>JAOXOE010000560.1:12059-61888 GCA_028565055.1 Phoeniculus purpureus
CGTCAGGGGAGGTTTAGATTGGATGTTAGAAGGAAGTTCTTTACTGAGAGGGTGGTTAGATACTGGAATGGATTGCCAAGGGAGGTGGTGATGTCACTGTCCCTGGAGGTGTTTAAAGAACGAGTGGACGCGACGCTTAGGGATATGGTCTAGCAGTTAGATAACAGGATAAAGATTGGACTCGATGACCCTGGAAGTCCTTTCCAGGAAGAGACCTCCAAGATCATGAAGTCCAACCATCAACCCAACCCCACCCTGTCCACCAAACCCTGTTTCCAAGTGCCAGATCTGCATGGTTTTTGAACACCTCCAGGGATGGTGACTCTACTCCCTCCCTGGGCAGCCTGTTCCATCCCCTGACCACTCTGGCAGGGAAGACATTTTTCCTGATGTCAAATCTAAACCTGCCCCGGCACAACTTGAGGCCATTTTCTCTCATCCTACCACTAGTGACTTGGGAGAAGAGATAAACCCCCATCTCTCTACAACCTCCTTTCAGGTAGTTGTAAAAAGCAATAAGCTTTCCCTTGATCCTGCTGTGGCAGGGGGATTGGACTAGATGCTCTTTCGAGGTCCCTTCCAATCCCTAATGATTCTATGATTCAACCTCCTTTGTTCCAGGCTAAACAACCCCAGTTCCCTCAGCTGATCCTTATCAGACCTATCCTCCAGGCCCTTCAATAGCCTTGCTGCCCTTCTCTGGACCTGCTCCAGCCCCTCAATGTCCTTCTTTTCCTGAGGTGCCCAAATCTGAACCTGATACTCTTGATGAGGCCTCACAAGTACTGAGTACAGGAGGACGAACATTTTTCTAGTCCTGCTGGCCACAGCATTTCTGATGCAGGCCAGGATACCATTGGCTTTCTTGGCCACTTGGGCACGCTGCTGGCTCCTGTTCAGCTGCTGTCAATCAACACCCTCAGGTCCTTTTCCATCAAGCAGTTCTGCAGCCACCCTTTCCCAAGCCTACAAGGGCTGTAGTGACCAAACATATCTTGGGGTAACCCACAAATCCCTTTTGCCTTTCTCTCTTTCTCTGTCCTGCTCTGTTTCTATTTCTGAGCCCTCCACCAGGATTTTTGCCCTGAAATACAACTGTTCCTAGAGAACTGGAAGCTTTGGTTTCTGTGAGTGATGCTGACCGACCCCATTAAATAAATGCTGCTGCAAAAAAAGCTGACAGACCCTGCTCCATGCCTTGAGATTGCGAGTCCCGACTGCAGTAGCAGAAATGTTTTAATTAAATGAACTACCTTTATGGAATAAATCAAGTGATAAGCCTGAAAAATCAACTCCCATAATCTTTCATGCTTCTGTGTAGGTCAATAAACTATTAGAGTAAAAGGCTGGGAAATGTTCTAGAAACACGTGTTGTTGCAATGGGGATGGATGAGCCGTTTTATTCCCCAAATTACACACAGCAGCAGCTTTCCAGGCACATGCTCTCCTGTCCCTTCCCATGGCAAAGCTAGCGGAGTACGGCCAGTGTCTCCAATCTGCTTAAGTCCAGCTCCCAGCCTTCATTCTTGGGAAAGAACCTCCGTGCAGTCACTCCACCAAAAGGCCTAAAATCTGGGCTGCAGGGCCATGCAAGGGCAACCCAGGAGTTGCCTGCAGTGGTGTCTTGGTGGGTCCAACATAATTTTCACCACCTTCAAAGCTTATTTTAAAACCTAAGCTTATTTTGTTTTTAAAAAGCCTAATTTTAACTAAAACTTATTTTAAAAATAGCTGATAGTCCCTCAGCTGCCATGTGGTGGTTTGATGGTGACCCTGACCTGGATGGATGTTCTCACCAGTGGTGCCAGGTCTCTCTGCTGGGAGCCGGCTATGGGCACTGGGGTGGAAAACCTGCGATTTTCCATCTCATAGAATCACACAATGGTTTGAGTTGTAAGAGACTTCAAAGATCATCTAGTCCCAAACCCCCAGCATGGGCAGGGACACCTCCCACTGGACTATGTTGCCAAGAGCCCCATCCAACCTGGCCTTGAAGACTTCCAGGGATGGAGCAGCTACAACCAACCTGGGCAACCTCTGCCAGTGCCTCAGCGCCCTACTAGTGAAGAAAATCTCAAGAGTAAATGCACCAAGAATAAAATCAAGAAGCCAAAATGAAATGAAATGGTGACGTCCACGGAAAAGGATTCCCTAAAAAAAGCTGAAATCCTGTGAACATTGCCTCAGTGTAACACGCACCTGGAACGGCTTTTCCTTCCTGTGCTGCCTTCTTTGCCAAGACAGATGTGTGTGGGACCTCTTGGCTTCCTGAAAGCCACAGGACTAACCACCTCTTATAAACCTTTTAAGTAATTTAAGAAGCTCCACGTTAAGGGTAGTTCAGGGCCACTGCAGAAACCTGCTCCTCTGAAGGCTGGTGACACTCAGCTGACTTCCAGCCTGAAGAAAAACCCAGATCTGTTAAAAATGTTGTTGCCTAGCTCCTGCTTGCTTTTCTTTTCCCTACGTCCTGTTTGCCCCTGGCAAACAGATGACTGTTGGTCATACTTAACAGCTCTGGGTAAATCAGGGATTTATGTAAAGCTGGGAATTTCACAGCTCCTTTGCAGACACAAGCCCCCTCGGCACAGTGCGGGTGTTCGTTCCCAGCAGCCAGCAGGATCTGTCGACGCAGCCCCCTCACCTGAGACAGCGAAGGCCAGGGAGCATCAGGCTGGCACTTGGCCACACTCATGCAAAGTGATCCAGATTCAGAGCTTGGATGAGGACAGAGACCAAATCTGCAGAGTCACGGGTGAGATCACAGTGCAGGTCCTATGCCCCATGTCCCTATGGGGGCCACTCCCAACCCAAGACCTCATTTCTTCGCCATACTAGAGGATTAAATAGTGGCGAATATTTGGTCTCTGAGTCATTCAAATCCCACTGAAATCTATGCAGATCTGCCACAACAGACTCAAGAACCAGGTACTCCAACCTCTGTGCTTCAAGAAAAAATATCCTAAATGAAACCCTCACCCAAACCAAGCTCACACCAGAGATCAGAGTCCTCCTGCTGCTTATCTCCTGATCATGGCACAAACAACGGTGCAAAGCTTCTAGCACAGGAAAATATGAAGCCTTCAGGGATGCAATCTGAAGTTCCCAAAGCAGATATCTAAATGAAGAAGGCCTCTTATCGCTCCCAAAGGTGTCTCCATACTCCCCAAACCCTCCCTCTGGGCTCCAGCATTTTGTAGCACTCTTTGCTTCTAGCAGCTCAGGGTAATGAGTTGCCTAGGCTAACTCTGCAAAGCACCTTCTCCCTACTGGCCAGCCTCACCCTTGTTCTTGTTTTAGTGTTGTGAGAAACGTCAACATTGCTGTGCCCTGTCACTTCTGCTCATGCCACCAAGTGACTGCTGTCCCACCTCATCCTGGGCGTTTGCTTCGCTAGGTGCAAAGGGGCCCTCAGGAAATTTGCCTTGGAGATGTTTCATCATGCCAAGGAAGAAAGTGGCATGAAGAAGGTGGTTGCATCCGTTTCCCTACAGTCATGGGACAGGGCATTGAGGGGTGAGAAAGGCATAAAGAACTTGGGCTGTTTTCCACCTGTGGTCTCTTAAGGTTCATTTCATTTAACTGTCCAGAAATGGGGCAGCAAGGCAATCACCTGCCCTAGGTGTGAGAGAAGCATCTCAGGATAAGAAGACCCTTGCATGGATTCATGTTTCATGGGTGCTACTTAAGTGTGGAGAGACAGACATGAAATGAAGTGTATAAACCTTACTCTCAGTGGTAGCAGCTTCCCCTGGGCAGTGGCAGAAGATGCCTGGAGAAGGGTCTCCACGTGTGAAGTCACGATGCCAGGCCACGGGGCAGTGCAGGCAGGGTGGCACAGAGCTCTCTGAGCGCAGCACACCTCAACCACAGCACACAGCCTTATTTTAGCAGGCAGAGCAGATGGCAGTGGGAAGATACGGAAGCAAAGCAGAAGCAAAGAGACGGCTTTTGAAATGAAGCCTCATGTTCTGCTGAGGGGGATTTGGTGCATTTTGACCAGGATGAGGCTTTGAGGCAGCTCAGGGGTTTGCAGGTTGGGGACCTACAGCCACAAAGAGCAGAGACAGGGAGAAGCCTATCCTTGCTCCCAAATAGCACGTGGTAGGGATGGCTGGCACTGGCTCAGAACTGAAATAACCCACAGCAAAGGAAGACAGGGACTTCACAGGGGCTTTCAGCCCCGGCAAGAAGCTGCCTCAGCTTCATTGCCTCCTGCTTGCAGGGTCAAGGGAAGCTGAGACTGTTGCCTTCCCCGATGCTGCTGTGGGTTTCTGCACAGCAGAGCCTGATCATCTCTCAGGGCTATGGCCCAGGATCTCCCCTGCCTGAAATGCAGAGGATGCTCTGGAGAGGTCCCTGGTTTTCCTTCCTCTCTGAGTCCCTGCAGAGCTGGAGGCCACGACAGCAGCATGCAGGGATGGGTTCAACAGTGGCAGTCCTGAGCTGGGACTGCAGGGCAGGTTGAGAAGAAGTTTCATCCTCCTCCTACCCCATGCTGGGCAGCAGCAAGGCCTCCTTGCAACCCCAAGGCCATACTCCACCAGCCTAGAGTTGTCACCACCATTTGGGGTGCCAGAGCTCACAGTATATGGAGAGGCAAGAGGAAAGATGGGAACGCCCAGCCCCAAACACGGGCACTGGCTTGTGAATCATGAAGCTTTTCGACACACAGCACTGGAAAAGCCCTTCCATTCACTCATGGTAGGAGAAATGTGACCAAAATCAAAGACTGAGGATGTGATTGCTGCAGGATCAAGCACAAGCATTTATGTTAATGCCTTGGTTTATAAATACCATCACTCAGATTAATAACTACACCTCCCAGCTAATCGTTCTTACACTTCTGATTATTGGGAAGGAACTGGTTTACAGCCTTAACATGAAAAACAAGACCACAGAAACACAGGGCTCTGTAAGAAATCCCATATCAGCACCAAGGAAGCTGCAGCACAGCTTCCAGTTCGCCCAGCAGAGCAGCTGCTACTAGGTACAGAAAAAAAAAAAGAGATGTGTAGGAAAACAGGATGCAGACCTCCAACAGCTAGCCCAAGAGTTTTCTTTGAGAAAATAAGTATAAAAGCAGAAAATAAGTATAAAAGAATTAGAATACAGTTTCTAGCATCTGGGGTTCTGCCCAGGCAGCCACATGTGAGGATCTCACACCTCCAGACACCAAACATTTCCCTCTCCACTGAGGAGCAAGTCAACCAAAAAGGTGTTCAATGGCATGTTTCCAGCCAATTCCTGATCCCTATGTCTGAAAAATTCCCCCAAAAGTTACCTTTATCCGTCTGCAACTGGGTCTCATGTTCATTAAGAGCAATTCCTGCCCTGAGGCAAGGACAGCTGAAGTTCAGAGGGCTGCAAGATGGCCATGCTGATGGGTGAGAATGACAATTAGCCTGGATAATGGAACATCGCTCAAAATCCCCACTGAGAGACCTGCACGGGCTCAGAACCTTGGTGTGCTTCAAAGAAAGAACTTGATTTCATGTGCTACTTTACATCTCCTTTTGGTGTAGGCTGGTACCATCCACCTTCCCCTGGTTCATCAGCCCAGCAACCAGGCCAGAAAGATGAGGAGGAGGAAGCAGCCAGTTATCTGGCTTCAGCCCTGGTCCATGTAGCTCTTTAATTTACCATGAAGCTTGATTTTTTTAGTAAAAAGCTGAAGTGCCCCAGTGAAAGGTCACTATGTGGAGGGCACATTGCACCAGAGTACTGCAGAGCCCCAGGCACCATGGCAGTGCAGGACCCCAGTTCCTCAACAACATTAATCATATGAGGCTACCATTTCAACTGGGACTCATGGGAGACTAGTTTACGCTGCGGTGCACGGAGACTCGAGGAGACCAATGGCGACAGTGAAGGCTCAGCTCTTCACAGAGTCACAAATCGTTTAGATCCTTCAAGATCATCAAGTCCAACCATTAGGAGAAGGCTGAGGAGAGACCTTATTGCACTTTACAACTACCTGAAAAGACATTGTAGAGAGGTGGGTGCTGGTCTCTTCTCATAGGAAATTAGTGATAGAACAAGAGGGAAGAGCCTCAAGCTGCACTAGGGGACAGATAGGCTAAACATTAGGAAACATTTTCTTCATAGAAAGAGTGGTCAGGGATTGAAACAGGCTGCCCAGGGAGGACGTTGAGTCCCCATCTTTAGATGTGTTTAAATGTCATTTAGATGTGGTGCTTAAAGACCTAGTGTAGTGCTGAACTTGCTACAGTAGGGTTAATGGTTGGACTTGATGAATGATTCTATGACTAACCCCACTGTCCCAAGCCCACTGCTAAACCATGTCTAAAAGCTCCAGATCTACATGACTTTGAAACATGTCCCACATCTTCTGGCAGAACCACTTTGCTGTGTCCCTTCAGCAAAGCTCTGCAACTGTTTAACAAAGGAAGAAAATGAACGAACACCCAGCGGGCTGGTTGACTCCTGCACATTCGCTTGTAATCACACTAATAAGGCCATTTCTTGGTATAGATCTTCTTCCTTTGCCCAGAGGCATTTTCTCCAATAGTCAATGTACTACTCAGGAGATGGAATTTTGTAGCCCTCACCTCGCATGGCTCACCCAACACACGTGTTATCAGGAAAATGGGGCATCCTGGCACACGGCAAGGACTGAAAGTTAACATTATGTGAAACACCATTAAATCAGGGTGAAACCCTGCAGTGGTTGAGTTGTACACACCACTAAACTGTCTTTCAGGTCCTGTTGATGCTCAGAGAATGACACAACCTTCACTGACGTGCACGTGGCTGAAGACGACTTGGGCTTGTTTCAGCAGCAGGGTCTCAATGTGCTTCCAGTGCCAGGGGCTTGCCTTGCCCTTGGGCTTAATCAGCAAGGGTTTTGGACAAGGGAGTCAATGTAAGAGCCTGGCCTGAGCTAGCGATGCCCTTCCCCAGTACATGCACATCCAGCTGGTCATCCCAACACTAGCATCACCACTGGCTTATAGAATCAGAGAATAATTTAGATTGGAAAAGACTCTTAAGATCATCAAGTCCAACCATAAACCTAGGACTGCCAAGTCAATCACTAAATCCTGGCCCTGAATATCACATCTGCACATCTTTTAAATACCTCAGGGGGTAGTGACTCAATCACTTTCCCAGGCAGTCTGTTCCAAGGCTTAACAACCCTTTTGGTGAAGATTTTTTTCTTGATAGCTTTCCTCCCCAGCATGCCCAGACACTTCACTGCCCGCAGCCCTTCTCCTCTCTTCACTCCAATTTTGTTTTGTGGGACCTTTACAGATGCTAAAAGCTGCGGGATACAAGTGTGAAACATCATTGGGTTCACTAGGAGAAATGCTGCTGCTTTTGAAGGTGCATCAACACCAACAAAGGCAGTATGGGATGCTCTGCTAGAAACCCATCTCCACCACGGCCCGGTCCTAAAGCTGCCTCCCCCTCACCACGCTCAAAGTCACTGGTACAAAGCCAATTAAACACTCGATTAAGTGTCCAAACATGTTCCCAAATCAAATACGGAGATAGGATGTTATAAATAACGAAAGAAGAAAGAAGAATTAGGTTCTCTAATGACTAATCTGTGCCTGCTCCCAGAAGTGGGAACAGATGCTGAACAGCCAAATCCCTTTGCCACCTCCAAACCAATCAGCTGTTTCCCCCTCTGCCCACTGCACCTTCACACTGTCACTCTGATTTACGTGCTCCATCAGCCTCACTATCTGCTGCTGGTACCTGCCTAGGGACCACCCACCTCTACCAACAGTCCCCATTGTGCTGCTCAGAGCAGGATGGTCCAAAGGCCCCCTCCAACCTGACTCCCTTCTTGTCTTCATAAATCAGCATCTGCCACAGGCAGATGTTCTCCATCTGCACCTTGTGACACAGGAGCTCACAGACCCCATGGAGCAGTCTGGACACAAAAGTCAGTGCCCTGGACTGTCCTACTGCATCCCATTGGCCTCAGCCAGTTATCTCAGAAGCTGAGCACCACAGATGTGATCCAAGCAGCACTGCTCCTAAAGCAGAAGTGGCCTGTAACCCTACAGAGCATGTTGGGAAGCCACTGAGCATCCTCAACCCATTCTGATCCCACAACAGGCTCCCTCAGGTCAGACATGGTGATAACCTACTGAGACCTTAGGTGCTCTTGCCTGTGCCAGATCTGAGGCGTGCACTGAGGTGTGCACTGAGCTCTGCATCAAGTCCCTCAGAGTGGGATGTCCTGATGACTTACTAGGACATCTCTTGGGTCAGTCTTGCAGTGAACATTGGTGACACTGCCCACCCCAGCAGACAGGCTCAGGGTTCCAGAGCTGCCCCACTGATGCAGCTGCCAGGTTTGACTTGGAGAGCAGAGACAGCAAATCCTGTTCCAGCACCAGATACACCTGAACTTTATGAATGAACTGGGCTTTTTTTGCTCTCCAGCACTTATTTCTAAAAACTTTCCCAACAGCCACAAAACTCTGCAGCAGCTTTAGCTTGTCCTGCTTCCTCTCTGTGCTTCCACCCTTCCCATTTTTCCTGTCTTCAACCTTTCAAGTGTACAATTCCAGGCTAGGGAATTTTAATATTCATGGCACCTGACTCATGAGAATATCGAATCCGCTCACAGCAATCGCTCTCTACGTCCATCTCCACATCCCTGCTGCAAGGTCGCAGTCCCCTCCATTTACTCAAGGATGGCTTGAGCAGATTTCTGAAGGATGAGACGGTGCCACAGAAGCTTCATGGACAGAATGCTATCACCCCTTTGAAGCAGATCTGCAACACCTCCCAAGCTAAGTGTCTGCTGGGATAAGCGATTGAAGCTCAGTTGGGGACAGGAGCTGGCATGAAGACCCCACCCATGTTACATGGGTAAAAAGTGTTTCCTTAAACGATTCCCTGGCACTTTCTAGGAACCACCGCGATCAATACCACAAGGATGAAGTTTCACCATCAATTACAGCAGAACTAAATCCATGCTGCTGCCTAATGGGATGATACCAGTTGACCTGCATGCTCCCAGCCTGAATGGCGACATGACCTGGCAAAGCCTCCCTTCTGTTGGCTCTGGTCCAGCTCTGCAGAGTCAGAGCAGTCGCCCTGCACCCCAGGACTTGCAGGCACCACCCACCCATCCACATTGCTGCCTTCTGTTGGAGCAACAGGTGCCCGTTTGATACTAAGAGCAGTGAGTGATGTTGCTACAATTCATAGTAAGCTCTGCGTGGTCTTGTGGGTTCACCCATGGAACCCTCTTGCAGGGTGTTGGCCCACTGGTCTTGTTCAGTCAGGGTAGTTGCTGCCACCAGGCTGCCATGCCTGAGCAGCAGCTGACACAAAGGGGCTGTGAGACAGAGGCGGTGAGTCTGAGACCTGGTATGACAGCTGCCTGCTCTCTTACAGGCATCTGTTGAGAGGCATCTACAGCCAAGACTCAGCTACTGTGTCTGCCCTGGTACCTACCTGACCTCCAGCACCATGAGCTGGCCCATAGCAGCAACACTGATGCCCCAAAAGCCAAAGGGCTCCCTATTTTAAGCCCAAATATTTGCACTGCCTGTTCCATGGTGAGCACTCAGGCTTTGCTCCTGACTTAGATGCTGGTCTTCTCAGCAAGAATGGCTCAGGAGAACACCTTGGCACTACTGGCCCAGGCAGCTTGCTAGCCCAGAAGCTCAGCAATGTAACAGGCAGCAGCTCCAAGCCCTAGGGCACAGCAAATATGCTCTGGAAAACCAGCCTGGCATTACGGAAAGCACTGTTCCCTTCAAATACATCTTCATTTAGAAGAGAGGGAGGCAGAAATCCCTTCCCTCACTCAGCTGCTGTCACCCCTCACAATATATGGGTTGGTTTCACGAACCATTGAAAACAGTCTGCAACGTGGGCAGCAGCTTCCTCCAGAGCATTAATCAGCAGAGCTCGTGGACCACTGACATTTGTCCGTTAGCAATATAATTGCATCTAGACGACTAAAGGAATCTGGAGCTCTGGGGGCTTTTTTCCTGACGAAAGCAGAACAGTGGTTCTCAAGATCACTTCCAAAATGGCCCGAAGCAGTGAGCAGGCTCAGCAAGGCAAAGCCCAGTGTTTGGAGCTGCCCTGAGGTTGTGCCCCAGGCACAACCAGCAAAAGACAAGGGTCTTCAGAGGATACTGGAGGAACATCTAACGGATTTCTGCAGAAAAACCAATAGTGGGGTCCAGAAAGGCTGCAACAGCCACAGGAACACAGACTGTACCTCCCATGGGTGCAGTGCTGCTCCATCCAATGGGATTCTGCTCAACTCCCACCACCAACGACTCCTAGCCTTGCTTCATCCCTCTGTGCTTGCAGAGGGAATGAACAAGGAACCCATCATTGCCCAAGCTAGCAGCAGGATGTGACTTAATTACAGCAGGTTAATCAGCACAGAAAACTCCTGAGTCACAGCGAGCTGTTAATTACCAACCCATAAAGGGATCTGAGGGCTTGGGCCAGCAGAGCCAACTTCATTCCGCACTGTCATGTGACGTGCTCTGGGTTTGACAAATTTATATGCCTGACCTAAATATTTATAGCCCTGGGGCTGAGGAAGTTTTGAAAAAATCCTATTTTCTACACAAAATTGCAGGAGGAAAGCCTAACAATTGCTGCACTCGGTAGCCCATGTCTCTGCCCTCTTCTTCCTGGAGGAGGTCTAAACACCTGACTACTCTTCAGCAAGGGTTTCTCACTCCTCCTGTCCCCAGAGAGGGGACCCAGATGTGGCCTGGGGACTGCACCACACTGTCAGGGAAAATGGCCTCAAAGGAGTGACTGGCAACAGCTGCTCCCTGCTTCATCAGGGGCCACCTAGCATGTCTGTCTGTACCCTTCAGCCCTCTAAGTCTGGTAGGGACAGCAGGACCCAATTCCTGTGGAAAGAACAATGCCTGTCACCTGTCTCTGCTTGTCACCCTCCTGCCCCGTCACTGTGCACGGCCAGCAGCACTTTGGGAAGGGTTTCACATAGAGCATCACACAGAGGAAGGTGACAGGGCTCTCTGGGGCAGGAGCTGCTGGATCCCCACCATAGGCACTTGTGGGAGGCATAATCTGAAGACACCTCTGTCTCGCTTTTCCCCCTGAGAAGGAGATGGAGGGGCTGCCCAGGAGCCATGCATGGTCCCAGACACCAGTCCGGGGTTGGGATTTCCAGCCAGGGATGATGCTCAGCTGGAAGCACTCTCTTAACCCACCTAATCCTCTTTGGCCAGGAGCTACCAGCTAATTACTTGTCCTGTGAGAGGCCAGACCCTCAGAAAGGGGGCAGGGACTCATAGCACACCGGGGGCCAAACAGGGGCTCATTGCTGCTGGCTCCCACCTGCAGCGAGGGCAGACTGGGCAGCTTGATGCTCCTCCTTGCTCGCTCCTCTCCTTTTCTATGAAATCTATGGGCCAATGCCAAAGTCATTTCGGCACAAAAAGCTTTCGTCAGCCTCGCTTCTCTAACCCATCCTCCATCTGCCAGCAGTGACACCCTGTTCTGCACAAAGGCTGATCTCGTCAAATTTTTTCCAGCTAATTGAACTCCCTTCTCGCAAGCATCTCTGCCCACAGCCAAGTGCAGGAGCTGCTGCAGTTGCTCCTGCAAGTAGGGCAGGCTCAGCCCCATCCTTGGTGCCAGCATCTCAAACCCACAGTATCATACCCTGGGGAGCTGTTCTCCTGAGGACTCGATTTTGCCCAGTGGGAGGTCTTGGAGTGTGATGGAAAGAGGAGCCCAGAGCTTTCCAGAAAACCTCCGATGATAACAGTGATTCACAAGCGCTTTGCAAGAAATCCATCGGAATGGGCTTGTTTGTACCTGGCTGCAGCTTCAGGGCGAGCAGCAGAAAAGGAACGTGTCCCACAAAGGATTCAAGTGAATGCTGCTTCTGTATCTTCTTGAACGTGGCAGTACGTCCAGGATATAACATTACATAGTGATATGTAATAGATTCTATAAGGAACCTCACAGCACTGACTGGTGAGACCAGAGAGGGACACGCAGCCACTGCCAACACAATTATTACCAAAAAAATAAGCTTTTATAACGGTAATGCAAGAAAAATGAGGTTTGTGAATCTGGAAGTGGTGTGATGAGCACTGCAGAACAGTAAGAGGACCCTCCTGAGCTGAAGGCACTGTTGGAAGTCACAGCTCTGGTGCCCAGTGGTCAGCAGTGCTCATCAATGGAACTGGTCCCTGCTCGTTTTGCAGGCTGGTTCATTAGGCAAAGGGGCATCCTGCCATGCTGCTTCATGAACACAACATGCATCTCTCGGTCCTTAACACAAAACCCCAGAGTCAACTGAGGTCAACTGTGAGGGCATGGTGCTTGTCCCCTTATAGATTCCGCCACAGACAGGTGTGACCACCCAACCCCACAGTGAAATGGCCCCGCCCTTGCTCTTCCTATGACACAAACCTTTTTCCTGCCTGTGTGTTGCCAGGCTGAGGCGGTTGGGAATTTGGGAGAGCCCCAAAGCACTTGCTCTGACTTGGTGGGAACAGCTCGTGGTGGTGCCATTGCCAGGAGGCAGCTCCTGGAGGAGGTGTGAGGAGGTGGGAGGAAGCTCCAGGCACCTGTACTTGTGGTGGATTCACACAAACAACTTATTTAAAGCTGGGTAACGTTTATCCTCTCTCTGCTCATCACTCAGAGCTTCCAGTGGATAGTCCACCACAGCTACCATTATTCTTCTGGCATGCCAAGATGCCATGCTTGTACCCAAATCCTTTTAGTGCCCTGGGCTCCCAGACCTCACCACTACCTTCTGATCATGTACACCAGGACTCAGGGCCAAAGGAAAAACAGCCTTGCTGGTGGTCTCATGAGAAATATGGGCTTGGGACACTGCCCACCCTGCTCACAGGTCGGATGGGTGTTCTTGGAGCAGCCTTCACCTGGACTGAAGTATGGGAACACTCAGTCCACAGCAGTGCAGAGACAATGAGGGACATGGAAGTACACCCTTTTCTTTTGGTGGTTTGGACCTACACAACTGAACCAACAAATCCACAGGAAAAAACCAAAACACTTCTAGTATTTTTTCCTCTTTTTCCAGGTTTGAGGATGCTCAGCTGAACAAAGCACTGGCAAGAAGACAGCTCCTTAGATAGCTCCCCAGGCAGTTGCAGAGGGTGGGAGGGTACAACAGGGATCAAGTGCCTCTGACTCCATCTTTAGATCAGGAGTGGGATGGGGATGAAAAGACCACAGGAGATAATCACACAGGAAAATCAGTGAGTTTAGGGGGCGTACAGGGGCAAAAGCCTTCCTTGCTTTCTGCCTTTTGCTCTCAGTTTTCCTCTCCCTATTTCATAATGATGACGATCAGCACTTCCCAAAGCACACCAGTACTGAGAGCGGACCAGAGTTTTGACCAGTTGCCCCTCCTAATGTTGACTGGGACCTGTCACATACCACTAAGTCACCCATCTCCATGGCAGAAGCACACACAGATGTGGAGCAGATCTTCTTCCAGCAGTGTGCAACAGCCCAGCATGGTCTCATCTCCACCAACAGGCTAGTACATCTCATGGAGTCTCTCTGAGAAGACAGCTCCTCCATACCTCCCCAAACCCCTTCCCCAACATCTGCTCTGGCCACAGCTCCCTCCAAAATCCACCTCAGCCACTTGTGGGGACTATACCTTAAGAGCCACCGTGAATTTGGGTGTCAGCACGTGCTAAAGCTCTAGGACTAGTGGGTGTAAGGGTTCTCCTCACTCTCAGCGTAATGCCACCAAGGAGCCAGGATATCTAGGGCAGTGGTGCCGGCAGAGTACCCTCCAGCAACCATCCTACCACGGGGGTTGTCCAGCCCTGCAACAAGCACCAGCTCCAGTTTGAGTGACACTTCCCAGTGAGCTGTGACAGCCCACATCAATGTGCAGAGAGCAGTCGCCCTCAGCGCAAGTTCATCAGTGCCTCCATGACAGTGGAGACAATCTAGTTAGCAAAACCCCCTGTCCTCTGAGGATGCAGATCTTATTTGGGATTTTTTTTTTTCCCCATCCAAGATAGTTAGATGGTTTTGCTATGAAACTACAATGATGACACTGCGACAAAGCCCCGACTGCCTGCAGCGATCATCCAACCTCACTCGCAGAAAATGCATCCTTTTGGCACTGTTCTGCTGCAGAATTCCATCCTTCCTTCAAAATCCAGGCGACCATGGCCCCTGCCCTCTCCCTCCCCAAGACTTAGGTTGGTCAGAGCCAGGGTGAGGACTCTGGTCAGGCTCCAGCGGTACATACAGAGGTGCTGCCCATCTTGCCCACAGCTCATGCTCCTTGGCACGTACCAGAGCTGAACTCAAATCCCCTCATTTGTTTTCACACGACTTTCAAGGGCAGCTTACAGTCAAGGTCCTAATTCATAAAGCAGTTAATGGATCAAGTCTCACTACTTCAAAGAGCCAGTTCTGGTATTTGTGCGAGTCTCTGGGCTTGGGACAAGCCCATGTGAGCTGCAGGTGAAAAGAGGATCAGACCACAGAGCAATTTTCTCACAAGATCAAGCAAAGCTAAAGCCTGACTGGGTTAACATATCTTGCAATCTTTTCCTTTCCTCAGAAAGTTTTTGTTAGGAACAATTACAGCTTAAGTTTTGCATTTCTCCATCAGTTCTTAAAGAAACATTAATCACACAAACTGAGCCATCTATTCTGAGCCAGACAATGAGTCTGTGTAAGGGGAAACCAAACCCGAGATACCACAAAGCCAGGTGGGACCATGCTGGAGATCTTCATTCTGCGTGAAAGGACACCGATACTGCAACAATTAGCAGCAGCAAGAAACTGTAAGACTGACACACGTTCAAGGAGGAGATTGCCAAGTGAGGGAGCCAAGACAGAGTCCAGCCTTCAAAACTTGAAATTTAATCCCAGGTGTCAGCTGGAGACCCTGGAGACAAGTGCTGGGGTGAGGTCACCTTTCCCTGGGATCTGCTGAGAGCATCATGTTATCAGGTACAACCCAACCCCAAATTAATTCTCTAATGAATTAATTAACAGGTGAGTGCCAAGGGGAGAACATCAAAGCCATTTCACCAACCCATGAGCTTTCTGAAGCCCGGAAACACAGCATTGCCAGAGGACTTGCCAACACGGGGCTTCAGCCCTGCCCAAGGCACTAAACATCTCAACAACTTTTCTCACCCAAATCCTCAGGGTAGAAAGGAAGCAACAGTAGGAGTGTTGAGCAGAGTGTTTCCACTGGAAACAGCATTAGGTACAAGGAGGAGGGTGATGTACAGACCCATCCGATGGGGTTGCACCTCCACTGCACCAGGAGAGCAGCTCTGCTCCACCATGAACACAACCGTAAACAGCAGCAGCTTTGGGAAGAGAAGAAAATGACTGGATGTAATTGCAACTGCGGGGAGGAGAAAGGGCCTTAAAATGTAATTATCTGCCAAAGAACAGAGCCAACTTATCCATCCTACTTCTGGTCAGTCAAAGCTCCCATAAACTTTGCCATGTGTCACTTCCCCCCTGCACCACTTTCCTTTCCTTTCCATTGGAGGATGCCGAATGTCCTTCATCAGCCTCATCCCAAGCCTGGCCAACGCGCTCACACAGCGCGTTGTGGGATGGGAATGCTTGTGAGGGAGTCTGGCACCTGTGTGACTTGTTGCTATTTCCTCATCCTTGGACACCTTTGGGGGACAGTGAGTACTGCTGAGAGTGTCCCGGCCAACAGCCACCCCTTGCTCCGCTTCTTGCACGAAACCAGCACAAAACTGGCAATACACATCCGAAATCTATGTCTTTGTCAAGAGGTGGAGGACCATGGCCTCCAGCCCTGGGGCTTTCCCGGGAAGGACTTGGCTTCAGCAGCTTCCTAAAATCTTTTTTAAAATCATTTGAAAGAGAACAGACCATCTTTTTCCCATTTTAAAAGGAGAAAGCACTGACCCTCAGAGCAGAAGGTGCCTTACCTCCACCAGGTGAGGTGTTGGGTTGAAACCACACATGTTGCAGACCTGCAGCCGGCAGGTTGTGCAGGTGTTGTAGTTGGAGGGCTCACTGGAGCCCACATTGATCTCCGACTTGCAGAGGGGGCACAAGACCTTTGCTTTCGGCACTTCCTTTGGCTTGACACTCTGCTCCGGCTTGCCCGGCTTTGCAGCTGGTGCAGCACCAGCCCGGCCCTGTGCCCCTGGGGCTTTGGGACCAGCTTCTTTACTGGCATCGCTGAAGACTATTTTTGGAGGCACTTTGCCAGGAGATGGCTGGCTCGGAGTGGGGTTCTCTGGCTGGACGGACATGAGTGTGCTCGCCTGGGTCAGGAGGGATGCCCCAAAGCCAAACAGCTTCCCTGTGAGCCCCTCCTGGGGTTGCTCCTGTGCGCCAGCACTGAGGGCTGGGGCAGCAGGCCTCGTCCCCGCATCTCCTGCTGTCTTTCTCTGCTCCAAGGAGGAAGGCTTGGCTTGCTGATGCTGTGGGGAGGACCTGGCCGCCTCTGGAAGTTTTGGCTGGCCTTGGCCATGCGGGTCTCTCTGTGGCATGGTAGGGTGAGGTTTGGGTGGCTCAGATGACTGGGAACGCGCAGCCTGCGGGGACTTATCTGTAGCCGAGGGTGGTGGGTGCTTGGCTGGGGAGTGAGCAGGGGATGGTGAAGGAGAGTGTAGCTGCTGCTGGCTCTTGGAACGAGGAGCCGTGGTCATGTCCATCCCCAGCGCCCGCTGCATCTGGCAGTTCAAGCACAACCATTCTTTTACCTGCGAGACAGGGAGAAGACACAGGCAGTGAGCGGTGGCAGCAGCCCCAGCATATCTTTAAGTACCCCTGAACAAACCCTACAGAGCTAATGAGCTGACGAACGAGCCACCAGCCCCTGAAAAATATTTCAGTACCTCATTCTTCACTAGAAGTCTCTCAGACCCAGGGTGAACAGACTGTTCAGGTACCCATGGCACAAGGCGCTGGTGCCAAAACAAGCTTTAATTAATGTCAGTTTGCTTCCAAGGCTTCTGCTCTAAAGCTGCTGCTAGTGTTAGCCATGAGGCTCTGCCTGCAGGCAGCACATTTTGTGCCTCTCCTAGAGGGTGAGGGGCCTTTCCACAGGCTCCTGGACCCACCACCTCCCTAAAAGCCATGGTTTTACACCTGCTTGGTGAACAGAGCTAGCAGAGAAAAAAGCCAGGACCCCTCAGACAGGAGCAGAGGGCTGGCAGGAGGGCCAGCTGCCATGATGCAGGTGTACTGTTGCAGCATTCTCTGGAATGTGCCATGATTTGACAGAGTACCACCATGATAAGGAGGTTGAGGAAAGATCTTATCACCCTTTACAACTACGTGAAAGGAGGTTGTAGACAGGTGGGGGTTGGTCTCTTTTCCCAAGTCACTAGCGATAGAACAAGAGGAAATAGCCTCAAGTTGTGCCAGGGGAGGTTTAGGTTGGACATCAGGAAAAATCTGTTCCCTGCCAGAGTGGTCAGGCATTGGAACAGCTGCCCAGGGAGGGAGTGGAGTTGCCATCCCTGGAGCTGTTCAAAAAACATGCAGCTCTGGCACTTGGAAACAGAGTTTAGTGGGCAGAGTGGTCAGGAGTTGATGGTTGGACTTTATGATCCTGGAGGTCTCTTCCAACTTTAATGATTCTATGATTCTAGACATGCCCAGTGCCTCCCCAGCACCAGTAGACACAGCTTTTCTAGAACTGGTGTGATGGTTGTGCTACCCCACCCCAAAATGAGGGACTGTAGCCTGTAAGGGACAGCAAGGAGCCGGTTCTCCTCACCTAACGTATCAGTGCAGCTGGGCACCCATGAGAGAGTCAATGGTTAATTTTCACTCTCACTACAATGAATGGGAAATATTACAGTCCCTGGCTAAGTAGTGATAAATGAAAGACTTCCTCTCTCAAGAGACATTCCCTGTGACACGCTAATGTCTGAATTAAGATAATTAAAGAGGCTGTATGAAAGCTGTGAGCCTGCCCATATGAGGAATACTCAGCGGCCCTTCGAATGTTAATGGACAACACAGTCAGCAGGACAACAGGCTCTGCCTGCAAAAGATTTCTCGAAGAGAAGCAACTAAGGTGGCAAAAAGGATCAGAGCAGTCCCCAAAACTGGCAGCCTCCAGGACAAGCAGAGCCAGAGCTTGGCATGGGCTGCTGCATGTGCAGCACCCAACAGCTTCCAGGACCGGTGTGCTCTCCTGGGGCTGCATGTCCCACACACCACATGAGATGCGCTGTCTCCTGCCTTTCACTTCAGGAGCCACCACCTCATCCCAATGTCACGATTCATCTCTGAGGCTCAGCTTAATCCCCACCACAGACTACAACTGCCCTACCACCCCACCCAGCCCCACACAGAACCATAGAATCATTCAGGTTGGAAAAGAGCCTTGAGATCAGCAAGTGCAACCATTAACTCTACCAAATTCACCACTAAACTGTATCAGTAAGCATCACACCCAAATGGCCTTTAAACATATCCACGGGTGGACATCTCCAGGTCCATGTGGATTTTTGGTGCAGTGGTTGAGCTCATGGGTGCTGCACAACAAATTCATTACCTGTCCACAGGGATCTTCCCTGCACTTCAACCACAGGCATGTTTTAACCTTCTTCTGTATCAGAGATACAGTTGGGTGTTCCTGCAAGTCCCGTGATGTGACAGTGGCTCCCCTTGAGATGAGGCAGATGTGCCCTGAACCCCTCGTCAAAGGTCTCCTCTCCTGAAGGACTCTCTTCAACCCTAGCCTTCAACTTCTTAAAATAGAGGAAATTCAAATCAACTAGAAAAAGATTGAAATTAAAGGGGGTGCTTGAACATGCCCCACCTGCCCACTATGTCCAGCACCCAGCTGGCTCCTAAGGTTGCAGAGGGCTCTGCATTGCCTCTTAGTCTCCAGCAAAGCTCTTCCTATCACCTAACAATCCTGGCTGCATGTCAGCTCCATGTTTTTCTTACAGCTGCCCTGTGCTTGCTGAGCTCCGACGCCACCATTCTCCACCAGCCTCTGCTTGAGCCTTTCACTTGGAGCACTCGCAAAAAGCTGCCTCAGTTTTTCCCCATCAATTTTGCACTGTATCGCTGTTTCTCTGAGCCATTCCATGTTATATTTAGTTACTGAAAGTACTGCTTTAGTTTTGATAATTTCTTACAGTTTTACGGTCTCTCTTTTGACATGCAGAATTCCTCATGTTATTTTCTGCTTTCACAGCCCTGGAATTTCTTCCCGCTCTTCTATTTCAGGACAGCATCTCCCCAAATCCCCACCAGCTTTGCTCGCCATCCCCATCAGCACTGATGAGGGAGAACCAATCCTTTCTATTTGGGTTCTCTCTCCCTGCAAAGTTCCTAGTGTCCAAGAAATGCAAACCTTTCCTCTCTGCATAATCTCCTTACCCGCACATTATGACCCTCCAGCAAGGTGGAACCTGGGGGAAGAGGAGATCTTCCCAGACACACGTCGGAGCTGTTTGCATCTCAATTTTAAGGGATCGCAACACAAAAAACATGCTCTCCATGCTTGGTTTTGTACAGTCTGTCTTTACTGTAGCCTGGCACAAGATTTGCCTTGCTTTCTGGAATAGGAAAAACACTTTGCCATAAAACTTCCAAACAATCAAAGAAAGTATCGAGGGAACTGATCACTCTTGATTGTCTGACAGCTTTAATGAGAAGCAAGGGCTGCTGGTGAATACTGAGCAGCTCCAACTCTGCTGGTTCACCCTCTGCCCCCGGCCAAGGCTTGTGCAAGTCCCAAGGGACTGGAGGTACCGTCCCCAGACCCCATGACCATGCAAGCTGCATAAGGCTCCTGGACAAGCTCATCAGGATCTTCCTGTGCTCTGGGCTGGGGAACAACACGACCACTTTCCACAATAAACCTGCCTCATACCACCAAGACAGAAAAAAGCTAGAGGCTATTGGATGGCATAGGAACCAGACAGAAGCTCCATCCCTGGAAGCATTCAAGGTCAGGCTTGACAGGGCTCTGAGCAACTTGATCTAGTGAAAGATGCCTCTGCTCACTGCAGGGAGGCTGGACTAGATTACCTTTATAAAAGGTCCCTTCCAGCCCAACTCATTCAGTGGTTCTGTGAAATTGCTTTTGTGAGTTGCTGAGCAAGTTCTGAGGAACATCTGTCCTGAGGAGCAGAAGAAGGGAATACAGTGGGGCAGACTACCCAGATAAAGCATTTGAAATGCAAATTTAGTTGGGATTATCATAAATTGCCTGATTTGTCTCCACTGATGCAAGTGATGACACAATGTGTGGATTACACAGATCAAACACAACTTAAAGAATCCTGAAGGGAAGATTAACGAAGAGGAAGGGCCGAGTCGTCTTGCCAAAGAACTGTCACCTAAGAAAGCGGAGGACAGAAAAGCTTGGGTGTGAATCTTTACTAATCCAATCCCTGAAAGTTTAGATTTGGTGGAGGACTGGGGAAACAGGACAGAAATGCATGGATGAAATGGAGGGCTATCTGGTTGGCTTGCACCACCCAGGCTGTAAACACTCCTCTTCTTGCCTGTAGACTCATCACGCGGGGGAAGATGCTCCAAAAACAGTAGAGAAATTGAGGGCAAGAATATGAAAAGAATAAATTATCCTACTACTTCTTCATCACTTCCAACGGGCTGGCTAACAAGCAGAATGAAATGTCTATTGGTGAGAAGAGAAAAAACACCAACATTAATGGAAACTCTAGTTCCAGCTCACCTTGTGGCAATGCTGGAGTCACCATCATACACTAAAACAAGGGGAGGTAAAAAGCAGCCTGAGACCGGCTGCTCAGAGCAGTTTTTTTTCTGTTCAGCCCAGAAAATCCAGTTGGGTGAAATACTGAAAAATACAAAGAAAATGGGGATGCAAGTGATAGCTCTCAAACCAAGCCGATGCCTACAGAGCAAATGAGGCTGGTTGGAAGGGAAGGTGGCTCAGCACAGCGCACCGATGCCAAGCAGGAAGCTGTGAAGTGTTTGAACCATACAAAAAGAAAGGAGCTTCTAGAATAAGTGTCTTTGGGATGAGCAGGAAGGATGGACCAAGGGCATTAGGGACAAAGACCACCCTAGAAAAGGAGGGGCTGATCACTAGGTGAAGATGGTAAAGCTGTTAACACAACTGATGTAGCGGACAGGCTGTCACTCCTGTCGTTGAACATTTGGAAAGAAGCAGGCTAACCCTCGTTACAAGGATGAAGCATTTCCAACTTGCTAGCAATGGGGAAGAACATTCAGCAACATCTACCAGCACTAGAATATATTTAAAACTGGCAGATCAGAATAATTTTGCTTCCAAGAGAGCAAAGAAAACTGCTGAGTGCTGATGTTCATTTTTAAGAGGGAATTTCAGAAGATTGGAAGAGGCTGCTGCTTGAATATCCGAGACGGCAAAGGTATGGCCTGAAGGGGACAGCTCGCCAGACCTCTGACCCAACCAGTCAGACAGTGCCTGAATCTTGTGGTGAACTTGTGCAGGGCACTCGTACACACCAGTCACCACGGTTTTAGGAAAACCAGGTCATGGCAAGCCAACCTGGTTTAACTGCCTGCACATTTGATATTAGCAATGCACAGAAGTAAGACCCTTGATGTCCAGGAAGTGTTTTGACCTAGCAATGCACAACACACTGACCATAAAAAAAGCACTATAAAATATGAATACTGAATATGCTAAACGGATTTCAGACTGGTTACCCAGCTGGGAGACAACAAAGATTCACCACTGCTTTTGGTATCTCCTAAGTAAGGTCTTCATCTTGCTATTATAGCTAACACCACTGGCACACAGCAGATTTGGGTGAGATGATAAATACTGATGAAGATGAGTCTCTGCTCTAACTCTGCTCCGTGTGGGAAGCCCAGAGCTGGAGGTAGGCACAAGGAGGTGGTGCAGCCTCCTCTTCCAGCACCAAGTTGCTCCTTCCACAGCCCTTGATGGTCCCACACCAGCATTTTAAGGAGATTGGTAAAACACTGTGGGAGATAGAGACCGGATCTGTAAGAAGGATTCTAAGGATGCAGAAAATGTCTGAGATGAGAGAATTCCAGAGGTTGGTCTTTTTCATTTATCAAAGAGAAGATTAAGAAGTGACTTGATTATGATACAGCAGCACATTCAGGGGAAACAATATCAGGTACTAAAAGGTTCTTAATTAGGCAGAAAAAAGCATAAAAAGAACTAATGACTGGAAATGGAAGCCAAATATATTAAGCATCACTTTTAACAGCAGATGTTTCTAACCATTAAAGCAAATTATACTCATGCTGTTCAGCTCAGTAGAAGACTGAGGGCCTCTAGAAGCTTGCAGGCCTTTCATCTGTTGGGTATTTTATACCCACACTAATCTCTAAAGCTTTGGAAGTTTGAACCATCCTGTCTTTACTGACTTTTGCTATGCCTGCATCCATCATCCGACTCACCCCAGCCCATGTGGCACCAAGTGCATCCTTGACCATCAGCCTTACCCTTGCCACCACAAACCCCTGCAATGCCCCAGAAAATACCTCTGAATCCCCCTCCTAAGCCTGTGGGTTTTGCATGGGGGCATACAAGGGACCACAAAGCATCCCTGAGTGCTGCACCTTACTGATCCCTCTAGAAAAACAGCAAGAAAAGCTCCTGTTCAAAAAAGAAGCTACAAGAGACAGCTGGAGCTTATAAGGCTTCTCAAGGTATTCAACACCACATATTTTAGGAAACTGTGTGGAAACAGCCCGTCCCCTGAATTTGTTACCAGGAGATTTGTAAAGGAGCACTGGAAATGTGCAGGTTGCTTTGTTCTCCTGAGGTAAGACAATACAGTTCTAAAAGTATCTCAAGTATAATGTTCAGCCTTTGCAGTAGATGGCAGAATCTTTAAAATGAGATGTAATCAGAATGACTTCTTAACTGACTGCCCAAGACCTCTTCAAGCCACAGTTTAGGATTATAACAAAGATTAATTCTGTCTTTGCTGAGGATCGGTTATTTTTGGACCACATGAAGGTTGCCCAGGACATTATCCTACTACATTAAAAAAAACTAACACCAGAAGAACAGCAGAGTATTAGACGACCATATTTAAGACTTCGTAGACTTGAGACAGTGGTTCCTCACCATCTCTACCCCTTTACAACACCTCACTGTGGCCAAAGCCACCTGACCTTGCTAGCGATACAACCCTGTACCAGAAGAGGCCATTGGGCACTTCAGGAGCACAGTTCAAATTATTTCAGGCTGGAAAGAAGAGCAACAAGATCATCTTGGATCAAGGGTGGTCAATCTCACCCACTTTGAACAGGACAGAGAAGAGCTTTGTTCAGCAGAAGAAATGTCGTATCCTCTAGTGAAGGAAATCAGAGGAGAGAGAGTGTGAGTTTTCTCTGACTGTGTATTTAACATCCCATTTCTGGAAATCCTGGAAGAAAAATAAGGTTTGGAAAGAACAAGACAATAAGCCCTTGGCAGGAGCTCTTTGATTGCAAGAGCCCTGAGCAGGCACCAGCCCCACAGCCACCACTCATGAAGCCAAAACCCCAGCAGAGAAACGCACCCCAAGGCCATGACCACAGTTCCCTTCTCTGCCTTTTGCAGCCTCCAGTACAGCCAGAACTACATGAGTATAAAAATAACCAAAACTGGAAGTGGGTAACAAAGGTACTGTGTTAATCGGGCTAATAGTGAGGCTCAATGCCAAGGATTGCTGGCTGGATGAAGAAGAGCCTCATTAATGGGTGCTACTGACTTATCCTGGAAGAACACCACAGCAGCCTGTGCTCTCCTTAGAGCTGCCAGGGACCTGCCTGAGTGTCCTTACGTGCCTTCAATTCATCCGCTCTGCCGCAGATGAAGAACCATCGTGTCTCATGAAATCAGACAGTCAGCAAAACGTCCCTTTCCCTCCATGCTGCCTAGATCTGCTCAGAGCAGCTCTCCAAGGGGCATGTCCCACATTTTATGTTGTCATGCAGAGACATGCCACAGCCACAGACCCTGCAGTTCAAGTAGCACCCTGATCCAAGAGAAGAGGCAGTGCTTGAAGGCAGCCTTAGGCTGGAGAACACGCAGCAGCGGGGAGCTGGGATGCTGCTTGGAAAGCAGGAGGCGGGAATGGCTGCAGGAGAGCAGGGAAAGCTCAGCAAATACTGGAATTGCTGCTGATGCATGGAAAAAGCTAAAAGGCACTGTGTGGAGAAGGATTCCTACTCCATCCCAGACTGGCTGGTGGAGTGTATGACAAGTACAAATTCTGAAGTTTGGGAGTCTTTTTTAAAGCAGAGTTACTGCTGATTTCTCCAACAATACGAGGACAGCTGGCCACAAGGGTAGGAAAAGCAGTCGCTGTTGTGTGGACCTGTACACTGCCTGCGTGCAAACGAAATGAGAAGCCTGCAAAGTAGCCCGAGGGAGGCTGCAATGTGGCGCAGCAACCAGGGGCTCAGCTGGACATGAAGGGGACAGTTAAGAGTCTCCTAAGGCACCCCTAGATGACCACGAGCAGCCCAGGGTGCAGGAGCTGTTGTGTATCCATGCTGCATGTTGAGGCACCACCAAAATTCAGGCATGTGTCCAGCTGGAGAGGAGGCGGATGCAAACATGCGGACAGCGTGGGCTAAAGCTTCCTGGTCCAAGTCTAAAGCACAGTTTGAGGAGAGCCCAGGGTTCCAGAGCAACTGTGCAATTAGGAGCATTTTGGCACTTAATTGACAGGGGAATTGGTCATGGAGGCTCTTCTGAAAAAGGCCACCTTATGCTCATCTTTATCTTCAAACATCTCAACACAAATACAACAAAATCTAGTCCTCAGCACTCCTTCCCAGGAAGGGAAACCACCAAAGCCGTTAGTAAGCATCCTGCTAACACTTGCCAGGAAATAATCAACTTGCTTGCTTTCTGGCGAGTGAGAGGAACCAACCCACAAATTCATCCCCTTCACTGCAAATAGCAGATGGGAAACTGTGTTTGTCCAGAGAATCAAGCTGCAAAACAAGAGGTGCCATTCCATCCTATTAGTCACTTCTCAACCCGGTTCCTTTTCTCCCCAAGCTAACTACAGGCTGCTAGAGCAAGTATTCTCCTCATTATCAGGAGACATTAACCCACATGAGGCTCTGCAGACCCTCTGAGTTTTCGAGGCAACCTACAGCTGTAGTGCCCCATTGTTTGGCTGACCCTTACCCTCACCATGCAGCCACCAACACCAAGGTGAGGCAAGCGTTCAAAGAAAACAAACTGCACATTGGACTAACCTCGATCTGCCATCGCGCGCAGCAACGTCCCCTGTGACTGGTAGCTCCTCAGTGAGCACAAGCATCCCCTTCGTCTCTACTCGCTCTTGCTGGTGGGGGGAAGAAGATGGGCAAGGGGAAAGCTCACCAGCACTAGAGATCCAGTGCTGCTTCTCTGCCCCCTTTGGTGCGCTGGTCCCCCCCCGCCAAGGCAAGGCTCTGCTTAGCTAAGCATGCCAGCAGTGCCACTGCCCGAGGCGAAGGGACAAGTCCTTCCAGTTCATTAGGGAAGGTTTCTTGTGCAATTTGCTGCCTCACTAGCTCCTGTTTAGACAGCCTTTGTTCCCTGTCCGCAGAAGCACATGAAAGGTTGGGATGGCTGCACGTGCTCAGAAGATGCTGTCTCCATGGCTTTGTCAGGGTACACCCCAAGCTTTAACCTCTTGAGCTCTGCCCACTAATGTGCTCTAAGTGCAGCACCAGGACCCCTCCTGCTCTGTAACGCAGTATTGGCAGGACGGCCATCCAAGCCCTTTCGGTCAGGGGTCAAGGGCTTGATTTGCCTTTTTCTGCTGGTGCTCCCGGACCTGCCAGCCAAAGGACAATAACAGGAGCCTCCAGTCCCGCTCACTTACTGTGTTCTGCAGAACTAAAATAGAAGCCTGGGAGGGAGCAGAGGAGCTCAAAACAAAATCCCCTTTCCATTCACTGGGACCTCCTGCCCAAAGCAGACATACACAGGAGGCCACAGGTTTTGCTGGGTGCAGTGTGGGTACCACACAGGGAGGCGATGCAGTTCAGAGCTACAATCGCAGAAAGAGCACAGGATGCTCTTGATCAACGGCCTTACAACAGGTCAATTTAAAAGCAGCCCGGTTTCCTATTGGTAACACAGAATAAAAATCCTCACTCATTTGCTGCATGGCCTTGTACTTATTCCCTTACTGCATTTATTCAGTGATGAGGAGTCCCTGTTACAGCCCTGCCCATGAGTTTGTGACTCCTCTGGGAAGTCTCCTGGACAATTACAGCAGCAGGAGATAATGGCTGTGGCTCAGGGACTAAACTGAACACATTTGAATATCTGAAGGTCCTTTTCCACCTCAAACTCAGCATTACCTTGGCAGCACTAATGCTGGAGGACAGCATGGCAGCAGCCAGGGCTTCAAGGACCATGAGCCTGTGACCTCATAAAAAACATCTGGGACAGAAGTTTCCAACCATAAAGCAGATCCTGGGGCTGGCACAGAATAGCTGGAAGTATTTTCAGCAACAGAGTCACAGAGCAGGTGTTATGCCCCACATTTTCCCCTGAACAAAAGAGCTGAATTAGGTCTCGTTTACCCTGCGCCCACGTGTATTTATGAGTGAAGCCACTGTGACTAACAACTTCTGAATTCAATAAGAATTTAAGGCTTGAAGACAGACAACCCCTTGTCTAATATTTTTCCATATCTAAACAGATTTAATTGCTCATTTATTCCAGATAAACATGATAAGTTCCCTGCCATGAATAATTTATAACCCAGCTCACCACACAACCTATGAAACACAAATCTATGGCCCTGGCAAAGGCAATGCAAGCAGTTGCCCCAGCCCTGAGACACTCTGGCTTGTCTGAAATGCTGGCCAAAGGAGCTACAGCAAAGCTGCCCAGAGAAGGTCCAAGCTTGCCTGAAATCATTGGGACAGCCCCTACCTTTGTTTGGGTTATCATGCAGCTCAGCAGATGTAAACACTGAATAAATGGAATAGACACAAAGTCAGAACTCGCACACAGGAGGAGATGGGCACAGCATGGCCTCACTTCTCTTCACAATCTGGCTGTTGCTGGGTGTCCCACACAGCCCTCCTCAGGAGCCGGCTCTATTGGTTTCTCCAGGAATTTCATTAGATGATTCTGATGGAACTTAAGAATCACAGAATCATAGAACATTAGGGACTGGAATGGACCTCGAAAGATCAGCTAGTCCAATCCCCCTGCCAGAGCAGGATCACCTAGACCAAGTCACACAGGAACACATCCAGGCAGGTTTTAAACATCTTCAGAGAAGGTATGGGGAGCTGGTCACTGCAATCAGTATCAGTTTCTGGTTTCTCCACGGTGGTGCTCTGCAAGTGATGCAGCTACTGACAAAGCGTACTACTTGACTGAGCTGGTGTTTGCTGTATGCTCCAAAGAGTGGCCTGTAACTTCTGACCCCTGAGGACGGGCTGTCTTTCAGAAGCACATGGCTGTATTCCTCATCTGTCCTTTCTGAACTGGGCAGAGTTCAGGCAGAGTTACCATGCTTGATCCAGGAGGCGAAGTGCACAAAGACCTCCAGAATGTTCATCCTTAGGCATAGCTATCCAGAAGGTAGCTTCAAAGCAGAGGCTGTGTCGTTGCATTCAGGCACCACGCACACACTCCGTAATCCACTTCCACTGCTACGTGAAAATATCAGCAGCTGACCATGCCCATGCTCCCATTGGCAACTGCTGACCTGCTGAGATATGTTTGTCCCTTCAGATCAGACTCCCCTTGCAGGATGGGAGAAGGAGCAAATCTATAGAAGAGCGAGAGGAAGAGTATCAGCGGGTCAGGGAGCGGATATTTGCACGAGAGGTAAGCTTGGATGACTCACCTGCCAGGTACCCTCCTGGAACTTCGTGGCACAAGGTTTCCTTGAATTACACTGAGAGCTCAGGTCTTATTACGGCCTTCTCTGCAAATTTACCAGTGTTCTTGGTATCTACCAATGAATTCCAGTTCCTAACAGAGATGTCTAAGACTTCTTTGAAATAGCAGCACCACAGCTCCTCTCCCGAGTCTGCTTCTTCCCTAAATTGCCAGTTTTGGGGGTGCATAGACATGTGAGAACCCACAGAGGATGGAGATTTGCTCCTTGCTGCCCAGGACGATTGTAAAGCTTACGCAGCAGCATTTCTGGGATGACTAGCAAATCAACCAATGAACCTGAAAGGAGCAGCAGCTCCCTCAGCTCTCTCCAGGGCTGCAGTTTCAACTTCCTGAACATACTGTGCTGGCCTTTACAGGATGAATTTAAGCAGTATGTTTATTGTCTCTCTTACGAATTGTCCAGCTTGGTTATTACTGCCTTGGGATCTGTGGCTCCCAATGAGGATCTGAGCCTGAGCTGTGTTCCTTGCTCACGTCTGGCTCAGAGTGTCTGCTATGCTCTGCTGTGTGGAGTACTGTCTGCCAGCTGGAGGCAGCTTTCCGTGTTGTGCCAAGTGGCAAATGATGGAATCAGGGACAATTTCAAGTGCCCGTCTGCCGTGGATAGTGTTCTGAGTCCAGCTCCTTGCCTGCTGATTTTGAGCATCTTGAGGACAACACCTTTCATTTGTCTTAATGGAAATTGCCGTGTGCCTGCCCAAGGAGGACGTTATGGCAGCCACCGTGCTGAGTCCCTAGTCACGTCCCTAGGCTTCAGCTGTTGACTCCAGCCAGCTGTGACCATGGAGTTGCCTTAACATGCACAGGCCCAGTGCCATCCAGACATGTTAATAAGCAGCTCTGCTGATAGTCCTGGACAGGTGCTGTCCCATGTTAGTGCAATGCTGGGTGGGCAAGTACTTAGTCTTGCTCTGCATTCAGGGGTTGAGCCAGTGCTTAGTGCTTTCCAGAGGCAGGGGTGACTATCTCGGGGTGGGCTGGGCTGGCTGTGAGCCCTCTGCCTTTTTTTCCTGGCTTTGGTAGTTGTGCCTGCGTTTAGCAAACAAGGACTCTTTTACGTTTGGCCCTGACTGTTCTGTGGCAGTTACCATCAAAGCTGCCTTAAAGCAATGAAGTGTCAAGTTGAGGACTCAGAATGGCAAACTCTTGCAAGATCTTGGAGTTGCAGGTATCAGGAAAGGTTCCTAATAACAGAATCAGAGAACATTAGGGATTGGACGGGACCTCATCTAGTCCAATCCCCCACACCACAGCAGGATCACCTAGATCCAGTCACACAGGAATACATCCAAGCAGTCTTTAAACGTCTCCAGAGAAGGAGACTCCACAACTTCCCTGGGCAGCCTGTTCCAGTGCTCTGTCACCCTTACCAGGAAGAAGTTCCTCTTCATATTTGTGTGGAACCTCCTGTGTTCCAGCTTACATGGAGCTTGATGGAGAGCCAAATGAGACTGGTATGCCAAAGGCTCGGCACACCTTCTGTGTGACTGTGTAACTGGTGCACAACACAAACTGTGTCTGAGTCCCATACTGTTACTGCTTTGCTCCGTTTTGCTTTGAAATTGGCTGGGTTTGCTGCTTTCAAAGTTACCAAATGTCTTTTCTTTCCTTCCTTCCCATCTCCATGTCTTTTCTGTGCTTCCAGGCTGGCCAGAATGGATATCTCACCGACAGCAGGTTAGTACTGTTCAGCAGACACAGCATCTCTGGCTTTCTCTGTGGAGGACTGCATGACTCTGAAATGATGCTTTTTTCTGATGTTAACCGACAGAATCTCCAAAGAAGGCTTTTCTTCTAGTTCTCACGAATGGAGGCAGATCTTTAGGTACCTCTGTGTGACTGACTTTGTACATTTTCCTGCTGAGTAAGTTTGCCCCATACACGGCTGCTTGTGAAGTTACTGGAGTTGTATTTTTTGCAACATCAATTTCTTAGTCCTTTTTTGCTGATTCGTCAATTAAAATGGAGGGGGGGAAGAATGGGGAAGCAAGAGGATCCCAGCAGTCTTCAAACCATTCTGCCTCTGGTTTTCCAAAAGAATAGGAAAGCCCCTCCTCTTACAGTGGCAGGATCAGCATCCACATAAGGGGCTTGTCCCTAATCCTTGATTATAAAGGCTGGAGTACTTAATGGTGGTAATAAAGTGTCTCAGGCATCCATTTCAACTAGAATGTGCTGCAGAGAGCACTGGGAACATGTTTGAGCAGCATTTCCTTAAGTAGTTTTCTTATGGATGGAAGGGCTGGAAGGATGGAGCTGTCCTGACAAGTCATATTGCACATACCTCTGCTGCAGGAGACTGCTGAAGGTATGAAAATAAAGAACATGATGACAATAGAGAGACTCTCATGCCTGCAGTCCTCTGGTTTCGTAGCCAAAGCTCTGGAGATGAAGCTGTGTATGAACAGGACAGGAGGATCTAAGCAAGTGTATGAACAGCTGTGCTACTCTCCTCAGTCCAGCTGTTCTTGGAGAGACACTTGTGGAAAATCAGGTGTCCTCAGCACAGGTACAGGGACTGTGTGGAGTCTGTGTGGGGCAGTGGTTGTTGGTGGCCTGGGGTATAGTGTACAGAGCAGTCATGGGACTGCTGTGAAACTCACCTGAAAGTGGCAAAACCCCCATTGCTGATGCAATTGCAGCTTTAGGAGCTGAGCTGCAGCCAGGACTGAGATGGGAGCTTTACTTGCTGTTGTGCCCAGTCCCTAAAGAGCTTCGTTAACCTGCTGCCTTTGTTTTGTGGTTCCCATAGTGGTGAGAGGGAGGATGTGTGGGCCTTGGGACCGTTTTAAGGTCTGGACAGAGACACACAAGCTCTTTAGGAGATTGAGGTTCCCTCGTTTGTGGTGCTGGAGATGATGCCTGCATGAATTTCAGGGACTTACTGCCTTCAGAGCCCAGTATTCAGAGCATTACAGCTGGTACTCACCCAGGAGTCCTGTATTAATGCCATGGAAGCACAGATCTGATTGCAGAGAGCTCTCTGCTGGTGGACGTGCTTGGAAGCAGGCTGTGGCAAGGCTAACGGAGAGAAAGGCATGGTCAAACCTGTTAGGGCAGTGCTCTCAGAGACCAAGGGTGAGGTAATATGCCTGGAGTTTGGAGAACATTTGTAGAAAGAGTAGGACCATTATCCTACTGGCTTAGCATTAATCAGCTTGAGAAGAGTCTGGGTTCTTGGGGAATCAGAGTTTGCAGATGAGACAGAACAGAGGCCATGACATGTCCCTTCTCCCAAACACGTACAGACGCTGCCCCGTCCTCTTTCAACATCCCCATGAGCTGTCTGTGGAGTTTAAGGTAGAAAGAGCTGGTTATTGAGGAGACTTTTTCTTCGGCCCTCATACGCTTCCAACAACCCAGGACAACACTTCAGAAGCTCCTTCCAAGCCTACTTTTTCATTCCACAACTGCGTGGAGCTGCTGCCAGGCTTAACCTGCAGCATTGTATGAGCAGCTCTTCCAGTGTGGCCCTCCTCACCATTTGTACCCAGTGAAGGCCCAGGAACCCATCGCTGTGCTTATGATCCTTAGCTGGGCTGATAAGCCAGGCTTACTGCTTGAGATGTTTTGCTGGTACTCTGTAAAGTCTTGCTGCAGCCAGTCGTGGGGCTAAGGGACGGGTGATCCGTGGAAGCACAGCCTTGAGCATAGCAATATCCCACTGTGTAGCTGTCCCAGCTGGGCAGAAAGCCTTACCAGGGCTGGTATGGGAAGTGGTCTTGCAAGATCTTGATCAGCCTCGCTTTCAGGCCTCTGTTAAAAGCTTCCTATTCTGAGACAAGAAGGGCTTTAGCCACAGATCATGTTCAGACCCTGCTGGCATCACCTCCAGGCTGGGATCTGTCTAGAGAAAAAAGCCAGTAGCCAACTCTCGGCGCACACACCAAGGAAGCAGTGTTTGGGTCTTTACGGTGCATGCCCAAGAAGGCTCTGACCCAGGAAGTGTGTGCTGTCACACTCCTGTGCACAGTGCCAGCGTGCTGCGTCTCAGCCAGCTGCTGCCTGGGCTCTCCAATCCAGTGGGCACTTCCTACAGGTCCTGCTACTGCCCCTTGCCATTGGAGGTGTTGGTCTAACTCCTTCTGTTTCTGCAGGAGCAACCGGGACAGTCTGAACCGGGCCTCAGGCAGCCGCCAGAGCAGCACAGAGAGCGAGTTAAAGTCGCTGGAGCCTCGGCCATGGAGCAGCACAGATTCAGATGGCTCCATCCGCAACTTGCGACCACCAGTTACCAAAGCCAGCAGCTTCAGTGGCATCTCCATCCTGACACGGGGGGACAGCATTGGGAGTAACAAAGGCAGCTCTGCCAGCAGAACGCCCCGGGCAGGTACAGTACTGTTTCCTTTGCACATCTTCTGCCAGGGGGCAACTAACACACTTGGTCTTCAGGCCGGAGAGCTGAGGATCGTCATGCTGTGGTCAGTGACTGGTTAAGTGTGACACAGCTGGCATTGCCTGAGTCATTCAGTACCTGGGCAGAGATATGACAGCTGGTTCATCATCTGCTTTCTCCATACTCACCATTGGATCTTCCTTTAGTGGCGTTATCTAAGATAAAGGACATCGTTTAGTCTTATGGCCTTGAGCTCAGGCTACCAGTTTTCAGTTGTGCAGGTTATGTTGCTGGAGAATCCCTCACAGTCCTAAGGAGACCTAGCTAGGGTGAACCATTTGGCACTTTTCCTTGCTTTCCAGCAAAGAGGTCCAGGGAAAGGTGTTGCAAATTAGTCTGTCTCATCAGACACACAGTCTATCTCATCAGACAAAGACTGCGTTAATTGGTATCTGCCTACGATGTTCTCTCAAAATGATTCACTATATTCCTGAGAGGAAACATAGCAGCAGGGAGCTGGACCTGCTGCTCTTCAAGAGCTGTTGAATACAGCTCAAGGTCTCAGGAACATCAAAAAGAGCTGGGATTATACATCTCTTTGCCTGCTTCACATGAGGTCTCCCTTTTTCATCTAGGTAACAGAAAGGGTGGCCCGTGCCCAGAGAATGGTATTGTGGGGCATCACAGGTAATCGGTTATTACCAGTAGCTTCCTATGGGGATGTGTGCTGCACTTGGCAGAGCACCAGCCCTTCTATCAGTGGGGAGCAGAGTCCTTTATTTTCAGCTGACTGCTCGCAAGAGGCATTTGTGGAAGTGGCAGCGCAGGCCTTTGCTCTCATTTTAATGGCCTGATGATAATTGAGGAGCCGTCTGATAGCCATTTACAATTGCTGAGCAGTGTCAGTGAGCAAAAACCAGTGTTGTCTCACTGTCTTCTTCCGTTCGCTAGTAGGCAGCAGTTCCCCAAGTGCTTGAGAGCTGTCAGTTTACTGGGGTGGAGGAGAGGCAACTGTCAAGTAAAAGAAATGGATCCAAAAGGCAGCCGGTCTGCTGTTTGAGCACCCAGGCTGTCTTTGAAAACAGCACATTCGTCCTGCAGTTTGAAGGTGCCTACATCATCTCTTGGGACCCTGTCTCCATTGTGCTCAGGCCTGCACTTACTCTGATTATTGCAGCCACCTCCAGGACTGATTCATCAACTGATGGGAGCAGTTATTTGAAGATCTGTCCTGGCTGTGTGCAAGGCAGAGAAAGGATCTGCTTTTTGCTTTTTCTGTATTTTTTCCTCCAGGTCTCCTCTGGGAACAGAAGCCAGTTGCTCTCCAGGCTTTATATTATGGCAAGTGATTAGAAATAGCTTGGGAGAAGGGAAAAAAAAGAAAGCTAAGAAATTTTCACGTGTGGGGAAAAAATCCACCACCCACCACACCCTCATGTTTATTCTGTGCAGGGGGAAGTGCTTGAGACTCTCGGGCTCTTTTCCCATCTCAGCATTGAGCCCTGGGGTCACTGTCAGCAAATTGTTTCCTTCTTTGCACCACGTGGCTGATGATACAGATCCCCTTAGAAGAATGCCTGAAGACTCTCTGTTGGAATGCAGTAGATCAGAGGCAGAATTAGTGAAATAGCAGCTACTGGGCACCAGGCAACAGTTTCACAGTCCTCTTATTTCTGGAAGTAAGGCTGAAATACTGAACACTTCAGAGATGGGTGCCCTGCAGCAGGTATTCTGCTCCTCCCTAATGATTTCTCCTCCCGTGGGAAGGAATTGCTGTCAGCCTGCCGCCCCGCAGCCTTACTCAAAGATGCTCATGTGCTGGGTCTGTATGGCCGTAAAGCAGCATTCTCTCACTGCCTCTTGGTGTCAGTCCTGTCTGCACCAAGGCCTGGCACTGGCCTTTTGATTTCCTGCATTTCTGAGGAGTACTGAAGGTTGACACAAACATGAACTACCTGAGAGCTGTGGGTGGGGAGCACCATGTAGGCCATCCGCTGGGAGTGAGGGTGCTGGGCGGGTGACCCTGCAGAAAGCTCACTCCCAAGAATAACAGCTGTACAACTCATGGCAGTGATCTGGAACAAGACTTGCATCCTGCTCTTCCCAGTGGAGCAGGGCATGCACAGGTCAAGGGGAGAAGATGCTGTAACCAGCTGTGAAGGGTCAGTGTGTGTGTGTGTGTGTGTGTGTATGTGGCCGTGGAGAGGAGGGACAATCACCTGAGGTTTGCTGAGAAGCAGAGGCAAACTGGTGACTTGGGCTGCTGCTCACTCTGTGCGCCATGGAAGCTCCCGTGTGGACAGCAGAGAGTGTAGTCTGGCTGCAGAACAGGAGGTAGTGACAGGATCTACCACCACCCTCCCCAGTAATGAATCAGTGTTTCAGTGTTTCTCTCCTCAGTACCAACCCTGCCATGCCTTTCTCTGTTCAAGGTTTGGTACTAGGTGCCCCTGAAGCATGCAGCCAATCCCCTTCTTCGCAGCCCAGCCGTGGCCTCCTACCTTGCACAGCCCAGCAGCCTCAACCACAGCCACCCCAGCAGCCACCACCACAACCCCAAGGACTTCCACCCGCAGCCCAACAGCAGCCAGCCATGAGTAACCATATGATGTCCCAGGTGAGTTACGATACAGGATCCAAGCCTCAGGAAGCTCCTTGGGCACACAGGCAGGAGATGGAAGCAGAGCCAGCATAAGCCCAGCATGCTGTGGACTCACACTTGCTGTAACACAGTGACAGTCCTACTGTGCCATTGGCAGGGAGTAAGGGGTCGAGGGCTGTGCTGTGCCTAGATATGATGTTGTATGAGGTCTCAGCTTGCCAGCCTCTTTCACATCTGCTGAGTGTCAGGGTTATGTTCTGGAACCAGTTGACTTCCTGGTGAGGGACCATACCTGAGTTTGAGCTCCCCAGCACTAAAATCCCGTTGCTGGTCACCTGACATCCAGAGGAGAGGCAAACCTGGAACTGCCTGGGCATGCTCTCCAGATCCTCCCCAAATTAAACCCACATCCTGTAGAGCTATTTCTGAGGGCAGAGCTCTCTGGAAAGCACTTGTGGCTGTCGTTCCTACATACTTAATTGTGCTCCTGAGGTTGTGAAAAACCACAGTACAACAGCTGCACCTGCATCCCTGCAGGATGGGAAAGGGTGTGAGCCAGCCCTGGTTTGGGAAGCAAAGCTGCCTTATGTTGAGTGGGTGCAGAGTGGGGCGGTGTATGTGGGAGGTGCCCTCAATACCTTCCTGTCCTGCCCTCTTCAGAGCAGTGTGTCAGTGCTGCACTTAGCAGGCTGTGAGGTTTATATGGATCCTTTCTGGTGCATCATCTCCTGCTTGATGTCTCCTACAGCAGAGAATGGCAAGTTAACCGTGGGTTTTCAAGATGTGACTGGACGGGGAGCAAGCTAGATAGTTTTATCCCTGCTTCCTTTCACGTGAAATGTTGGACCAGATGATCTAATCAGGTCCCTTCCTACCTGGGCTAGTCTGTGTGTTTTCAGTTGGCTGGGATGGTAGGAGGAGATAAGCCTCTTCAAACAACTTGTACTGCAGATAGCGTGAACAGCAACTTGCTGTCTGCTGCCATCTATGTGAAGATGCGGAAAGCTCTTGGGCCTTGGACTGGCTGCAGGGTTGAGGATCCGTTTGTGGAGGATAATGAGTCTCAAGGGAAACATTTCACTTCTACAGATGAGGTGTTTTCCTGAGGTAGCCAAGATCCAGTGCTGAGGCTAGCACTAAGGCTAGTGTCTGTCTTAAGCTGTAGCATGGCATGGGACCAATCCCAGTGCCCTGGGTGGAAGGTCTCAACTCACTGCAGGCTTGTGGGGCTCATGCAGTGTCACTGTATTTGGCTGGAGTTTTATTCTGTATCTTATACTTTGGGTGTTCTGATGGTTTAAGTCCTGGTTAAAGCTTTTTCTTGTGGTTGACTGTTAGTGGAAGGTGTGTGAATGCACTGTCACCGTGTGCGTGCACCTGCTGCCTTGCCGACGATCAAACCAAATTGCCACAAAACAGGCAGTGCCAACCACTGCAGGTTCAGTGTCTAAAGCACAGTGTGTGGCGCCTGAGTTAGGTGTCATAAACAGGCATCAGCATGGCCTCCCAGTGACAAAACGCAAGGGGCCCCTAGAGAAGGCAAGAGGGAAGAAAAGACATTACCAGCAGATCAGGCCAAGAAGCAGAGCAGAGAGAGCTGGAGTCACTGCCATGCACAAGTGGGCAGTGGAGTGGGAGAGACGCAGAGGTGGTGCTGGAGGAAGCAGCTCTCCTGCTGCTGTTGCTTGCTGCTGGCCTTTGCGAACTTTTGTCGCTGTTCACGCCAGGCAAGAGCTGCTTTGCAGACATGGTCAGCCTGCACAGCTTCCACAAAGCAACTGGTCAAGCTGTGTGTCTTCAGAGAGACAAATATGACCCTGTTCTGGTCTTTGTGCTTTCCAGCCCTCTGCAGTGCCCCTCTGTGTGTTTGCAAGTGGCTCAGGTGACTAATCTTGTTGTTCCTTCTTTCTCTCCCTCCTCCTATCCTTCTCACCTCCCCCCCCCCCAACATCCTTCCTTCTCCCAAATCTCTCTCCTCCACTCCCTTTCTGCTGGTCTTAGCCGGTCACAGCGCTGCAGCCTGTTCAGTATTCTCCAAGCTCCTGCCCCCAAGTCCTCTTGCCAGTCTCTCCACCCCAGCAATACAACTTGGTATAAACCCCATTTCCTCTTCTGTGCTGTCTCTGTTGTAATCATGTGCTGTGTTTGTGTTGTATGAGCTTTTGCTAATCAGGTATGTCGTGGACACTGTACCCAGCGGGTTTGGGATTCGTGAGGCTCTGCACTGCAGTGGGGTCAAGGCAGTGGGATGCCTGACGCTGTAGGACCCCCCGGTGCTGAGCACAGCTGACGTGGCTGGAAAGAGCCTGGGGAAGTGCCAAGCCCAGAACTCCACCAGAAAGCAATGCTTATGCCCAGTGCTGGGGTCCAGTGGCCACGGCTGCCCTGTGGTCTCCATCAGCCTCTGTGTTGTCTCTGACAGGTCTTTTGGGAACAGTGTGCCCCATGGGATGCAGCCTCTGGGATGAGGCCACCCCTGACTGTGTGGGGCCCTACACGTCACCAGTGTCCACTGAGCGTTCGAGCCCCCGCATCAGCGCGCACATCCCTAGTCCCTGTCCTGCAGAATGCTCCTTGTCTGTGGCTCATATCTGAGGACCTTTACTGGGCAAGCTCCTCCAGACAGACTAGGGAGAATGGGGCTGCAATCTACTCAGCAAAGCTATGTCCTGTGTGTTGTTGTCCTACATGCTGTCCTCCTCCATCCTTCCCACTTATCCACAATACAGGCCGACGAACTCAGTAACCCTTTCGGGCAGATCAGCCTCAGCCGACAGGGCTCTACCGAAGCACCAGATCCTTCCTCGGCTATGTTCCAGTCATCCCTCGTCTCCCAGCATCCTCAACAGACAGGATTCATCATGGCAACCCCTGGGCAGCCCATTCCCACCTCCAACTACTCTGCCTCAGGGCACACGGCCCCTACTCAGCAGGTGCTGCAGCCCCAGGGCTACATTCAGCCTCCCCAGCAAGTAAGGACATGGGCAAGGCTGAGGGGATGTGTGCCTTAACCTGAAAACAAGGGGTTTGTGGAGCAGTCCTGAAAAGAGTTATTTGAGAGTGGGGCCCCTTTTTTCTGATGCTCATTTGTGATAAATATGCAGGGGTCCAGGCTGTGGGTCAGCGTGCCCCACGCGAAACACAGGATGATCTCTGCCTCTTACTACTTTGAGCTCTCAAAACACTTCTCTGGGGACCCCTCTGGCCATTCCTGACTCATAGTGTTTTGGGAGGGACAGTGATGTGGTTCAGGGCTAACACTTCTAAGCTCTCTTTGGGGTCCTGCAGGGCATTATGACCGCTAGGATTGTTCCCCTGAACTGTGGTGAGAATTGGAGATTTGTGCCTACTGTGCTCTTGCACTACTGTGCTGGGAAAGTCTTGGATGAGGCTGGGAGGAGCGGGCAGGGGCTGCGGTTCCCTGAGGACCTCTCATCTGGCCAGAGCCAAAGCCCTGGTTGGAGCATGGAGCCTGGTTGTTCCCTCGGCAGGAGCCAGGCCAGGTGAGAGAGAAAACTGGTCCTCGGGAACTAGCTTTCTTGGTCCCATTCCCTCTTGTGTTCTCATCACTGTGTTCTCTTGGTTCTTGCAGATTCAGGTTTCTTACTACCCTCCTGGGCAGTACCCAAACTCCAGCCAGCAATACCGTTCTCTCAGTCACCCAGTGGCCTACAGCTCCCAGCGCACTCAGCAGCTCCCCCAGCAGTCCCAACAGCCTGGTAAGGGGTCATAGAAGTGGGGACGGGGTTCATAGCCCTTTCCTGACACTCCTGTTTGGTCTTAAGAATCTCCCTTGCACTGTCTGGGGCCCGGCTGCTCTTCCCTGTTTTCAGTCCTTGCTGGACGTGCTGACTACAGACAGCCTTTTGACTGTGCAAAGGAAAGCTGAAACTTGGCTGAGCTGCAAAGGCTTTTTTAGCCTTTTCCCTCCCTCTCAGCACAGAGCAGGCACTGAAGTGCTGCGAGGTGGGTTTAAAGTCAGAAGCTTATTTCTTTAGGTTGGGAAGCCCTTTTCCCACTCTTTAGTGAGAAATGGGGGTAATTGAGCCCTTTTATGCCAAGTCTTAGGCTGTCTCCTGTGGCCAGCTGGGAAGCTGCTCCATTTGAATCCTGTTCAACAGGTTTACAGCCAATGATGTCCAACCAGCAGCAAACATACCAAGGTGTAATGGGAATGCAGCAGGCACAGCCCCCCGGGCTCCTCAACAGCCAAAGGAACAGCATGGGGGGCCAGATGCAGGGTATGATGGGAGTGCAGCAGGCACAGCCTCCTGGCCTTCTCAGCAGCCAGAGGAACGGTATGGGGAGCCAGATGCAAGGCCTGATGGTCCAGTACACTCCACTGCCTTCATACCAGGTAGGCATCAGTTGCTTTCCCGGGAGGGGACCTCACCTGTGTGGGCCTTGCAGGAGATGCCCTGTTCCATGTTCAGTGACAAAGATGAAGACTTGCCTCGAGAAGATGGTGCCTGCTTGCCAGCTTAGGGTGGGCACAACCATTTTTGACTGTGTGTGGGACATGCTTGAGAAGGAGGACTCGGTGTGGATGGTCCCTTCCCCATTGTGTTCTAAGAACTGGGAGGGGCTGCCCTTGCCTGGGCAAGGTCACTATGGGCTACAGCAGTCAACCCTCTGGCATCTCTCCTACCTTGTACGGATCTCAATAGTGTCTCTTTGGGCCAGTTCTCTGTTATCTGTTGTTCCACAAAGCTGCTTCTTTCATCCCTGCGCAGGTTCCTGTAGCCAGTGAGTCACAGGGTGTAGTTCAGCAGCCCTTCCAGCAGCCAGTGCTTGTACCAGCCAGCCAGTCTGTTCAGGGGGGGCTTCAGGCTGGAGGGGTACCTATCTACTACAGCGTAATCCCAACTGCCCAGCAGAATGGCACCAGGTAAGGCTTCTGTATCTGGCCTGCCTTGGGGAAAAAGGGGTCCTGCTGCCTTACTGAAAGGGCATAGCATCCTGCTCCTGCAGCTGGAGGAGGTGGCTGAGCAGCAGAGATGCTGGTCATCTCCTGAGCTTGCCCAGTGCTGGCTGGCATAGTCGGTGCTTTGTGGACACAGTTGTCCTGCAGCACGCAGTGGTCCTCAGAGGCAGCTGTTTGCAGCCGTCTCAAGCACTGAGGGAGCCGGTTGTTGCCTGCACAGATGGGCAGGCTGTTTCATCCCATCCCTGGTACCTCACCAGTGTGCTCTCTGTCTCATAGCCCTTCGGTGGGGTTCCTTCAGCCACCTGGCTCTGAACAGTATCAGATGCCACAATCCCCATCGCCCTGCAGCCCACCACAGATGCAGCAGCAGTATTCAGGTAAGAGGGGCCACTGGTCGGGCTTGGCACTGATTCTGCGCAGATTGAATTAGGTTTTATAGGATCTGCAGTGAACAGAGCTGCCAATTCAGAGCCAAGTCTTACAGCTTCTGTGCAGCAGGTTTTCTCAGTCCTACCCATCCCACAGGAATTGTCAAAACATGGTACCATGGTTTTGTTATGGGCAGATATTGGGCTGTGCCTGGTATCATCTTGCCATGCAAGGCAGCATCTGGTGGAGGGAGCTCTGTGGTCTGCACACGCTCTCTGCTGGCAGTGCGGCTCGGTGTCACCAGGGCAGCTCATGGGACCAGGACTGTGGGTGAGAGGAGCCTGGGACTCTCTGCATCTCAGCTGAACAATTGGTGCAAGAGATGTAACTCAGATTCTGAAGCTCTGCACCCGGGTCTCTGATTAGATCCTCTGGCTGAAGATTTGCTGTGGTGCTCAGAGAGGTCATTCGAGTTGCCTTCAGCTTTTCCCCTCTGCTTGCATTTCTCCTGCATGAAAAATCACCACTCTCTGATGTAAGCTGTGGTGTCAGAAACAGATTCTCACTGGGTCTTGGTGCGGCCTTTTTGCAGCCCACCTGGGCAGGCAGGAATGACAAAGAAGCAAGCACAGAGCAGGCTGGGAGGGGAAGAGTGCAAAGCTGCACAGCCTGGCCAGCTGCTTCTTGTCCTGTAGCCACAGTAGTGCACAGAGCTGGGGCCATATTGCTGCCATCATGTCTCCCCAGGGGTGTCTCCTTCAGGCCCTGGCGTGGTTGTGATGCAGCTGAACGTGCCCAATGGCCCCCAGGCTCCCCAGAACTCCCCTGTGGTGCAGTGGAACCACTGTAAGTACTACAGTATGGAGCAGCGGGGGCAGAAGCCGGGAGACCTGTACAACCCCGACACCAGTGCTCAGGTATTGAGAGGACTGGGAAGAAGGCTACTCATCTTAAGGGAGCAGGCTGGTGGGAGGGCGAGGAACCCACCATCCATGCTGTCCGGGTGGGCTGGGAGATGGGGCTGAGGCCATCCCGCGGTGGAGAGACAGGCGTGAGCTTGGTCATAGCACTGGGCTATCTAACACTCTCCCTTCCACAGGCCAGCACCCAACTGAACAGCCCCATCACGTCCCCAACCCAATCCCCAACACCGTCTCCTGTCACCAACCTCAACAGTGTCTGCACGGGGCTGAGCCCTCTCCCTGTCCTCACACAGCTTCCCCGGCCCATCGGCCCAGCACAAGGTAAGGGGAGGTGTGGGGACAGCACAGGGATGGGTCTTCCATGTGAGTCTTTCAGTCTCCTACAAACATCTGCTCCCTTTTTTGCAGGTGATGGGCGCTACTCACTGCTGGGCCAGCCGCTGCAGTATAATCTGTCCATCTGTCCTCCACCGCTGCTCCACAACCAGCCCAACTACAATGCACACCAGGTAACGTTTGGCCAAACCCCTGCCCACACATCCTTTCCTTGTCCTGGGAACAGATGAACCCCTCTCAGGCAGGGTTCAGGAATGGTTAAGAGCTCACACCCTACCCTGTGCATGGACACCCCTTGGTCTGCCTCTCTGCTCTGGCCATGTCTCCAGCAGAGCTGCTGGTGTAGATGGATTTCCCCAGAATATGGTGCTGGGCTAAAATTTCATCCTGCTCCCAGCTTTGCCCAGAAGCAGTGTCAGCTCCAAGTCTTTTGAGCGTCCTGGAACCACAGCTGGGCCTTAATCTCATCTAAAGTGCCAAGGAGAACAAGTGTCTTCATTCCTCTTCACAGCCATGGGTACTCTGCAAGCACTGAGAGGCCCCAGTGTCTTCTGAGCTGACTGCTAACATTTTTATTCTTTAAGGGGCAGACTGGAATGAAACATGGAAACCGGAGCAAGAGACAGGCCCTCAAGTCAGCATCCACTGACCTTGGGACAAGCGATATAGGCAAGTGACCCTACTCACGCAGTTTGCCCTTTGCCTTCTGAATAGTGTCTGCTGTGTGTGCATAGCTGCTGGCATTGGATGCCATCTCTGCCCACACCAGCCTGCCACAAAACTCATTGCTAGGGGTGGTTGTGGAGAAGTTTCTGCCTGCCACTGCCTGCACCCACTACAGCCTGTGTGAGGCTGCACCCACTGGCAGGTGGGAGGACAGAGACTCAGTAAGCACAGTGTGCAAAGGTTTTGAGCAAGAGTGGGGAGAAATTGTTGGTGTCAGTGATGAGCATCAGGACACCAGGACCCTATTCCTGCCTCTGTAAGTGTTGAAGTGAAGGGGTAGGTGAAGCTGGCAGAAGTCTTGGGATTTCTTTTCCTCTTTGTCAGAAGTGGGTGCCCAGGAGCTGCAGAGCCCTCATCTTTGTGAAGGGCTTTGGGATCATACTAGGTGCCCACAAGGGCCAAAATCCCCAGTGGGCCACTTCTTTCCAACAGGGAATGGACTCCCTGTTCCTTGTCCTGGGGAGCGTTCTCCAAGTTGGTCATCAGGGCAGGAAGACGAGGCACGTGTCCACCCTCTCCCCAGAGCAAAACTAGACATGCTGTTGGGCACGAGCCAGGCAGCCTGTAAGGACAGCAGTCTTCACTGGCTCTCTGGAGGCTTCAGGCTTGTTGCTCATGTCATCTCTCTGTTGCCACCCACCAACAATAGCAGCTGGTTGCAGTGGTCCCTTTAAGAGCTGCTGGTGGAGAGCTGCCCCCCTCCCTGCGACTGGCATCTTCGTTACATGCCACGTTAATATTAGCAATGAATCCATTCTGCCAACTCTCCACTAAGCCCAAAAGCCAGGGCTGGAGCCAGGAGGCAGCAGAAATGTTTGGGTACCACAGAGTAGAGGCAGAGAGGTTGACATGACACTGGCCTGGTCACACAAGGGGATCATCCTCATGGCTGAAGCACACAGGACAGTGTGTGTTCTTGTGATGTCCTCTGTGGTGCAGACTGTCTTTCTCCCAGGGACAGGAGGCAGGAGAGCTGGGCTGGTTCCCAGTCCTGGAAAGCCTGAATGGAAAGGCCAGGTGCAGGATGGAATGGGCCACTGCAGGAAGAAGGAAGGAATGGGGTGGGCCGCTGCAAGGAGCAGAATGGCAGAGGTGGTTTGTGGGCTTAAATAAAAGACATTGCTAGTGTGGGGCAGCTTAGCAAAGCACTTTTGCCCTTTTCCAGGGGCAAAGCAGAGGTGACTGGTCCAGCCCCAGAGCTAGTGAGGAGTCAGTGCATCAGCTTTCACTGTCCTCTTGCCACCCAAGAATTTTCTGCTGCTGACACGTGCTGTCTTTCCACTGCAGTTCTGGGCCGAGTGCTGGAGGTCACAGACCTGCCCGAGGGCATCACACGGACAGAGGCTGACAAGCTCTTCACCCAGCTCGCCATGGCTGGTGCCAAAATCCAGTGGCTCAAAGAGACTCAGGGGCGCCGTGGAGATGGAAGTGGTGGGGACAATGGGACTCCAGAGAATGGCAGGCACAGTGACCTCGCTGCCTTATACACCATCGTGGCGGTGTTTCCCAGCCCACTGGCTGCCCAGAATGCCTCCCTCCGCCTCAACAACTCCCTCAGCCGCTTCAAGCTGCGCGTGGCCAAAAAGAACTACGACTTGCGGGTGCTGGAGCGCGCAAGCTCACAGTAGGGCTCACGTGTGGGCACAGAGCGCACCAGACTTGTGGGCACTTCCCTCTGCCTTCTCTTTTCTTTCTGCCCTTCCTTCCTCTCGCCCTCCTTCCTGGATATATTTATATGGACATAATTACGAGACAAATTGATTTTTAAATTCTTTTTTTGAGTGATGCCCATGCCCGCCCACCTTGCCCTGTGTATATTGTTTTGTTAAGCACTGTGTTGAACCGCACATGCAGGTGTTGATTGGTATGTTCACTGCACATTTTATTTAATCTGATTATTATCTGGAGGGTATTTTTTGTTTTATTTTATTTGGGGGGTTGTTTTTAAATATAAAAAGAAAACTTGTCCATCACTTTAATGCCACTTTCCTGTTCTGTGCCAGGACCAGTGCCTAGGGGCTGCCTCTTGGTGTGAGGTGACAGCCAGGGAGCCCAAGGGGCACTCGGGTCCTGCCCCTCGGGTCCTGCCCCTCAGGTCCTGCCCCCATGCTTGGCATGCACAAGGACCTGCAAGCTCAAGGCTTGCTGAGACTAGAAGAGTGTTGAGTGATTTGACCTGAGGCTAGTCCCCTCCCCTGTCAGATATTCATAGCCTCTTTTCCCAGCTGTCGGCTCTGTGCAGCTGTGCCATGGCAAGAATGGGGGCACAGCCCCCAGCTGTATCCCCTACCAGGAAGCAACGCATTACTCCTGATCACAGGGGAGCAGCACTTCAGCTGGTAGGTCCAGGTACCACACTGTGGATGCAGGAGTTGGGTTGGCACCATCCTTGCCATGGCATTGTCCACAGCAGCTGGAGGCTCTGGGAGCATCTGAACGCTACCTTCAAGAGCTGATGCAAGTGGAGAGGAAAGAGCTGGAAGGGGTGAGCTCCCCAGGTTTGGTGCAAACTCCAGCCCCGTGGATGCCCACAGCCTGGTAGGAACACAGGTCCAGGGAGCTGGCACCCACTGCAAGGCAGCTGGATAGCAATGGGGTCCCCAGCTCACTTGATGGAGAACAGACCAGAAGGATTTGCTACCAGAACAGTATGGGGCAGCCACAAGAGCTGCCCTATGAGACATCCCACTGCTGCCACTCTCCTTTTCCCCTCCCAGCTGCAGGGACATCAGATACGAAATCAAACGAGACATGAAGGCTGGAGCACTTGGTGCGCCCCAGCTCTGCTGTTGCCCCATGCCAGGGGTTGGGTGGGCCTCTGGCACGCCCAGCAACCCACTAACGCAAATAGCCAGTGGCTCCTCTCCGCCGCTCCCCTCCTGGCTCATGCATGGGCTCCAATTTCTCGGCGTCAGCCTCCGCCAGCACTCAGCTGTCGTTCCCCTCTGGCCTGTCACTCCTCCACTCTCCACGGGACTGGGGCAGCTGCCCCCCTCCTGGCCCACCCGGCACAGAGGGCTGGGGTCTCCGCATCCAACAGAAGCCGGACATCGGCCACCCTTTGTAGGGGTTTTCATCGCAGGACAAGAGCTCCAAACACAGTGTAAGTGTGATTCCGTGCACGGCTCCCCCTCCACTGCGGCTCCTGACCCCACAGGCCCCTGCTCCACCCCCACTGCTGTGGGACTCCAGTGGTCTGTGCTTCTGCAGCACCCCTCACCCCAGGACTCCCTGGTGGTCATCCGGGTTGGTTTACGCAGGTGTGGGGAGGCAGAAGGTGGCTTGTGTTAGGTGTCACCAAAAATAGTGAAGTCTTGCTAAGACGACTGTGGGGCGGTTGACAATCAGGGGTGGGGTTTTGGAGGGTGCAGGAGCAGATCCTGCCCCCATGGGGCTCTTGTGGTGAAGCAAGTGCCAGACGGTATCACAGACGCATTTGTCATCAGCAGCCGAGGAAGAGTGATACCATTTGCGGTTTAATCGTAGCAGGGGGACATCCGGACAGAGATGGATGTGTGCAGGTAGCCCAGGCTGTGTCTCAGCACTTGGCACCATGTCCACCAAGCAGCACCAGGGCCTAGAGGGTTCCTCAAGACTGAGAAGCAGCTGGACTAAGCCCTTGTTGGGGAAGGAGCTGTAGGCAGGGCAGTAGGAGGTGGTGCTGCTGGAGCAAGGGGCGGGAGATACTTCCTATCCAGCAAGGTCCAGTCTTACCTGCTCACACTAGACCCCTGCAGCTGGGATAAGGGTCAGGAGATGCTTCCCATCCAGCAAGGTCCAGTCTTACGGCTCCTGCTAAGTCCCTGCAGTGGGAACAGCCCCAGGCAACATAATCTCTCTCTTTATCCCTAATAGCATGACAGAGAAGGAAGTGCCAGAGCCACCAGCATCACCTGCTTCAGGTGGGAAACCCAAGAGCCGGGTAAGTGGGTGTCCACAGGGCAGCCTGGGTGGGTGGACCTTTCTCACATCATTTCTGCCTCAGCCCCACGAGTCTTTGTGGAGCCAGGCATGCCTGGTTTTGGATCCAGCAGGGCTTTGGTTGGCCATTTCCCAGCTTGGTTTTTCCCTAAAGCACCCACATCCATGTGGTGCTCAGGAGTCAGTTTCTTCTTTTGCAGGGACTTAAGGGTCCCTGTCCTCAGAGCATTTCTGCCCCAGCACACCAGGGGTCCCCTCCCAGTTGAAGAAGAAGGAGCCTCTAGATCAGAGGAAAGGGGCAGGGAGGCAGGCACCAGCTTCTTTGCCTGTCTGCCTGCCTGCCTGCCCCACCACACATGCCTGCCCTGTCCTCTCCTGCCACACATGTCCTCTCCTGCCCCAGCAGCTGCAGAAGCTGAAGCAACTTTTCCAGCGAAAGCCCAAGGAGGAGACAGCCCCAGAACCGCAGCCCAACGGAGAGCTGGTCAGCCCCTCAGGGGGGCCCATCTTCTACATCTATGAAGAGGAGGAGGAAGAAGAAGAGGAGGAGGAGCCTGAGCCTCCTCCCGAGCCGGAGAAACTTGTCAATGACAAACCCCACAAGCTCAAAGATCATTATTTCAAAAAGCCCAAGTTCTGTGACGTCTGTGCCCGCATGATTGTCCGTGAGTCCTGAGGGCACTGGGAGCCACAGTCAGGCTGAGGGTTTGGGACCAAGGCTGGTAAGGGCTCAAGCCCAGTGGTCCCCACAACTGCAGTGCAGCACTGATTCTCCTTTTCCCTCCTCTTCCCCTCCACCCCCAGTCAACAACAAATTCGGCCTGCGGTGCAAGAACTGCAAAACCAACATCCACCACCACTGCCAGTCCTACGTGGAGATGCAGCGCTGCTTCGGTAAAATCGTGAGTGCTCCCACCAGTGCCAGGCTTAAGACATGTCTTTGCAGGGCAACCAACACATCCCAGCAGGGAGCAGGCAGAGAGCAGCCAGATCGGTCCCTGCGGGCATGACCTACCTCTCTTCCTGGCACTGGGGGACCCAGGCATCAACCCCCCAGCTCAGTGGTCACCCTCTGGGTCTCCACCATCCACCCACTGCCCCTGCAGCTCTCACACAGGAGGGCCCACAGGTCTGGATGGTGGCTGCTGCTCTGACCTCCTCTTTATGTCCAGCCCCCAGGGTTTCGGCGGGCATACAGCTCACCCCTCTACAGTGACCAGCAGTACGCCTGCACCAAGGACCTGCTCTGTAAGTGCTGTCCCCATGCCAGGGTGCCCCGTCTCCTCGCATCCTGTAGCTGAACCCCTGTCTCACCGTTTCTGTGCCCCGGCAGCAGCCAACAGGAGTGACCCTGTGTTCGAGACCCTGCGGACAGGAGTAATCATGGCTAACAAAGAGCGCAAGAAAGGGCAGGACGACAAGAAAAACGTGAGTGCAGGGCTGGGCTATCACTCCAAATGCCCTGGGGTCTTGGCACCACAGCCTACACCCCATTGCCACCCTTCCTCCCTGCCTGCTCTGCACCACCTGACACCTCTGTGCCTTGCAGCCCTTGGCTGCTATGATGGACGAGGAACCAGAGGCCACAAAGCCAGAAGGAGGCAAAACCGAGCGTGGTGAGTGCTTCGATCACAGCAGGACTGGCTGCACACAAGGGCCAAGGAACTGTGTGTGGGAACTCAGCTTCAGCCATGTAGTTGGGGCAGGAAGGAAGCCTGATGGGGACACTGTCTTTGGGGGGCCCACAGGGATGTGGCTTTCCATGTAGAAATAGGGTCTTAGGTCTCAAGCCCTGAAGCTCTTTGCTTCCCCTCATTGACTTGGGTACAGGGAAGACTTGAGAGAAGGCTGATCACTGGGGCAGGCAGGCAGCACCATGTAACCCCCTCCTCCCATTTCCAGGCACCTCTGAAGGGGAAAAGAAGACTCAGAAGAGCCCAACAGATGACAAGGTAGCTGTCATCCTCACCCTATATCCCAAAGGGCCCCAGCCTTGAAGCAATGCGGGCAGAGGCTGCAGGGATCACCCTGCCTGGCTTCGTGGACTGTCTGCAGCCTCTTTGGGACCCCAAACCCCAATCTTTCCCCCTTCCCCAGAACAAGAAGCCACAGCCAGGTGGCTATCCGCAGTCTCACTATTTTGTGGCACTTTATCGCTTCAAAGCCCTGGAGAAAGATGACCTGGATTTCCCGTAAGTTCCCAGTCACGTAGTGGGCACAGAGGTGAAGTGAGGAAGGGCAGGGGGATTGGACTAGATGATCTTTCGAGGTCCCTTCCAATCTCTAATGTTCTGTGATTCTGTGATGTGAGGTGTCCAGTGGGGAGAGAGAGAAGTCTTCACCTCAGCAATGAGGCTTTCACGGCCAGGAGGGGTCTGTGAATGAGTAAGAGCAGAAATTAGAACCAGGCTGGCTGTGGTTTGGGTTTTGTGACTTTTTAGTCTGCCCCAACGGGCTACACATCGAGCAGGGGCCCTGGCTCAAGATGACCCAGTTCTCCCAGGTCCCAGATCTTTGGGCACAAGCCTCATTTCCAGTGCTGCTGGTATTTGTCTTGATGTGCATCCACTGACTTTTTGCACCCCAGACTCGAGCTGCTCACACACAGTACCTGTCTGTCTCCAGGCCTGCGGGCTGTGTGCATTCCTTGACCTCCCCTAACACAGGGCTCTACAAGCTGGTGCTGTGGGTCTCCCATGGCAGGGGGTGGGGGGGTCTCTGCTTGCCCTCGGGCTGAGCTCTTCCTTCCTTTCACAGGCCAGGGGAGAAGATCACAGTGGTTGATGACTCGAATGAGGAGTGGTGGCGGGTAAGGCTGGTGCCCTACAAGCACAGATGGGAAAGACACGGAGCTTAAAGCAAGAGAGATCAGCTCAAGTGCAAACTGCACTCTAAACAGGACACAGCCCCCTAAATCTTCTGTGTCCTTATGCTAATCCAGAACCTGCAGGCTGTTTGTCGTAGTGAATCTGGAGCTCATACAGACTGGCTCCAACTCCTGCCTCGCACCCATCTACTGACTTCTTTCAGGGGAAGATTGGTGAAAAAATTGGCTACTTCCCTCCAAACTTCATCATCCGGGTGCGGGCAGGCGAGCGGGTGCACAAGGTGACACGATCCTTTGTGGGCAACCGGGAGATCGGGCAGATCACACTCAAGAAGGATCAGGTGAGACACAACCACAGAGCACCCCAAACCCACTCTTTGCCCTGCCCTGCCTTACGGGCCCCATGGTGCTCACCTCCCCAGATCCCTGGATAAGCCCCACCATGCTGCCTGGGTGTTGCTGCTTTTCCCCCATGCTGTGGAGCCCCATGAGTCACTTGCACCCCTCTCACCCCCAGATTGTGGTGCAGAAGGGTGAGGAGGTGAACGGGTACGTCAAAGTCTACACCGGACGCAAAGTGGGGCTCTTCCCTGTGGACTTCCTGCAGGAGATCTGAGCAAGGCCATGTCCCAGACCCCTCTAGCCAGGGTGGGCTGATGGACCCTGGCTACAGGGAGCTGCAAGGGCTGGGCAGGGATCGGTGCAAGCAACTGCTGTCCCTGATGACCACAGCGCCGGGGCCTCCACTGGGGGGGCTGGAGTTGGGAGGTGCCTCTCAAGCTGTTTTCCCTGTGGGGTTCTTGGTGCCTTCAGAGATGCTGAGAAGAGGGGGCACCCTCAGACTTGCTTTGTAGGTCTCGTAGCCCCCCTTACAGGGGATGCTGGGGGCGCCGGGCATGTCAGTGAGGTCCTGGGCCGTGTCCTCTCGTGTCACGGTAATACACGTGTGTGCTCCTCGACCTCAAGCTCTCCCTACATTTCCGGGGGGGGGGGGGGGAAAGGG
>JAOXOE010000561.1:0-11432 GCA_028565055.1 Phoeniculus purpureus
GCAGGAAGGCAGGAAGGCAGGAAGGAAGGCAGGAAGGCAGGAAAGCAGGAAGGCAGGAAGGCAGGAAGGAAGGCAGGCAGGAAGGAAGGAAGGAAGGCAGGCAGGCAGGAAGGAAGGAAGGAAGGAAGGAAGGAAGGAAGGAAGGAAGGAAGGAAGGAAGGAAGGAAGGACAAACAAGAAGAAAAGAGAAAAGAAAAAAGAGAGAGAAGAGAGAAGAGGAGAGGAGAGGAGAGGAGAGGAGAGGAGAGGAGAGGAGAGGAGAGGAGAGGGGAAGGTGAATTAATCCCTTGAAAACTGAAAGCATTTTCATCCACATCCCTGATTTTGTATCTGAATAGTGATAGATGCACTGCTATGAGCCAGAGTGGACAATCAAGGCTTGAGAAAACTTGCATTGTTTCTCTTGAGGTCTTTCAGTTCTTTCCATGTTGGAATAAAACAAGTTTTCCACAGCTTTTCAGTTCCGTATCTTTTGACTACCATAGGGAAAAAAAGAATTATTATCTGTAATTCTTGCAAAGGGGAATAAAAACCAGCTGACAAGACATTTATCAGAGGTAAGTTGTTAACTGTTCATCATCAGTGAAACCTTAAAATATGGAACTTCATATACCACAGAATTTAAAACTGTTTATTTAAGCTATAAGTAATTTTGTCAATACTATGAAAAAAAGAACATTTCTGTAGTAATATAATATACAACCGAACACTTAACATACTGGCATTTCCGTATGTAGTTATGCTTAAAAGCACAGGGTGCTACAGTACTTCCTTCATATCCCACTTCTTTGTGTGGCATAGATTATCCATTTCTACCACATGTCTTCATAACCCTTGAAGTCACAATGTGGTCAAAACATGGACAGCGTTAGTGCTACTGCGGTGTATAGGATCTCTTCTTTGTCCAGGGCAACTTGCTTGTGGGTCCCCATCCAGAAAAAAAAAGGGATGATCTCGTACCTGATGTAGACTGTCTCTTTGGGACACTGCTGTAGGATTCTGTTCCGTTGCTCCCACCATGTGTATAAATATGAAAAAGTCAGACCCAGCAAAACCTTTTCCTTTTTTTAAATGTAATGTCTGTTCTTATACTGCCAGATTTATGAACCAGGTAGGATGAGATTTCACATTAGTAAACTTTTGCCTAATGATGGAAGAAATGAAAAGATTCTAGAGAAATAGGGAAATAATGTCAAATATTCCTGAGCTCCCTTTTTACAAGGCCCCAGTTCTCTGCCGTAACTACATTAAATCCTACAGAGAAATGTCAGTGGAGAATTCCATCCTTAAATTCCAAAGCTTTTAATTACTGCCTTGTGTTGTTGTTTTCATCTGTGGCACTGTACGCTTATCAAAGTGTATTTCTTTGCCACAGCTGGAACAATAAAAATTCCTTTTGTTACTTATAATAAATAAATGCTCAGTTGTAAGAATGTCCTTGGGGAAGGTTCATTAAAAAAAATAAAATATGAAAATGCTGTGAAATAAATGGTTACTGTGATAACAATTGTTTTGATATAATATGCAAAGTCTAATTCGGCTCTGTTACGTTTGCCACATGCATGCACGCACCCACCAACACACACACATGTGCTGCAAAGAGGGAACTTGAAGAGATGTTTTAGTAGCAACAGTATTTAAATTTTTTATTATTCTTTTATTACAGATCTTTATGTTATGACCCCATTTGATGTATGTGCATTGCTGTTTAGAGGAAACTAAATCTATTATTATTTACATTATCGGTGGCTAGGGGCTCCAGCTGTTTTCTAGTAGCTTTCATACTATAATAATGGGCTGGCTTTGCCAAGAAGAGTTTAGCCTGAACAGATAAAACATGGGTAGAAGAGCAGAAAGGCAGAATGATCCAGTCAGAGATACATAGGTCAGTACCAGAGCTCAGAATCTTCGCTTGTATCCTGTAATTCTCAGTCTGCTCCCATACCCAGAGAGCTGCAAAGCTTGCCAAGATGTCATGACATTGAGTGAGTGAGCATGAGCTGAACTGTGGATTTCACATTGGAGTGTCTCTCTCAGAAATGCTTACATTTCTCTGTTTTAAGAAATCTCTTTTCTTGCTTCAGTGTGGTTCTGTAATAAATTTCTCTGGTTTAAACTAGAAAACAACAAAGCAAAAAGAAAATAGGTCTAGATGTGTTTTTATACATGTCTTGTGGTGGGGATACAAAGTCAGTGAGAGCTCTACATTCAGTCATGACTCTTCCATTAATGTTTTGTCTATTATTGCTGAGATCTAAAGTCCATTTGCAGAGATCTCCAAATCTTGTGGTCGTTGAAATGACAGTGACTGTGTCCAGAATTTTGCTGTTCTTCGTCTCACATGTTCTTCTCTTCTAACGATCCATCTTCGCAAACACAGTCAGTTCTTGTGTTCTGTAACTTGGATGCTATTTCCAGCTCACGGGATGTCTGTGCATTTGCTCAGAAAAGTCTGAGCAGAGATCTAAATCAAACATCTCTCATCCAAATTAGGAAGGAAGCAAACTGTGTATTTTAATTTTTAGAGTAGTAAAACTGGACTTCTATGCACATGAGTTCATCTTCCACATGATGATATCTCTGCTATGTAGGCAAGCTGAGAGAGTTGGATTTGTTCAGCCTGAAGAAGAGAAAGCTCCACCTTATTGTGGCCTTTTGACAGTTGAAAGGATGGATATGAAAGATGAGGACAGACTTTTTAGCAGGGCCTGTAATGACAGGCAAGCATTTTTAAAGTGAAAGAGGGGGAATTCAGACTGGATATAAAGAAGAACTTTTTTACAGTGAGGATGATTGAACATTAGCATGGATTCTCCAGAGAGAGGGTAGATGCCCCATCTCTTGTAGCATTCTAGGTCAGGCTGGACAGGACTTTGATCAACCAGATCTAGTTAAAGGTGTCTGATCAATGAAGAGAGTTTGGACTAAATGAGCTTTGAAGACCTCTCCCAACCCAAAGCATTCTGTCGTCCTATGGTATTTTTTTTCTACCAGTGATAATGTAAAACCATTGAGGAGTGATAATATTTTCTGAAAGAAATCATTCCTATATGAGGATAAAAGTACCAAAATCAAAACAAGGAAGAGTAAGAGAATATTCAGTCCTCAGCAATTCTTAGATACATGCAAAGGTTAGCACCTTGTAATTTCACTGTCTTTAGGTACCTCCTTGCTTTTTGGTTTAAACTCCATATTGAAACAACTGAAATCCCTTCCACAAAATACAGACCTTCTAAAAAAATGGATATCTTTAACTGATCTCATTTACAGACTTGTTTTGGTAAGAGGGCACTGGTTAAGCAGTCGCTATGAAATTCATATTTGCAAATTTTTTGTAGTACATCTCTATTCCTTCACCCTGTTGTCATCTTGTATGTCTGGAGTCTACATGCACTTACTTTCCATCTTCTGCTCAAAACCATGACTTCAACATGATTTCATAGCTGCATCTCAGCAGTATTGCCTTTGGAAAAAGTTTGTCATTTAAATTGTCCATGCTACAGATTCTGGGAGATTTCCAAACAGAGAAATTTTGTTTCCTACATTGGCAAAGTTACAGAACCAAAAGGTACCAGGAGGTGCGTCTGATACTCTCATAAGGTTAGTGTCCTCACTGCTGATGCCAAAGTCTAGGAACACTGTTCTAGCTTTACTCAAGATGCACCTTTCTAAGCTCAGCATCAGAGTTCTGGTGAAACGTGACACAGAAAAAAATCTCCCATGTAGTCCCAAGTTTATGACTTTGTTATACTCAAGTGTGCCAGCTGTGAAACTCACCTGAGAGAGTGTCTGTCTCAGCTGCCTACTGACACTGTGGGTTCCAGACTTTCAGACAAAAACTTCTAGTAAAATTTAGTATCATGCAAACAGACAAACGTAGGGAGGTCCCAAATTCCCACAGATGACAGAACAATTAACAATTTGAACACAATTTGGGACACATACTTTTAGAATAGATCTCTTAAGGATTAAAGCTGTATTTATTGGGGAAAATAAAGAAAGAATCATATCCAAGCCTTCCCATTTTATTATTGTTCCATCACATGTAATATTCAAGACTCTAAACCTACAGTTGAAAGTATTGGCAATCAAATAAAAAATTAATAATCATAAAATAAAAAGGATAATGATAACATTTATTCTAATAAGCACACGGTTGAAGCCAGTAAAATAAAAGGAGTAATTGCCGTTCTTCAAGTCTATTACAAGGGGTCCTTTACAAGAGGAAGCAAGATGGGAGGAGTGACTGGAAATTTTTTTTTAAAAGCCGATTGTATTACTAGGAAAACATAATGTCAGTGCTTTAGAAAACACATTTTCTAAAGTTTTAGCAGGCTTATCCATCAATACATTTCAAGGAAAAAATACACCCTTCGCACACATATTTTTCTGCGGCTTGTCTGCATTTCTGATGCATTGTTTAAATGGGTTTCGCCTGCCTTAATAAGGCACATCATTTGAACAGAAACCTCACTGTGTGATAACAGGCAACACATAGCGAAAAAATGCCTCAAGGTTTTTTCCTTGCTATATTTGGCTCTCTGGGCTAAGTCGATTTGAGTTGGGCTGATTATAATAAGCCAGAAAGTCACTATGAACTAATTATTTTCTGTTCATTTATGTGATTAATGGTGAAAACTTGGATAACTTTTACATATCTTGAATCCCATATAATTAATCATCTTGAACTTAAAAAAAAAAATAAAAACCCTCAAGGTGCCCCTGGATTTTCTTCCAAAGCATTGGAGTTTCACTGGCATCAGCTCGTGCAACTGACAAAATCAGGGGATGTTTTGCAAAGAAGTGACATGTTTGTGTAAGTCCTCAGAGGGCATTGCTGGATTCCTTCAGCCACCAAAAGACTGGGAAATTAAATAGTGTGGTAGGAAGTCAGTTATTGGGCGAACTACTGGCAGTGCCAGGGGAAAAAAGGGAGGGGAAAAAACCCAGATGCAAAAGGACCTGTCCTCCAGAGAGACTAGACAGCTTGAAGGAACTAGCATGGAGAAGACAGTTGTTTGGATTAGTACAGTGACAGCCAAATCAAGCTCATAATAAGCCCAAATCCTGAGGCAAATACTAGCATCAGAGAAAACTAAAGCACCCTCTTCACATTGTCAGAGTAAAGAGCTTTATCTTTCTTCAATTTCGTTTGTTTTTTACCCTACACTCGTTGTATCAATGGCCTTGAAACTAAAACGTTTACCTAAAATGTAAAACTGGTAGAAACTCCACAGTGCATATTTCTTCACATGACTCCCTTTAATCGTTATGCGTAGCAAAGTCTCGCCTTACAACAGAAGGCAAAAATGGCACTTCAGGAAAGGAAAGCAGTCTCTTGAACAATGGCATAGAAATGCCAAAATGCAGCCCTGTCTAGTGACACAGATGTTTGCGAGCGGCTGGTTTAGTAGTGTGACATATGAACCCCACATCTAGACTTGTGTTTTGCACCACCAACAGCTGCAGGACTGCCAAAGATACAATGGTGCTCAAAGTTCTCTTGATTCTTAAGGTGTGTTCACACTGAAATCAGTCCTTACAGAGGAACAGAATTTGTGCTGCAGTTTATGACCATTGTCCCTTGTTGCAGTGACTGGACAAGGGGCCATGGTCATGAACTGGGACACTGGAGGTTCAATAATATTTCATAAAGGGAAAAATCCCTTTTTTTTATATACTAAGAGTAATATAAAAATGAAACAGTCTGCCCATAGAAGCTGTGGAGAATCCTTTTCTGGAGATATTCCAAACACACCAGGAGTGTTCCTGTGTTATTTTCTCTAGGTGATCCTGCAATAGCAATGGGGTTGGACTACATGCTCTTCAAAGGTCTCTTCCAACACCTACCATTCCATGAGTTTGTGATTCAGGATCTCAGATTATTTAGGCTTTCAGAGAATTTAACAGTTTCATGTTTTCTTTCTAGTCTGAGACAAGAAGATGTGAATTTTGGTTGAAGCAAATTGTTGTTACAGAACCTTTACGATAGTATAATTCATGGGGACACCATAGATAATTTTACCTGACTCCTATCTGCAGCACTAGATGTTAAACTTTCCAAATAGCATCCTCTTCTGCTACTGTCACAGGAGGTCTGAGGCAATTGCACTTTCCACTCAAGAACTTGAAATTAATTTTTCATAGAATAGAGGCACATATTGTTTAGGTTGGAAAACATGTTTAAGATTGTCAAGTCCAACCATTAACCTAACTCTACCAAGCTCATTGCTATATACTGTGGTTAGGTTAGGAATCCATCAGTAGGTAGTCATTAGAGGATTTGAATTTGTTATTGTCTAAACCAGGCTTACAAACAAGATATAATTAGAAGGCTCCCTGTTTAAACACTGTAAGAGTAACCAAAGATTACCAAAGCTCTAATTATCACTCCATCCCAGGTAAGGGTGAGGTCAGGATCATTGCTGTGGAAGCTGAAGGATACCTGTCCCTTGCTGTCTTAAGGGTAAGCAGTGCTCATCTTTTCAGAGATAGCTCAAAGGAACTCCTCACTTCCAGTATGATCCCTATGGAGATTCTATGCTTCTATGATTCTATGAGAAGAGTTGATGCTACAAAACCTCTTTGAGGTCTTTTTGAACTACAGGTTTTGCAACTGCATCATTAGCCTTGGTTTAAAAACCCTCTGTGACTTCACATGTTTAAAATGAAGATGTCCAGAAGTGGCTGTGGCAAGCAGCCTCCTGCTGAACAACATTGCTGTATCTGCTTCCACCAATGTCCACTTGACATTGATTATTATGTGCTCCATTATTTAGATGATAAAGGTACATGTTGTTTCCAGTTGGACTGTAATCTCTTGCATAAATTCAGGGAAGAGAAGGAAAGAAATGTTGGCATGCCAGCTACTTGACAAATGGCTCCTTTTGTCAGAATCAGTATCTTCACTAAAGAAGGCAAGGGAAAGAAAACCTGGCGAGAGAGCTGGCAGATAAGCATGAAATGACAGTAATTACTTGAAGAGGGTCTAGAAGAAATTCTCTGAAATCATACTTCTTCAGGGAATACACTAGAGGCTCATCACATTGTGCTGTAATTATTACAACCTTCCCAGTCATTTGCTTTGCCTCGCAACTGGGCTAGACACTGGTGAAAACTGATATCCTTTTGTTTAAAAAGCGTGGGCAAGGGTGATGTCTTGAGGATAGCAGGGAGGAATTTCTCTGTTAGAACCATATCTTTGGCTAGAATATTGACTCCTACCTGCATTTACACAGTGCAAGTTGAAGGTACTGCCTAAATGTAAACATCTAAACACAAGTCAGTTGCACTAGATTCCCTTTATAGTCTTTATACATTCCCTTTATAGTGGGGAAATAAACAGGAGCTCATAAAGATAAGCTTCACCTCACCCTAAAACAGCTCTCTGAGACAAATCAAATAGATGATGCCCTGGTTCCCTCCACTGGTTACACAGGGTGTCTCAAAAGACTAAAGGTGTTGAAAATAAAATCTGACAAAGTCAGTGTCACTGTTGGCTTGTCTTTGCTTTGGGTATGACCACAAGTGGCTAGGGACAGCCATTTTGAAAAGTAGAAAAAAGGAAGTAAATACATTTTAATTTTTTAGTAGTTGAATTAAATTACAATACTATTCTAAAAATACTAATTTTTAGAATTGTTCAGGTTGGAAAAGACACTGAGAGCACTGAGTCCAACCATTAACCTAAACCAACCAAGCCCAACACTAAACCATGTCCTACAGTTCCATGACTAAACATCCAGGGATGGTAGTTCAATCACTTCCCTGGGCAGCCTATTCTAATATCTGATGACCCTTTCAATGAAGAAGTTTTTCGTAATGTCTAACCTAAACATCCCCTGACACAACATACAGACATTTCATCCAAAAGTTACAGTCATCAAGACAAGCAGCTCCAGCACTGTCCCTCGCCTGCAGCAGAGAGGTACAATTCTGTGTGCAGGGAGGCTCCCCAGGTTTTCCAGAGGTGGAATGGACAGTCCTAGCAGGAGCCAGCAGAGTAATAGTCAGAGGAGCACTTGCCATGAAGATTCTCTTGACTTTGGTCAAAGATACACACATAAATGTGGTTATGTGTTTATATTCAAAACTGAATATCTTTTTGAGACTAATATTTAGGCTACAGTTATATATTCTCAAACATACGGTATCTGCCTGGGACATGTGCATGCATGGCTATGTCTCAGTTACTAGTTACTTGTTAGTAACTAGTATGAGAACCTTTCAGTCTACTTTCAAGCAATTAAGTCTTGTAGGTGCTGTCAGCTTACAGAGTTCTCATGCAGCAAAGATTGCCCAACACTGTCACTGATTGCTCTAACTGTTCCAATGAGTGTCTTCTCTACTGTTATTGCCCAATAGCCTCATCATTGCTTCTGATAGAAGCTGTAGTCTTCTGTGGGATGAACTGGGTTTAATCATGTTACTTTTGCAGTAATTCTACCCTCAAAAGAGAAAGACCAATGGAGTAGGAACAAGGACAAAAAAAGGGGAAATATGGGATATCAGTGGTGACAGAGATTAGTTTGAGGGTCGCATGGACAATAAAAACAGTGAGAGGGTTGGTGAATTTGTGTCTGCTAAATTGTTGTGTAGAGCAATATAGAGACAATCTTGAGGACAAAATTTCAACATGAGATATCTTGAAGTCAACCTAAGGCAACTAGTTGGATGCCCAGAAAAATCCACAGCTAAGTCTTTCCCTTTGAACACCTCTTTAGGATGTTTACTGCTGTGCATCAAGCCTGGTGGTCTCTGCCTGTTCTAAATGGATATTGCATGACCCATTTGAAGTAGCTGTAGAATGAGTTTTTTCCTTTGAATAATCTCCAAATCACTGTTGGAAGGGCAGAAGTTTATCCACAGACTGAATTTATACTGCTGAAATAGCAGAGCAGAGATGCCCAGGTGGACCACCTGTAGTCTTTGGATCACCTAGCTGAGATTCGATATTGCTATAGCTATTTCCTCTTCCTCTGCCCAGCACTTCTCTCATGCTTGTCGAAGATGCATTACTTTGCTGATTGTATTTTTTGAAGTTTCTCAGTTTACTCTCTGCTACCTCTCTGGAGCACATCTCCATCACAGAGGGCTGAGGGATGCTTCACCTTTTTTTCTCTGCCTCTTGCCACACTTGTGCTTTCACAGCCTATAGCTGTATAATTAGACTAGGATGTTACAAGCCAAAGATAAGAGTTTGCTCAAATGTGTTTGCTTATAGAAATGTGTTTGACATAGAAAGAAAAAAGTCTGAGCATACAGGGGTGTTCTGAACACCAGCTCATCCCATAATAGGGACGTTTGCTCCTGCTATTTGCTGTTTTGAGCAAAAATTCCACAGGCATACACCAGGGAACATTTGGTGTTATTAGTAGAGAAACAAAGGCATAGCCTCTCTGCAACCAATATCCACACCAAATCCCGGTATGACAGGGAGTATAATCTGTTTTTTAACTTTTAGTCGGTGTGTAATGAACACAATATCCAGCCAATGTTGTTTATTACAGCTTCATGGATGTCAGCAAGGAAATGCTGATTTATGCCAGTTGACAGTCTGAACTGGGGGAATTTCTGATGTATGTTGTGCATATTCTCCGTTATTTATTATGTTTATGCATTTTATTGGTTTTATGAAATTTCAAAATGCCAATAAAAGCGGAATTTTTAAAAAGTTTGGGTGCCATCAAATCGTTCTTTGGCAGCACTGATTTTGCAGAGTGATTGGATTGTACATTAATGTTTAATTTCCTTGTATTGTATTTTTAACTGCCTTTTTATTATATTTATATTTATTATTGTAAAATGCCTTGGGATAACTTTGTCAAGAAAGGTGCCGTATAAACAAAATCGTATCGATCTGATGATAAGCAGAGCAGCAATCAAAGAAGTGAGATATTTCCTAATAAACTTGCATATTGCAATACACTGTTAATGCCGTTTTTCAGCTTCATGTTTTTACTGGTTAGAAGTTATGGCGATGACAAGTTACTACTCCCTATTGGATCTTTGATTGACAACTTTTCTTCCAGCAGCCCTCTTCTGCAAACTGTGGTAGAAAGGTTTAATTGTGTTTGTAATTAATTGGATTTTAATCAGACTGCATAAAGAAATTGCCAAAGTTTTTTTTTTCTTGTAAAGGCAGCAAAGAGCCCTCTTTTAACATATTGCTAGGGATGCAGAAATATTCATTGCTACAACGGCTTGAATAGTGAATGAAAACGCATTCATGATTCTATACAAAATTGGTTAGATTAGTTAGCATTTGAAGAACAGTTTCATATATTCCAGAGGAAAGGAAAAAAAAAAAGCCAAACACGAAGCTTAGTTTATTTAAAACCAAAAGTCTATTGCGTTGAATTGAGCTCTCAAGAAAGGTATCTCCCGAGCCCTTTAAATTGCTTGCATTGAAGCTCGTAAACATTCATTAATAATGTTCTATGGGAAATTATTTTCAACACCTCTTGCATAACGTTGCGGCATCTATTGAAATAATATTTTGCCATATCAGAAAGATAAATCCTAATAAGGAAGGCAATTAAAGCCAAGTGGAGAAACAAAAACTTCCATAATGTTATCACTAAGTACCAACTGGTAATGAATTGAATGCAGAAATCTATGTGGGAGTTCACAGTCTTTTCAGTGTCTTCAGAATTGGGATGAGAGGGTTAGCCCTTGTTCCCAGATTCACAACTTTTCTGCCTCTTCCATCTCCCAAGTCTTCACTAAATCTGGGTCTGGAGAATCTTATGCATGCAAAAAGGCTGACCTAAGACTTTAACACATCTGGGTAGGGAGACATTTGGATGTTCCAGCAATTATACTTAAAGCTGTTAAAAAGAACAAGAGAAAAGGGAAACACAACCAAGAGTAACAGGTGTCTGGTAGAATCACTAGAAAAATAAGACTACGGGCTGAGTGCCAGCATCACCATTTAGGTTCCTCTATTCTTTTTTATAGTCCATCCTGTTGGGCCTGGTGAGATTTAAGGACTTGTAATGACCAAACTATCAAACATTCAAACTGTGGAGACCTGAGCCAAGGACTCTTGTTGAAGAGGTCTGTAACTCTACATTTCTTGTCTCAGTATCTGAGAGGGGCCTAGAAAAAGGCTGGGGAGGGTCTATTTAGAATGGCAGGTAGTGACAGGACTAGGGGCAATGGAGCAAAGCTGGAGCTGGGTAGATTTAAACTGGATGTGAGGAGGAAGCTCTTCACCATGAGAGTGATGAAAGCCTGGAATGGGTTGCACAGGGTGGTGGTTGGGGCCCCATCCCTGGAGGTGTTTAAGGCCAGGCTGGATGGAACTCTGGCCAGCCTGATCTAGGGTGGGGTGTCCCTGCCCATGGTCGGGGTGTTGGAACTGGATGATCAGGTGGTCCCTTCCAACCCAGAGTGATTCTGATTGTATAACTTCTCCAGTGAAATGATCC
>JAOXOE010000563.1:0-28543 GCA_028565055.1 Phoeniculus purpureus
TAGGCCTTTCAGCAGCTTTGTTGCTCTTCTCTGCACCTACTCTAGCACCTCAATGACATTCTTGATCTGAGGTGCCCCAAACTGAACCCTGTACTTAAGAGAGTCTTCACTAGTGTTGAGTATAAGGGGGCAATCGTGTTCCCTCATCTTGCTGGCCACATGCTTTTTAATACAGTCCAAGATGTCATTGGCTTTCTTGGCCACCTGGGCACACTGCTGGCTCATATTCAGCTGCTTGTTGACCAGCACTCCCAAGTCCCTTTCTGCCAGACAATGTTCCAGCCACACTTCACCAAGACTGTAGCATTGCATGGGGTTGTTGTAGCCCAAGTGCAGGATGATCTAGCCTCATGTGAAAACCACATTTAAATCTTTTTTTCATCCAGTCTTCATCAGTTATTTTATTAACACTCCCAACAAATACTTACATATCTGTAATCATTGTTCGCATTCTGAACAGAAGGAGCTTCCCAGAAACTTACTTGTACCTGCTTAGTTACCAATGTGTGATGTATAATGGTGGAGCAGCCAGAATTGTGAGATGACTTCTGCTTTGCGCTGCTGAGAATTCTGCTGTTACGACTTGATTTGCTTTCATTTTTCTGTTCACCATTCTGTTCTCTTACAGATTTATCCTTAGTTTTAAAGCAGTGGCTGTTACTTGGGAGCAAAGTGTATCTGTGATCCACCATCAAGTCTTCTAGGTTTCTGAAATAGAATAGCAGGCTCATTTACCAGTAGCAGAGATTCCCAACCCACTAGCAGTAGAAGTGCATAACACTCGTATTTTGAGATGTGAACAGTCACAGGACATCTGGAAGTAACTCAATGTTTCCAAAACCTTGAAGGAACTAAAGGTTACTCAGACAAATGAAACAGGAGAGAGGAAAGCAAGAAGGGAGATGTGACCAGTGCAGTCAGTTTTGGAAACTGTGGAGGTAAATTATCTGAGAGGGAAATAATTCTTTAAAAATTCTTTGTCTAAAACATTTCTACTGGAATATCATTGTTGTGACTTACTAGATGTAAATGCAGTGGCCATCAGTCAATTGAGTTTAGTTTAGCTTGGTGCTTATGGATCATGAGGGCAGAAAGATGAAGGATCTGTATGAATAAGTTGATTGTTTCAAAGGGTAGGTTCTTCATTCTGTAGAGAGATGTTCAAAGCTTGACACTATGTGTGAGCAACCTGATCTACTGGCAAAGTTAGTCCTGCTAGGAGCGGGTCTAGATGACTTCCACAGGTTCTTTACAACAAAAGTTCTTGGGTTACTCTAAGTAGAAAAATTATAGAGTAACAAGTGAAAGGAAGGGTTTTTTGTTTGTTTCTTTGGGGAAGCATCTTTGTGGTCATGCCATGAAGTTTTACCATACCTTCTTTAAAACATTGAAGAACCCTACTTTATTTGATGGTGGATGTCTGAAACTGAAGGAAGGGTGGTTTTCTGTGATGTTTCCATGCTTCAAGCACAGAAGACATTGTGCAAGGATGTCAGACTGTTTGAAAATTTTGTTATTGTCAGGTTGTCCCAAGTAGAAAGGATTACCATTGCTTGGTTATTAAAAAATATTCCAGTTGAAGTCTAAGGTATAAAAGTTGAAAGAAAATAATTGCATGAAGGGTGGGGTTGGTATTTTTACTGTTACCTTATTTGTGTGTGTGTATTCAGGCATGTAGATGCAGTCCTGCATGCTCTTGTTTTGAATATGGACAAAATACATCTGTAAAACGTACGAGTATCCAGACCTGGGATGGAACTGCTTTAGTGTGTGTTTGTCAGTGCAGAGTATTAACGGGGTGACATACAGGTACAATATTCCAGCCACACTTCCTTTTGATACTAGACAAAGAAAAGAAATGTCATAAGGCCACCAGTATTGTGATACTTTCAGTCTTCATGGAGGCAATTTCCTGAAGTGCATATTTCATGTTCACGTTTGGGCATGTTTCCACTTCTCTTCCAGCACTTTGTGTTCCTTATTCACAGGCTAGTCCTGCATGGCTTAGCATGAAGACTGAAAGAAAACAATAATTGAGATCAGAACATTTATCTTTTTTCTACAATGTGAATAAACAATTGTGAATACTTTAGTTGTCTGGCTTTTTCAACAACACTCAGCAATCCAGAACAACTGAGCACAGGGCAAGGGATGTGAACTCCCAAATAGAAGGAAAACCCTCAAATCCTCTTCATAATCCAGGGTAATTTCCATGGGAAATAAAACCTCCAGAACTCATTGTCTGTTTGGAAACTAGAGAAAATGGCACATAAATAACCTGTGCCAGGTGTTTCTGCTGTATGTTCTGTATCTGTACATACCTGTTCACATGTATGCGTATGCATATGTATGTTTTTGTTTTGTTCTTGAAGTACCCTTTAAATGTAAAGTACCAATACTGGAAAACATCTGCATAAGGAAAAGCCAGGTCCTGTCTTTCTTTCATTGAAGTGGGTGGTTCATAACTGAAATGGGAGGTTGAGTGATGGTGAACCCACTTTCAGAGGCTTCCAGAAATGCTGCTGGTATAAATGTTGCTATTAGCAGCTGTTGCTGGCAAAGACAACTGCCACTTTTGGGTTTTTTTTAATACCCAGTGTCAAAACTGCCCAGGAAGTAGCTTTTTTTCCATTAAAATTTAAAATATTTTCAGCTGTTTTTCTCAAAAGTATGTAGGTGTTAATGAAAAACTGATTATCATACAACCTTCTAATCCAATCCCCCTACACCAAGCAGGGACATCTCTAGTTACAATAGGTTACTCAGAGCCCCATCAAGCCTGACCTTGAGCATCTCCAGAGATGGAGCCTCTACCACCTCTCTAGGAAACCTGTTCCAGTGATCCACCACCCTCAGATAAGAGAACTTTTGCTTGATGTCCAGCCTTAAATCTACACTTTTCTATCTTAAAACCATTACCCTTCATCCTATCATTCCATGTCCTTGTGAACATTCTTCCCCATCCTTCTTATAGTCACTTTTCAGCTATTTGAAGGTCACTATAACACCCCCCTGGGGTCTTCTCCTCTTCAAGCTGAACAACCCAAACTCTGTCAGTCTGTCCTTGTAAGAGAGGTGCTCCAGCCCTCTGATCATTTTTGTGGCACTCCTCTGGACATACGTCAACAGGTCCTCATCTTCCTTGTGTTGGGCGTTCATGTAAATTCATAAAAATTAACAACCATTTTTCAATTTAAAAGTGTTTTGCTGCAGTGTTTGGACATTTTAATTTTTTTTGTTTGTGTTTTGATGGTTGTTGGCTATGTGATTTGATGGATTTCAGTTGTCATTTGGTTCAGCTGTCCCTCTGCTGGGTGCATAAAATTGGCATATGTTTGCAAATACAGTGTTGCAGACTTCAGTTATGGGAGAAGTGAGAGTTTTTTCTCACTTCTCCCAGGTGATTTAAAAAAATAATTCTTATCTACCAACAGCCCTTCTTGTTAGACTAGTTGGCAGAATGGATCAGGAGCAGTGAAGAAAATAAAGGAATTATTCCTGAGCTCCATGTTTGACATTGTGTCCTTCTGCATTTGAGTTAGTTGTCAAAATTATTTATGGCCATTGCAGTTTTTTCTTAAATGTCTAGCTAATGCACTGTAACTGCAGAATATACATTGTACTGGGGGCGAAAACCTGAAGCACTTCTTATTTTGATACTGTATTTACTTTTTTTATGTCGTGAAGGACATTGCACCTGCCTCTCAGCTTTCGCATGGCAGCTTTATTAAATTTCTAGCCAAGGAAACTGTAGTTCTTTTGTGCAGCCAGACTGCTTTTTGTTAAATAATTACAGGAAGTCTTATTTAGAAAGTGGAGACTTTCCTAATTACTGAAGATTTTGCTCAAATGCTATTCATGTGCACAAGATTTTGTCAGGTAAAAGAATAGAGTGCATTACTGTGATACTACATGACTTCTGAAATATTAACCTCTGCATTTTTCAGGCAGCTCTCTTGCATCAGTACCTCCTCTAGAGTTGCCATCCCTAAATCCGCCCTTAGAGAAACACAGAATGGTGGGGGTTGGCAGGGACCTCTGGAGGCCACCTAGTCCAACTGCTTAGAGCAGGATCACACAGAAACACAGACAGGCAGGTTTTGAAAGTCTCCAGAGTAGAAGACTCCAAAACCTCTTGTGCAACCTGTTCTAGTGCTCTGTCGCCCCACGGTGTGAAACTTTAAACGTTTGTTACGAGCAGAAACATTTTTATATATACAGTGCAAGTTGTTGACTGGTAAGTCCATCTTCACTGCCTACATTTACATCATTTCAACTAAATGCAGCCCCTCAAATTTGTGGATGTCCCCTCCCTAGAGGTGTTCCAAGTCAGCTTGGATGGAGTTCTGGGCTAGTGAGAGGTGTCCCTGCCCATAGCAGGGAGTTTGGAACTATATGCTCCAACCTAAGCCATGTGATTAATGTTGCACTTTGTGTCTTCTTTCAAAGCCCTGTGTTAGTTAGCTGGGAAATGCTGCTTTCCCTGCTCTGGGTACCAGCTTATGCAGCTTTTACGTACTGTTTTGGCATGTTGCAGGTACTTTTCAGGATTTGACTTACTAGAGCCAAGTGCTTATGAATTATACCATTGCTGTAATTTCAGGAGTAATTGCATGCATTTTCCTGAGCAACACATAGCTAAGAGAATTTCAATACATAAATCCAATGTATTTGGATCATTTTAACATAAAAACTGGAAGTACAGGATTAAAAAAATAAAAGTGGAGGGAAGTATACTGTTTGCAAAAAGCTGTTAAAAATTAATGCAATTGGATACAAAGATGAGACAATATGGTTTGTATGTCTAGTTATTTTTGTATTAATGCTTAACTGTCATGCAAAAACCTTCCAGCATAAAATATTTTCTATAGTGAGGGGTACATAATAGAAAGACGTTTCATTTTTTGTGTGTTTCTTAAAAACATGGCATAAAACTTATCTGCCCTGTGATTCTTGAGTAAATACAGTTGGATTTTAACAGAGTTGGAACAATCTGAATTTTGTGCTGGCATCTGTATATAATGAGAAAGGAGGAGTAATGTCTGGCGATATCAGAATGTCTTTATGCAATTTGGAACTGCCTGCAGAAATAAGTAAAGTAGGGAGGTTGCCCCTATGAGCGGATCTTGCTGGATGGTAAAAACGGTGATCCTGATGCCAGCTGCCTGGAAGGCTAGGGAGGACATGATAAGCTGTTGCTGTTGTTGCAGAGATGTTGCTGTGAAGGCTGGCATCACTGCTGGGAATGGTTTTCAGCTACTGAGAAAGGCTTGAGCCGGCGCCAGTTGCAAATTTCTGTACATGAGTTATTCACAAGGTTTTGTCATGCAGCCTCTTCCATTGCAGCTAGAATAAAATGTTTCTGGAAGTAATTTGGTGAGGTACAGCTGGCTCATAAAATCAGACTGACTGAACAAACTGTTAAATTCTGCTTGCTCCCCACTGTTCCTGTCCTGTTTTCAAAGGGGGCTCTCTTGCTTGGTTTGGAAAGCCCTCCTTCATGTTGCATCTGACAGAATGTCACATCCCCAGTGGTGGCCTTTTTCTGCACTTGTAATCCTATTCCCCTTGCCAGGAAACTTGCTATAAATTGATACACTGGATCAAGTTATCCAGGGAAATTGTGAATACCCCATCACTGGATGTGTTTAGGACCAGGCTGTATGGGACTTTGAGCTACCTGATGTAATGGGTGTTGGAACTAGATCATCTTTGAGGCCGCTTCCAACCCAAACCATTCTGGCATTCTACAATATAAACTGTTTCTTATATGGGAAGTATATCCCATTAACTATTACTATTAATTGTTGAATTACTATTCAACAATTTCTTCTTGACAAACGTGCTCTAATTAAACTGGTTAAAATATTATTGCAGTAATATTGCATATGTGTTTAATAAAAGAAAATGGTGAGCATGAAATTGTATGCACTATCATTAGCAACAGGAACTCTATTAAGAGATATTTTAGAGAATAAAAAGTAATATCGTATGAGAAATTGCTTCTGGAACAAAAATAGTTTTGGCTGCTGTAACACACATTAAAAGCAGATTTGCTCTTAGAAAATTGATAAACAGAGATCTGGAAAGCCTCCATAAGGTTAAGCAAAGATTTGCAATTCAAAAAATTAATTGCTTCATATATTGAGATTATTTCTCAAACCATTCTGAAAGGACGTAGTAAAACCATCACCTTATATTAAATTGAGGATCTATATTGCTTTATCTACTCAAGCAGATAAAATCTACTTTGAAATCTGTATGCCATATTTCAATTCCTGACAAACCACTATATGGGACGTATCTCAGTGACAAAGCCACAAACTGTGCCACCCTTTCAATCCCAATACTGTCCCATTCCATTTTCCTTGAAAACAATTACAAAGAGTTTATAAAAGCAATTTCATGATCGTGTAAACTGTGGGAAACGCGTGAAGGGCCCAGAGCCCATACCTTCTGAAGACAGGATGAGAGACCAGAGCTTGTTTAGTCTAGTGAAGAGGACAGTAATACTTGCTGACAAGGATTTCAAGAGTTGCAAATGTGCCACAGAGCTGAACTTTTCTAGCAAACTGTGTCTTGGGAATTTCACGTAGTATATTAGGAAATATTTTTCTCTTGGGTGTAAATCAAGTGGTGGGATAGGAAATGAGAGAGATACTGAAATTCCATCTGTACGGACTTTCAAGACTTGCCAAGACAAAGCTATGACTGACATGCTGACTTGATGTCAGTAGTCCTACTTTGTATAAAATGCTAAACTAGATGAACTCCAGAGACGCCTTCCAAAGAACATTTCAGAGTGAATACTCAGTTCCCTTTTCAATGTATAGCAGTAGAAGGCTGTAACAGGCACTGTGAGCACTTAACAGCTGCTTACATTTAAACAAATTACACATTGTTACTTACTCAAGTTGTATGGTGCTCAGTGGTGTCAGCAGTACAACAGCATCCCTGACAGCAGTGTCTGTGCATCATCACACTCACTGTATAGTAACTGCTGTCATCTCGTTGTAGTGGTTTGGTCCTTACTCAGAAGCCATCCAGATAGTCAGATGCTGATTGTGTGAATGTAGGAACTCTTCTCATGTGAAGAACCTACATTAAGAACTCTTCTTATATGGAATTCTTCTTAAATGAAGAGTTTGATTTTGGAACTAAATGTAAATTACTCTTCCTAATGTTTTAATTAGTTGTTTATGGTGAAATAAAGGCAAAATTCTATAAACATCACAATGTATTAATGCTGAGAATGTACAGTGTTGCCTCTTTGGAGGAGATACTTAGAAATATGAAGTAGCCTAAGTACCTGAATATGTATTACAGTACCCGTAGAATCATGGAATTGTTTAGGTTGGAAAACACCTTTAAGATTGAGTCCAACGACTTGCAGTATCCAGCTTGTTTGTGTGTTAATAACAAATAAGAAAATATTTTTTTTCTCAATATTCTTCAGAGGTTTTGCTGGATCTTTATCAGCATTTGCTCTTCGTGGTAACTATGCTGAGTTTTTTAATGGCAAGTTTAACGAAAGTGGGCCTTAAAATGAAAACGTAGAGTGCGGTGTTTTCTTAGGAAGCCTGTCACTTGCCTTTAGTATTCAAGCTGTATCATTTCATCTTTGCCCTTTTTTCGCTGTGCCGTTGCCATCTTTTATACTTCTGTCTCTTCCCTGTTAAAATAGAAGCTATGAAAAGCAAATTATGTGATTCCATCTGTGGGATATTATGAAAAGGAGAAGCCAGATACTGATTGTGGTTTTTTTAATGTTACATACTAATTTCAAATCTACAGTGATGGCTTTTGGAAAAGTTTTTAAAAATGTTGAACATTCAGTGTGTATTTAATGAGATCCTGCCTACCTTCCTCTTAAAGATGGGGAAAGGGACAAATCGAGTGAGATTTCTCATAGTTCATGCAGCTGGTAAGCATTTATATTTACTTTCTGAGGAAGGGCTCAGTTAAGGAAAATTCACTCACTTCACAGTGGGAGTTAAAGAGAAGGAACAAAAGAGATAGATCCTTTTTTTATTTATTGGTTACACTACACAGCAAGACAAGGTACAAGCATGGTAGATATACAGTGAGTATCTGTCTTTAGGGCATGTTAAGTCCTCTGTTCATATCATTAAGAGGAGACAGAAAAAATACGTAAAAAGACCAACTCCTTGAATACAAAGCTAGGATGACTATTTAATACATTTTTTTTCCTCCTTCTCTAAGTCCCCTTGAGTATTCATCTACAATATTGTTATTAGGCCCATGCTTAATAAAGTTATAAAAGAACTGAAAAACAAAAACCCCAAACATAAAAAAACAGAGTTACCATCCAGTTACAGATTTTTTTATTTCTTTGTTGTGGCCTTTTGATGTCAAAACTAAGATGTTAATGTGACATATGACTGCAATAACAATCATATAATTTCTGATGCTATAAGGTGCCACTGATAATATCTGTACGAAGGAGCGATAATGTTATTAGACCAGACAATACAATCACAGAAAACAGACAAGCTAGTGGACAATTTCCTCATGACATTATTGTATCTAAGATTGTTTTCTTACCATGAAATAGCATTGACCATAGAAGTTACTTAGCGATGTGTGTACTGTTACGTAAGACATGCAAGGAACTGAAAAGGAATTTTCTTTAGTGTCTTTACAAGGGTTTGCAAGATACTTGCACCGAATCCCTGGAATTGACTAATTGGACCTTATAAAGTTCTAACTGTGCCATCTTGTTATGTTTGTCTTTTGGGAAGGTATATTTATCTGTGGAGCATTGCAACGTGACATTTTCCACACTTTTGTTGTAAGGGTATCTTGTGGTGTTTTCCCTCAGGAAGATCATGGAAATTCAGAGCTCTGTCAGTTAGAATCTTCTTCACTCCCTTAACAGCTTGTCATCTGTTGCCAGCTAGTTAGAAAATGTGTCCACAGCTTCCCGATGTCTTATGCACCGCTGTTTGCTTTATTCTGCCGATAGAGATGCAGTAAGGGCTGTTCTGTAGTGTTGTACACTATGAAATAACCCCTTTACCAAGTTACAGTTCTTCATAGGACTGCCATTTGGACTCTGCAATCTTATCTTCTGGTAATCTGGCAATCCTCCTCATCTGGCACAACAGTACAGGTCAACATCCTTGTACAGTAAGAAATAACTCCACTTCAGTGGGCTCTGGCAATGTAATGTACTTTTTTTTTACCGTTCTGCACAATTCCAGTTAATTATGTTTAGGACTGGATAATTTAATACAAAATTAACTGGGGCAACACTACTGCTATTGCTTCTTTAAAGCCTGTTTTCCCAGAATCAGGAATAGATTCAGATTTAACCTTAACTTTTGGAGGCAAGTGATTTCTGTATCAAATGAAACTTGATTTACTAAAGAATACAGAGAAGTGAAAGAGGGTGGGATGCGCTGGTAGTGTTGGGCTGACTTCAGTTATTGACATCTTGAATTTGTATTTTTTTTTATAATGTGTTAGACTGCACATACTGACTATTTCTGCAAGTTCTCAAGGCTGTAATCATTTCTTAATAATTTTTGTGAAGCAATTTTTTTCACTGCCTTCTTACCACTGTCCTTTTTTGGCATGGCAGATTGGATTTTAATTAATTGAACTATCTTTGAAATAATGGAAATCTTTGTTCCATTTGTTGACTAGACTTACTAGATATCTCCTTGTCAAGGAGTCAGATGCCTCAAGTCAAATCCACAAGGACTTGAGCAGTGTTTATAAATTTTAATAGGAAGAAAGTTACTCTGTGGGATGCAATTTATATTTTACATAGTTCATCATTAGTATTTAATATAGGTGATGTGTTTACTGCACTGAAGACACAATTTTTGGTTTTTATTATGTATGTCTCCTGGTATTTTTAAAATTTGCAGCACTTGGATAGTTAATGTTTTGACTGTCAGGGTGCCAGAAATTGTTTAGGTATGATAACAGTGTAGCTGTAGTCTGCATGCCTTTTCCACTTCATCTTGTTCATCATTCCTCTCAAACAGAAAGTCAAAATGTGCACTGGGTCTAATAACATTTGCAAAAAAAAGTTTTCTTGAGTGTTCCTAGACGAAAAATCATTAATTTATCCAACTATATTTATTTTTTCATAATACTGTGTTTTGCACGTGGAAAAAAAATACCTACCGTTGAAATATTGCAACCCTCTTGAAGGGTTTTTGTGAAAAGCACTTGCTCTGGATAATTAATTTCTCTGTCTTTTCTGTGAACTTTTCTTGCTGAGTTTTCAGTAGCCTGTACATTTACTGGGAAAGAATTGGGTCATTATACTGTTCCACAACTTCTGAGCGTCACATTAGGAGATACCAAGTGTTAATGAGGTTAGGTAAATATTTATATTTTTAAACTGTAGTTCACAAGTTTATTTTTTCTGCTGTTTTTCATCAAGCTATAAAAATGGAAACTACCTGTGTATTTTCCATTGCCTTCCTGTAAGACCTTGCTTAGAGAGGAAGTCTATTTAGAATGTTGAGAAGAAGACATGGTCTAAACACTTAGAATTTATGCTTAGCTCTGTTGACGTTTTCAGGAGCTGTTTTTTTTTCTCCTTGCTGAATGAAATTCTGGAACCATTTATATCAATATGAGTTATGAGAACCAACTGCAAGAAATCAGAGGTTGTACTCCTCTGCATTAATTCCTCCATCTATAAATTCAGCTATTTATTGTCATCCACCAGTCCCGTGCCAGTAAAGTTATATAAATTGCTTGAAGATGCTGTAATGACAGGAGAAAAAACCATCAGCTTTGACAAAATGTAATACATTTAGGGTTTGTTTTGGAGGGACTGACTTCTTGAGGTTAGATTGATTGATTTTTGGGCTCTTTAAAATGCAAACTAATGTAAGTAAAGATCCACTTACTGCAAAGCTGAGTTATCTGACCTATTGTTGCATGGCTCAGTGAGAGCAGAGTCTGCAAGGTACACATCCTAGCTGTTCTTGGAAGCCCCCTTTGGTGGGAATATGTGCTTTTTTTCATGGGGTTGCAGCTTCAGGTGTTCACAGCAAAGTAAGTTAATTCCTTTGTTTCAGATTCTTATTTTTTGACTCTGTAGTGACCAGATTGTGTCAGCCTAACAATGCTTCAGAACTGAATCAAATGGTAACACGATTTAGAATGACAGAAGAGTATTACAAATAGAACTGTAAGCCTGAGTTTCAGCTACAGTGCAAAGTGGTTCTCAGGAGAATTTAAGCAATTAAGGACTAACTCAATTATATTAGAAACAAATTTAACAATGTACAGATTTCTAGGGGTTTATGTCTTCAGCCTTTGGAGTTGATGAAATATTTTCAGGTTTCAAATTTACTTGTAGGTATTTTAAAGTTCTACAGTTAACTAAATCTGCATTTTAAGTTTGTGAAAGGCCTAAAAATTAAATAATGTTCTCAAACCTTGGATTGTTTTTATGTTTGTTATGGCATCCTTGTCCCTACCATGAAGCACATGCATTTCAATACCATCTGGGTCATTGGCTGCTTATAACTTCATACTCAGACTTTGCAAATGTACCTCTTACAGCTTTCATGTTCATGACCTTCTGATTTAAAGAACATTTGAGCAGTTGGATTTGCAAGTGAAAGTGCCTCTATATTTAATTAGCTGCTCACTAGTTACTTGAACCTTAAACATTGATAGGAAGGTGCAAAACATGAAATGGATCCATTAAAATTATTTTAATAACCACCAATGCTCTCTTTTTTTATTCCAGAATCGAATGGAAGAAAGCAAAGCACTTTTTAGAACAATTATCACATATCCGTGGTTCCAAAACTCTTCAGTGATTCTGTTCTTAAATAAAAAAGATCTCTTAGAGGAGAAAATTATGTACTCCCATCTAGTTGATTATTTTCCAGAGTATGATGGTAAGTAAAATGACATAGGAGCTCACGCTGTATTTACACTGTGGTAATGACAAATTGTGGTAGCCTTGTCCAAATGCTAGACAATCTAAACAGATAGATCCTTCGATACATTTAGCTCTTTAAAAAAATAGAAATAAAGCTTCTTTACAAATCTTAATAACCTAAATTTTAAAATGTAGTTAAAGCCTTTTGGGATTTTTAGGCATCTGGGATTTTGTTGTATATTGCAATTAATTTTGGAAAGGATGGCAGGACCTTTGTTGGAAGAGTTTTGTCATATCAGACATTCTGTCTATTCTCATAAGTTTGGGTGAGGGTTTAAACTGAAGTACAAAACTTAAAAGGAAAGAAAAACATCCCTAAGGTGAAGAGTAATGAAACAAAACCAAAAAAATCGTCACTTTTACACATTATCTTTTATTTTGAGATTTGGTTTTGTGTAAAGCTGAATATCTGAAGGGAAGTGCCGTAAGCTATCCTGTGGCACTCAAAGCTGAAAGTATGCCATACCTTCTACCTTTTTATTGCACTGCATTTTTTTCTTTATTTCAGTTTTGTGTGACTTATATGAAGTTTAATTGGCTTGTCCGTAAAAAAATTGTGTGCATTGTACAGCTGTTTCAACTAAAAATGTACTTTTCAGAAAGTTCTGAACTAAAAGCTAATTATTTGGAGTTAACTGAGGCAGGGCCTTGGTAGCAGAGAAGAGATAAACTCACGCAGTAAGATCTCCAAAGAGCTAAATGCTGCTTGGTTTTTTTCCCTTTAAAGAAAAAAACCTGGTTTTGTTCCACTAGGCAGTAAATAACAGATCTGAAAGGTGAATCATAGATTAAATCTCTTATGTTCAAATATGGAAGCTAGTAATAGGGTAAAGGTACATTTTGTTTCCTGTTTAAGGGGATGGAAACAGTGAACAGCCTGCAGGATCAGGCTGTATGATTTGTAAGTCAGTGTAAGTTTAGTTCCATAGTGCTATGCAGAAGAGAGCAGGCAGTTGAATAGAAATACACTCATTCTTTCGAGTTTACTTTGTAAACTTATTTACTTTCAAGTTTACTTTACTTTGTACTAAATGATGTCCTGAATGTGGGAAGACAGCTTTGCTCAGGGATAATACTGTGTTACATGTGTGTCCAGAGGAAAAAAACCAGACAAATATCACTCAACATGGAGAAACCTGATTTCAAGTCTGTGTGACGGTCTATGTGATCCTGCTGTGGCAGGGGGATTGGACTACATGATCTTTCGAGGTCCCTTCCAATCCCTAATGATTCTGTGATTTCATGATTCTTCTGTCCTTCGCCATTGGTGAGGGGAAAAAGAATATTATGGACTTGTAGGGCTGTGGGGAGGCAAGACCGGGAAGTCTTTAAGAGTCTTTCTGTGAGTTCTCCAGATCCTTCTGGACTTGAATCCATAGACAAGTTTCTGTTTTGGTTTGGTTTGATTTGATATCTGGTGGCAGTAGGGGGTTAATGGCTTGCAAAGAGGTCATATGGTCTCATCTTCTGTCCAGCATACCGGAGAATGGGAGGTGGAGATATCAAAGGAACAGATTTGAGTTAGGTGTTTTTCAGCTAGATCCATTTCCCTGCACAAGGGAGAAGGTAGCCTACGGATGAGAACTGCTAGCCACTATCATAAATTGGTCTGATGAAATGAAGCTAAGCACTTTTGCTGCGCAGTGTGTTGTAACGGCACTAGAAGAAGGAGCGAGGTATGCTCAGGTGTCCATGTATTGCATCAAAACATCCTTCAATGGTTAGTACAGAAAGACTGGAATGAGAAGCAGAGAGAGAGGAGACAAATACAAAATGAGCCCCTAGCTGGGAGGTAAATAAGAGAAAAATACTGATGTATTAATTTTTATATAGGTCTTGAATGTATCATGTAGAGACTGGTGATCAGGGCACAGCAGACAAGAGACCAACTGATTTATACAGCAGTCCTTTTTCAAGTGTCTATACTACCTTGTAGTCTGAATTTAACATGGATCCTTTCCAATTTTTCTAAATTCCTGAGGTCATAAACATTCTTTCTAACTTAGCTTTTCCATACTTGAACTTGAGACAAATGAAAATTTAAATCAGTGGAGTCAGTGATTACGTAGCAAATTTGGATACAGAATTAAGTAAGCAAATTGGGATACAGACTTCAAATGGTGCAGTAGTTTGGAGAGAATGCTGTACCTAGCTACCATTAACCCTTTCAACAAAATTCTAGAAGGTTTTTTTTTATAACAGTAAGTGATTTATTGTGAATAAATCATTGTCTTTGAAAGTCCAAGGATTTTCCTCACAAGTAATTGCAAATTTATGTGTGGTAGTGTGAGACTTACTGTTGCAGCTGTCTCTGTAGGGTCTGGGTGACCAAGCCAAATGCCAGAGCCTGTTGCATTTCAGAAGCTGTAGAAACGTTGAACAGTCCTCTGTTCTGTTTCAGAGAGCTTATGATCTGCTTCCATCCCTGAATCTCAGGAATGAGTCGTCTGTATATGTGTATGTACATACACCAATGCTCATGAGCACAGACTCTAGTATTCCAGAAACTTGGTGCTCTTCATGTGGATGTGCAGCACAACAGAAAAATCCGAGGTTCCTATTCATGTGTTCCCTACCTGAATTTTGTAGAGTAAACTTGAAGTATTAAAAATGAAGTTTATTATCCACTTGTTAAAACATATGTGGACATGTGCTGAGCCCCAAAATGCACATTTCATAACTACCAGAGGACATACAACAGCGGAGCACCTGGTGCTTATATTGCCATGCAACAGCAGGAGAAGAAAAGGCAACAGTACAGAAGACATGGTGTGTTCTCTAGAAATACGCATTCCTGAAAAGGAAAAGCAAGTGAATAATGGCCTTTGAAAATAGCACTGAAATGATAAAACAGGATTCAATAGCTTCTGGCTCATGTCCTTGCTTCTGCACTGCTGTTTTGTCTCCGACTGTGAATGAATCCTTACTGTTCTAGGCTGGAAGCATTACTTTTTGTCTTACATAAAGTTGAACAGGTGCTTTGGTTACATAGACTATCCCTATATGATTTGCAACCTTAATTTAGATCTGATAGGATCATTATCTTATATAATTTAGATAGCAAGTGATTTTTTAGAACATGAGCCTCTTGTAATCAGAGAGAAAGTCTATGCTAGGGAGTGTGTATGTTATCACTAAACGAAGTTCTGTTGGTGACATTGTCAGACCCGTTCAGTTTATAACTTTTTTATGCTACCTATTAAAACCCTCATGAGAAGAGTGAATGTTCTAGTGCCAAAAGAAATTAAGTACAACTTGATTGTAATACGTATTCCTGAAAATTCATGAATTCTATTAAATTTTTAAGGATGTGTTAGTATAGCAAATTTTTTGTTTTTCATTCTGTGCATTTACACATTGCCTGGTTTAAGCACAATCTTAATTGAAAAAAGAGAATAATCAGCACAGATTTGAGAGCACAGATTAGATGTGATAGCTCTAACTTGATGAACTTCTAAAATTGTCTTCCATCTTCATTTTTCTTAGTTTCTAAAAGGAAGAAAATGGCCAATATATGGTATTACTGATTAGTAAAAATAATCCTGTCTGCTCTTACACACGGACTACAAACTGAGCTCTACTTATTTTCTGTTAAAGATGTTCAAGTACGTGTTGAGTCAACATGAAAAAAAAATTACTTTCTCTTCTTAATCATCAGGACCACAGCGGGATGCACAAGCGGCACGAGAGTTCATCCTGAAGATGTTTGTAGACCTGAATCCAGACAGTGACAAAATTATCTACTCCCACTTCACATGCGCTACAGACACAGAAAATATCCGCTTTGTCTTTGCTGCTGTCAAGGACACAATCCTACAGTTAAACCTGAAGGAGTACAACCTGGTCTAACTGTGCCTAGGAGGCCCTCCAAAACCAACTTTGCGTGATCAAGGAGATACAAGAGGGACTGTATTATCTGTGAAAACAATTTGCATAATACTAATTTATTGCTGACCTGGACTCTGAAATGTCCAGAGTTTGTAGTTAATATTATGATTTTATTTAAACTATATTGAGGAAAACCAAAAGATGCTGAAGTACATTCACAGCACATTTCCTCATTTTTTAGCCAAAACCTTGTGACTCAATGCATTTTAAATTCTCTGTCATACATGTACAAAGAATAGCATTTTTTTGCTATTGAAGCAAAATCAAGCTGATTTCCTCTTTCCCTGACCCTTTCTCTCTCCCTTCTTCCCTTCCCCCTTGCCTTTTACAAGGTACAATGGCCTTTATTTTCCCAGTTGCATTCCTGGGTGAAATATTTTCTGTTGAGTGATTTGGTCAGGAAAATACTATAATCAGAATTTAAGTCATTCTAATATTACAGTATGTACTTTCGCTGAAGGATCAAAAGTATTGATACTGTGATTTTTTTAAATTCTTAGATATCTTCATTTTGTCTTCACTTTTGAAACTAGAAAATTGAGATTTCATAACATAACTACAGTTGTCTAAGGATATTGAATTAAACCAAATTTTCGGAGTTTGGAAAGTTGCACAGAAGACAGTAACGAAATAATTAAGACACAGCCCGGGATGTGCTTGGAATATGTTAGAATCTCTTTCTAATTGCTGTGTGCCATCTTTTTCTCTCATTCACAAATGCCAGATAGGAATGTCATAGACACTACATTTTCTCTAGTGGCTACAGCCTGACACAGTGGGATTTTTTTTAGTTGTGTGAGAGGTTTTTTTTTTCATAAGTTAGAGCTTTTGTCAGTGTTTCTTTTTCCACAGTAGAAAAATTACTTTTATTGTATAAAATTAATGTGGCCAGATCTGGCTTTTTGTAAAACAAATGGTCTTGCAACATCAGATACTGATCAAAATGCCAAACTGATGGGTTGGAAACTGATCTGATTGAGTCAACTGCCAAATGAACACACAGTTTCAGCTCATATGTTCCCCTTTTTTAGAAAGTGTTCCGTTTTCTAATGCCAAAACCAACAGTGTGAATGCACAGTGTGTGAGGTGCACCATGCACACACATGGAGATCTATGAGTTTAAAAACAGTTTAAATCTCTTCTTATGACAGATATGGCATGAGATTTTTTTCTGTAATAATATCAAGGCACTTCTAGTTGTATAACAAGAAATTATTGCTGAGAGATCATGTTCAGGAACATTTCTTGATAAGGTTGTTATCTAACTGATTCACAGACATTTGATAGTCTTTCATGCAAAAGTAGCCTCTCTAAATGTTATTTAGAAAAGACTTATTAATGTAAATGAAATGGTGAGAAAATAATTCTTGGACTTTAAATGTGCACTTTTTTTAACAACAGAAATGCAGCACACATTGGTGAGCCTTTATTCTGCAGCTTAGGTTGAAAGGTGTTTTTTGACCAAGTGCATGATTGCTAGCAAGCTATAGGAAACTCAAGACATAATTGCATTATTAGCAATGCCAAGCAACACTAGAGTGCACTTCACATAGGAAATGCTGCCTCACAGCAGCAAATGGGAGGTGGAAAAAAGAATGGCTTATTAGTTGATTACCAAAGTTAACAATAAATACTAATGAGACCTTTTTCATCCTTAACCTTCCCAACTCCCAAACAACGGTAATACGAACAGTTGCTATTTTTTGCTCCCTCTTAAAACACCTTGTAATTTAAAACTGGTTGTAGGTATAGTGCAATTATGAATGCTATAATCATTGTACATACATCTATATATATATATATATATATGGCAGCATCCATATTGGCTTTGTAATCATTAATTTTTGGCAAATTGAATGTGCTGTATTGATATGTATCTATGTAATTGTATTGTATGTCTTATAGCTAATTCACATTTTAAATAATGTTATTTTATTTACTTTTTTAAGAGAGAAGAATGTAAATTTTGTCAGTTTATTTCTGACTAGGGATTTGTTGTTGTTTTTTTATTTACAAAAGAAAAATACTATAGTACAGAGCGGTACTAGCATCGTGCTGTATAAAATCATTTGCACATTCCTGAGCAGACGTTAATTGGACACATCCAGACAGAGGCCGTTCAGATGCAAAGTAATGCTTAAATCTTATCAGGGCCTTATACACTTGTAGAAACCAGTCATATCAGAAGAACTAACGCCATTTTATCTAAGATTAGAACATAAGTTTTTAAATACAAATTTAATATATGTTTGGCAGATTTGCATTGGGTTACTTTTCTAATAGGCTGTATTAGAAGAGTAAATTTAGAGAGAGTTCAAACCACTGTACAAGTACTAATGAATATTTGCTGTTGCCCTAAAAATCCCATGAAAAAATACAGATCAGTCCGGCAGTCTTTCAGAAACTGCGGAAAACTTAGATATAACAACAACAACCAAAAAGTCACTATTGTTAAAAATTTTAAGGAGGTAAAGCTTTTTATTTAATAAAGCTAAAGCAGGTAGATCTATGTTATTACAAGTGACACTGACATTCTGAATAGGGGATCAGAGCACGGACTCATACATGCAGAGGTTAGTTCTAAACTTGCTATGAATGCAACAGAGCTGCTGTTTTCACAGTTCCACTGTTGATAATATCCCTTCCTTTAGACTGGGAATACGTTGCCCGTGCTGGATTGGAACTTTACAGCCAGTGCTGTACATGGAACTGTAGCCAAAAAGACAAAAAAAAAAAAAAACAACCCACCCAAAACCCAGATGGTGGTATTTGGGGATTTTTGACTTTTAAGGGGATATTGGGTGGGGGAGAAGGAAATGTGGTTCTGAGTTTTGTATAAAATTCAAACCAAAAGTTTACTCGTGCTTTATAGTTACATTGCGATTGCAGAAGTTTTCAAGAGGGCGTGCCGCTGGGCTGCTTACAGCGTACGTTAGGTAAGCTGAGCCTGTGGCGTTGTTTAGGTTGTTTGAGCATGTCCTGAAAAAAACCATAGGAATAAAAAAAGGCATACCAAGGCAAGCTTTACAGGAACCACCTGACACAGCATTGCAGTGTGACAGTTTACAAAAACATTTCCTTTTAAAATAACACAGCTGTTCCCACTTGCAGTATATTCCATAGTGGTGGTGGTGTTGCTGTTGTTTTATTTGGTGGTTTCTACGATGCCTTACAGTGCTTGAGTACAGAAGCTATGCCTCTAACGTGAAGCTGAAGGCAAAAACATCAAGACAGAAACACCCTTTTAACTTTGCCAAAATTATGTGATTTATTTGTTGTAAGTGGGGGAGGAGGAAAGCTGTGTATTCTAGAATTCTTGGGAACCTGTGTGTTCTAGACCTTCACTAGCACAAGATAGCTGTAATAATCGATTTACAGAAACCTTAAATTTGCCTTTTTCACAGCTTAAATGGCGCTGTCCTTACAGCAACTATAAGGGCAGTTTACTTTTTATAATTCAGACTTGTTTGATTGTCAAGATGTACAGACTGTAATTTTTAATCATACTGCCACATGATTGTGAATCACTTTTTTAAGTTTGGAAGTAGATAAGAGACTTTTTATGCTGGATATCAGTCAAAATTGACTGCATGATTTGCAAAAACTCTAAATCGGGGGAAAAGGGCTGCATATAAAGACATTGCTAGACTCCCAGCTTTTTGTTGTAAGGTGCAGAAGACTTTCAGATTACTTAACCTTGTGACCTTTTCCTTTTTTTACACGTTCTTCACAAGAGAATGAAATATTAGGAGAAAACAAAGACGTGTTAAGCCACATGTGAAAAAATAAAATTTAGCCAATTAATTTATTATTTGTGCTGCTGTTCTTGGAGCTCTGTGCATGGTTATTCTGCAGACTATGACATTAGTGAACTAATGAAGTGTGCACAGCATGTTAACAAGGCCTGCAAATCACCTACCTCTAGCTAAGAGACCAGTAAAGTAAATGTGTTGTGGAGAGACCATAGTAAGTTAGGAGATTAAAATGTCCTGGTGTAGGTAATTAACTTAGATTATTTTAGAAATCCACATTTCTGTAAATATGGTCCCTCTTCTGACAGAAACCATAAATTGCAAAGTTTAATGTACGTTAAACAGCTAAAGCCATCTATCCCTGTGCAGTTTGGTAGTTTAGTAGAGGTCTTGCAAAACCTTTAGTTTGAGACAAGGAGCTACAGGTATTTCCTCTTTCTTTGGCTTTTGATTACCCATAACATACAGAGTTCTGTCAACCAAACCAGAAATATTCCTGTAAACAGTACGTCCAAGGTCACTGTTTAGCTAGTTAAAGCGATTGTACTGTCAGTTTCACTCAAGCTTTTTCACAGTAGCCCTGCTGCAGGGAAGAAAGGAACAGAAAGAGATTTTGAAGAAAGTGTGAAAAACGTAAATTCAGCCAAATCAATATGTTTGCTGTACATCTGTTGGGTTGGGGTTTTTTTTTCTCAAAATACAGTCTAAGCTGAAGCCTATTGCTGGATTTCTCATTTACCGTGCTGTAGCCAGTCCTTATTTGACTTTGTTTTGAGAGGGGTGTCAGATGCATTTTTAAACTTGCAGTATTTAAAAATAAAGGTCATATTTGCTGTTCTTAAAGTATCATTTAAATGCATGTATCGTTTGCTGTTTGAGGGACAGAAATAGGGGGTCTTTTTGGAAACAAAAAAAAAGTATTGTGCACTTACAAAAATGTTGCTGGTTAAAAATACAGTATTTTTGGCCATAATGTCTTACTATAGTTATCTTCATTCCTTAAAATTTAGCTCTTCTGCAACATTATTTGGGCTTATTGTTCTCCCAAAGTGCTTCTTTCTAGGATAAATGTTGGATAGATGTAATATCCCATTATAAATTTTTAATTATAGGTGCTATGTCAGCATTGTCTAAGTATTAAATTTTCCAGAGTATCTTTACAGTCATAGCGCTCAAAACAGTCAACATTTATTGCAGTGGAGACAGTCATTTAACCATATTATTAAAGATGTTTATTGGGTTGTGCATAATGGAAAGTTGGAAGCAAAGGGAGAAGAAATAAATAGTCTGTATCTCGCTAGTACAAAACTTTCAGGATTTGTAGACAGAAAGATAATTTTCTTAAGCAGTTTGGCTGATTGCAGTAATACTGCAAAAGCAGACTGTTTTCTTGACCTTTTTGTTCACCCGTGTGATGACAGAAGTAACAGAATTATGCCTGTGTGTTGCTCTTTGGGAGTCTAGCTCACAACTGGCCATCGATTGGGGATCTCCTTTCTTCATTGTTGAAGAAAATGGTTTTCAGGCCAGTTGCAAGAGTTAGTGTGTTCTCTCTCATGTGATTGTAACACTTTAAGTAAGATTCTTGAAGACCAAACATTGCACCTAAGCAAGGACTTGAGTGGATGGTTCCCAGGTTTTCTTTCCCATTGCTGAATGAAAGGGAGAGGGATCAGTGGGGAAGGATTTATTTTATGTCTCAGTGAAGATAATGTCAAGAAAAATGCAGTGTAAGTAGTGGTGTTTAGGTTCGTGAAATAGATGTAGAAACTGTGTGTGTGTGACAAATTGTGCATAGTTGTGATAAAGCTCTACATCACATACTATGATCGTATCACCTGACTGCCAGCTGCTTTGTGGGATACTGTCCCAAACACTTAGGCATTAGAGTACTTGTAGACTGACACAAAATACATGGTTGCCAGCTCCTCAGGAATGCATCTGGTATTTGTCATTTCATTCCTACCAAAAGCAACTTCCCTTCAAAACCTCAGTTCCCAGTTCTGAGCTCCACGGGGGTTTCCCCCTTCCTTATGTCATCCCTGACACTTGGCGAGCCAATAAACTGAGCGAAAAATGCCACTCACTTTTTCTCTTCTTGCTTGGCTGGTTTAGCAATGTAAATTTCAGGGTTTTCAGCCAATTTGGCTGATAAGCAGTTCAGAAAAGTGCTAATCTGACTAAGTGGAAGAGGTAGAACTGTGTGGCCAAAAGGCTTAGAAAATGGGGGGGGGGGAGGGGCGGAAAGAAAGAAACACTCGGTCGCCTCTAAGAACTAGTCCTGAACAGTGTGTAGTATCTGAAACCTTATGTATTTCATGGGTTATCAGCTATTCTGGCTTGGAAGGATTGTTTTTTTCACTTGGAAAGGATGTGATTGCGTTTCAATCTTGGAAAAAGAAGAAGAAAATAAATTACAGGACAAGGAAAACTCCCTTGTTTCAGCTCCCCTTTAAGAACATGGACTAAACCCCCAACTATAGAAATGGTGAAGCCAAGAAGTCACACTTGGTGTTAGCGATGGAGCAATAGAAGGCCTGTGCTTTCATTCATATCACAGGGCGGGGGGAATGGAAAAAAGTAGCTCTTGTTCATTTCCAGTAAAATCTTTTTTAAAAAAATAAAGTTTTCCATCTTGAGGTGTTCGAAGTGCCGTGACACTGTGCATGGCATTCAGAGTTTACTGCGTCCTTGTTCAAGGCACTCCTTCCTTCTCCATTCACATTCATCTGTCAGACTGATTAGTTGCTTCCTGCCGTCTAAGGAAAATACTTCTGCAGTACTGCTTTGTGTATGTGCACTCCGGAATACTTACTGGTCCTTGTGAAGTAAATGTAAGTTGGCCTGCTAAAATTGAACAACTCGTGAAGTGTGATACAGCTGAAGAGAAACACGTTTTTCACTTAAGCTGTTTCATGTTCCCCCGGCCATTCTGTCCTGATCTTTTTTCTTTGTGCTGTTTCCCACAGAGAAAGTTGCTTGACATAGTAGATTCAGTTCTGGTAGTCATTACATAGTTGATTATGCTGGCAGATTAGTTAGTCTTATCAACAAGCATTTCAGAAAACAAAACTATAACACTGTAAGTGTAATAGTTAACTGAAGGATACAGTAGGCTAATGTGGGCCAAAAGGGGCCAAAATACCCATTTTGATATGTCATTTTGCTTTGTCAATACAGAACTGTTTGCTAAGGTGTTAACTGAAAGTTTTCTTCTTTTCCTGTAGTCCTGTATCAGGTGGTTGATGCGGTAATCAGACTGGCACACCACTGGGGAGACGCATTAATTCAACAATAAATTCAAATGTATTCTGGCAGAGATAAGTTATTGCATAAGATTACTTTATAGGATGCTAGCGAAGAAGAAGTACTTGCATGCAGTAACAGCTAAGATATTGCACTTTTATACATTTATTATGAAGAATCACTCCCTAAAAATAAAATTTCATTTATTATCTCAAGATGAAGTATCTGTAGTCTCTTAACCTCTGTAAGTTAACCATGCACACAGGTGTGATTATTACTAACTAGAGGTTTGTAAAAACATGCTGCAGAATATTTGGTTTGTTCTAATTGCTGAGTTTGTGAAAGCAGGGCTGCGTTTCGTATGAAAGTGTTGATTGCTACAGTTCTCAGCATGTCTTAAAAGAAACCTCACTGTTACTGATAAGACCTGATTTACTTTAGCCCAAGAAATTGACTTCCATGTAAAATCCATTATTAAGATTTTTCTTCAGGTACTTCAGAACTCCACTGTTTTATCTGACTTACCTAAGTTAAGCAACCTGAGTGTAACTGAGAGGCAAAAGAACAGATATAAACACAGTCAAATTGGATACTTCCCTTGCATAATAACCTTTTATCCTAACACTTACATGAATAATATCACTGTAGTTCAGCTGACTGACCTATTCCTCTTGGATTGCAATGGGCTATAGTGGTACTAAGAAGGAACCAGTTTCCTCGTATACATAATCGTATTATTCAGGTTATTTACTGGGTGTCAGAATTGTGCTGAAGATGTTATGACTACTATTTGTGAAATCAGCTTACTTATTTTCAGCACTTTTTAATATGGTCTAGAAATTGTTTGGAGGAACGCATAGAAATAGTGGCACAAATGGAATATTTCTGTGGACATGGATTAAACAATTCTCTTTTGATATAAATCCACATTCACATGTGTCTCATTTCTGCTAATATGAAACAAAAGCAACTCCAGTAAAGGTAGCAGAAGGTAATTCCCAATTCCAAGTGCAACATGCTATATAGCTCTAGCATTAACTTGCTGTGTAAAAGAGGCTGAAGCACTAGGGTAAAGAAAGCATGACTTTGCATCACCAACAGCAGTCTGTCTTAAGCAGACTGATTAGGGCCAATATGGCATCATTTAGAATGGTCAGGGCTACATGGACATTCACATACAGTTCATGGTGACCTGCTGAGCCACTTGTGAACCTGGGGTCCCAAAGAGTGTGATTTTGACAAAAAATGTCTTCTTAGTGTCTGTTGTTTCTGCATTCAAAGCAAGGGCAGTTCTGCTGCTGGGCTCCTAGTGGAACAGAGTTTCTCTACCACAGAAATAGTTTATTTAATTCATGTGATTTTCCTCTCCCTCTCTCATTTTTATTAAAAAATTAACTTCCAAGGCAACTAGGAAGGGTCATGATACCTTATTTTTTACATTCCAGGTAACAGGTTTTAGTGGTTTATTTGAACCCACAAAAGACTGGTGGGTTTATGAATACTATCACTGCTATTGATTTTTAGCCTGTAACTGTAATGTAAAGGCTGTGACATCTGGTGACATTCAATGTGTAGATGTTCCCTTTTAAGAAGACACCTTGACTAATACTGTAAAAGGTGGTTTTAAGTTTAAGGCTTCTGATGTGATAATAGGTGGATAGTAACAACGGACTGAGATATGCAGTGAGAAGCACTGAAGTATCCACATGCGGGAGTGAAGGAGACTTAATTTTTGTGGAAAACCAGTTCAGTAACTACTTATGCTGAGGCCAAAAGTACAGTAAGAAAACAGCAATGTGGAAACAATCATGCCACTTAAAACTTCTTTTGAAAATGTAAAACAGGTAAAGCCTGAAGCATTTTCTGAGACTTTGAGGTTGCCATTAAAGAAAACACAAGTTCAGACCGAGTCCGTAAAATAACATACTACCTAGCCATGAATGCAGGTGTTGTGACACGTAGGAGAAGCAGTATGTAAATAGTGACAAAAAGTAGCAGTATAAAATCCAGCCCATATCCCTGTGTTCTGGCATATGGCAAACAACCCTTTTGCAAATTCTACACACAGCACTACTTCATCAGTTTTCTCAAAGTTAATACTTTGGTGACCCTGCAGTTCAAGATCCTTGAACAGCAAAGAGGGAACAAAACAAGCTCACTACCCTGGACTTCAGGAGAAAAGAGTTTGGCCTTTTCAGGGACCTACTTGACAGAATTCCATTGGATAAAGTCCTGGAGGGAAAAAATGTCCAGGAAAGATGGTTAATATTCAGGTATAACCTGCAAGCACAGGAGTGATGCATCCAAATAAAGAGAGTCATAGAGTGCTTCAAGTTAGAAGATACCTTCAAAGATCATCTAGTTCAAACTACTCTGCAGAGAGCAGGGACATCCTCAACTCAGTCAGCTGACTCATCCAGCCTGACCTGCAATGTCTCCAGTGATGGAGCATCTATCACCTCCATGAACAACTTGTACCAGCATTTCACCACCCTCACTATAAAAAAGTTCTTCCTTGTTACCAGTCTAATTCTGCCCCCCTCTCATTTAAATCCGTTGAGTTCAAAGGGTTGTGATCGGTGGTTGTGACCTAATTGGACACCTATAGCTAGTCGTGTTTTTGTCAGTATTGACTCCAGCCCTTTTCACATATTGATCAATGACCTGGATGAAGGGACAGTGTACCCTCAGCAAGTTTGTTGATGACACAAGACCAGAAGGCTGATGACACAACAGAAGGCTGTTCTACCATTCAGTGAGACCCAGATGGACTACAGAGTTGAGCAGGGAGAAACTTGATGAAATTCAATAAGGACAAGTGTAGAGTGCTGCATCTGGGGAAGAACAACCCCATCTATCAGTACAGGTTGGGAAACAACTCTGTGGTAGAGGACCTGGTTGTCCAGATGGACAGGATATGTCTTCTGATTATCTGTCCATTTCAATTCCGACAAAGCTTTGCAAAGACATCTTAAGTTTCTGAACCCCACAATGTCAGTGCCTCCTGAGACTAGCAGTTCTTGCAGAATTGGAATAAGCCATGAGCATAAATACAGACCCTGTGAGAATGACATAAGCTGTATTTACAGTGGATTGATTTGTTGGCTTTACAGACTCTTAAGATTACTGGGACAGAGAGGTAATGAAAGGCTTATTGACATGAAAAAAATTTCCAGGAACTGGAAGCTTACAGTTCTGAACAGTAAAAGTGACAGACTTGATTACAGATCAACTTACTACACTCCTTCCAGAGAACAGGGAAAAAAATATGCTTTTAGGTGCAGGTATAAATAATGTCAGAAAGCCCCATCCAATCTGGCCTTGAACCCTTTCAGGAAAGGGTCTTCCACAGCTTCTCTGGGCAAGCTGTTTCAGTGTTTCGGCAGTCTCACAGTAAAGAAATTCTTCTTATATCTAGTCTAAACCTACTCTCTTTCACTGTCAAGGTTGGGCACACTGGCTAGCCCCAGGACAGACTCTCCCTGACTAGCAAAATGCATGGGAGCCAAAACCAAGCAGGGCTAATTTTCCACTTTTGGTAACAGGTGAAAAACAACTCTTTGGGAAAGTAACTGCATTTTATTAACTAAGCCCCATTTCTCAATGCTCAATACAAATTAAAAACAAAAACAAATCACCCACAACAAACCAACATTACAGAGATCACAAGCACTTTGTTTGGTTGCATTCCAAACCCCTAGCTCTGAAACCTGCTTTCCTTCCAGGAAAAACTGTCAGTCCTTTCAGACAGTAGTGTGATGAATGCACCTTTCTTTCTCAGAGACAATCCATCAGTAACATCTCTATCCAGCTCGGGGGGTCCCCTATGGGTTGTGGTACCACCAGCCACTCTGGTGTGGATCTCCTTCAAGTTTAAGAATTTCAGTGTCTGGTTCTATCACTGCTGGCTCCGCTCTGTGCTGGCTTTCCTCGGTTCCACAAGCTCCAGACCAGCTCCACTCACCACTACCTTCACCATGTCCTGAGGCAAGGACTGTCCAAGAAGTATTCCCTCTCCTCCTTCACCTCCACCAAATTGGGGCTGCGATGCAGCTGTCTTCCCCTCCCCATTTCTCCAAACATAACCAGGAACTTCCAGAAAAAAAAAAACAAACCACAAAACCTCAAAGGAAAAAAACCCCTAGCCCCAAAACCATGAAAACTCATTTCCTTGCCCAAATGAATTCATTCACAGAGGAGCTGATTGGCTGAGACAGAAGCAGGTTCTGCCCAAAGCTGCAGAGAAATTTTTTTTCGTTCTCCCTGAAACTTCTTACTAGGGCCAAGCTGGCCCCTGCTCCTACTGCCAGATCCCTGCCTGACTCAAACCACAGCATTCAGTTTAAAGTCATTACTTCTCATCCTATCACTACATGCCTTGATTGAGACCATCTCCATCTTTCCTGTAGACCTCCTTTAAGAACTGAAAGGCCACTCCTGAAGCCTTCTCCATGTTGCTCAGAGCCCCATTCCACCTGGTTTTTCCGCACTTCCAGGGAGGGAAGTGTCTGAAAACAAAAGGATTGAGGATTGCACAAATGCATCCACTAAAAAAATTCTTCAAATGCCGCAGAATTAGAAAGGGAGGGAGGGATGGAGCACATTATAAACTATTTAATTAAGCAAGAATGCAATATACGCTTAAATCTCCTGGCAGTGATGTGTTAGAAGATTGTCTTCTGGGCAATGTGAACCTAGCCAATAAGAAAATAGAATTAATTTTTCTAAGAGTTGTAGGCGGGAACCTTTAAAGCACAAAATATTTGCACACAGTCTAAAGTACCCTTTTTAAAAATGGAACTGTGGTGAAGAAAGTTATCAGATCAGAAGCCAGTTGTTGCAAAGAAACCTGTGATAAAACTTGGATTAGAATCATAGAAAAATTCAAGTTGGAAAATACTCTTAAGTGCATCAAGTCCAACTGCAAACCTAAAGTTGCCAAGTCTACAAAGTGACAGGTTTACATGTCTTTTAAATACCTCCAGGGATGGTCACTTGCCCATTTTCCTGGGCAGCTAATTCAAAGTATTTTGGTGAAGGTAATTTTTTCTAATATCCAACCTAAACCTCCCTTGGTGTGACATGAGGCCATTTCCTTTTGTCCTGTCTGTTATTATTTGGGACAAGAGACTGATACTACCTCACTATGACATCCTTGCAGATAGTTGAGGTAGTTGTAGACACAGATAGATTTTTTACAATTCAGCAACGCAGTCAAAGGAGCGTGGCCATCAGCAGGCAGCACAGCTGGGTCTCTTTAGTTTGGAAAAAATAAGATTGAGGGGTGACTTCATTAACATTTATAAACTTGTGAAAGGTGGGTATCAGGAGGATGAAGCCAGGCTCTTCTCAGTGTCACCTAATGATAGGAAAAAGGGGCAATGGGTGTAAGCTGGAACAGAGGAGGTTCCACATCAGTATGAAAAGGAACTTCTTCACAGTGAGGGTGACAGAGCACTGGAACGGGCTGCCAATAGAGGTTGTGGAGTCTCCTTCTCTAGAGATGTTTAAAACCCTCCTGGACATAGAATCATAGAATCATAGAATCATAACGGATTGGAAGGGACCTTAAAAGATCATCCAGTCCAATCCGCCTGCAACAGCAGCATCACCTAGACCAAGTCACACAGCAACTTGTCCAGGCGGGTCTTGAATATCTCCAGTGAAGGAGACTCCACAACCACCCTGGGCAGCCTGTTCCAGTGCTCCGTCA
>JAOXOE010000564.1:0-10583 GCA_028565055.1 Phoeniculus purpureus
GTAACGCCTGTGACATCACAACGGCAGCCTGGCTAGGTGGCAACCACAGCACCACAGCTGAGGGCCACTAATCACAGGATCATGGAATGGGTTGGCCTGGAAGGGATCCTGAGAGCCCATCTAGCTGAACCTCACTTTGAGTAGTTGTAGACATCAGTGATGTCTCCTCTCATCCTCCTCTTTTCCAGGCTGAACAACACCAGCTCCTTCAGCCTCTTCTAATCAGACCTGTTCTCCAAACCACTAAACAAACCACTTGCCGTTCTTAGCCCCCTCTTCTTCAGAACATCATTTTTTTTCCTATACTGTGGTACCAAACACTGCACCCAGTAGTCAGAAGTGCCATGGCAGGATCACCTATCTGGTCCTGCTGGCCGCATTATTTATGATGCAGGCCAGGCTGCCTTTTGCCCCCTTTGCTTCTTTGCCACACTGCTAGGTCATTTGGGCTTCTGTCAGTCTGCACTTCCAGCAGTCCCTCAGCGCTGGATAGCTTTGCAGCCACTCCTTCATTACTGACTAATGACTTCAGATGGACTGCCACCGTCCTGTCACCCACATTCCTCACCCCACTGGTGGGGTAAACCTTCTCATTGAATGTGGTCTGTGTCTCAAGACCCCACTGGAAAGAAGAGTCTCACTCACAGCAATTCCCCGACTGGATCCATGAAGTATGCAGGCGACCACCATTCTGCTATAAGGATCCAGAACAGCTGCAGGCAGCAGATGAAACCTTAAAAATTATCCCTGCAAACACATAAACAGTTTTTTGAGCGAGGGGCTAGAAAATAATTATTTAAAATCTTTGACAAGTTCGGCAGAGTCCTCTGACAGTAGGAACTGTCAGAATCCAAATACAAACAATTCCAGTTTGGTATCACTATACTACAGTTTGGACCTTTTAAAAACCCTTTCATTCACTCCCAGGCTACTCTTCTGTTATATCCTTGACAAATCAAGTCCTGCCTCCAAATAAGTGGTAGATCCATACGTGGGCTCAATACAGAATCACAAAATCACAGAACATTAGGGATTGGGAAGGACCTCGAAAGATCACCTAGTTCAATCCCCCTGCCACAGTAGAATCACCTAGACATATTCAGGTGGGTTTTAAACATATCCAGAGAAGGAGACTCCACAATCCCCTTGGGTAGCCTGTTCCAGTGCTCCATCACCCTCACTGGGAAGAAATTGCTTCTTATATTTATATGGAACCTCCTATGTTCCAGCTTGCACCCATTGCCCCTTGTCCTATCACTAGATGACATTGAGAAGAGCCTGGCTCCATCCTCCTGACACCCACCCTTATTTTCATTCTGTCATGGGTTGATAATAATCCTTGGTAAGCTAGATCTTGCTTCCTTATACCAAACATGCTCACTAGGATTGGATAGAGGAAGTTTTGTGCTTTCATTACTAAGGCAAAGGAATGGTTTTAAAAGGACTTTTTACAAGTTGTGTTGTGAAAAAAGAGGTCACATTAACACTCTTATCACAAACATAATGTTAAATAAGAGGAAAAGCCCAGTGTAATTTATATGAATTCCTATAGCCTTGTATAGAATGGTTCCTCTTACACTGAGAGGTACAGAACAGAACGCAGCACGTGGAAAAAACACACCCTTTGTTGCTGAGTCGTGTCTCCCCCAAGGGAAGTGATGTTTTAGCGCCAGAAATTGGCCTCCATGTGTTCAGCTCTTACACAAACAAAGCGGATTGCTGATACTTTCATCTGGCCAGCAAGAATTGAATTCATAGACAGTGTTTTCTTCTCCAGGAATCCACACAGCAAAAGCACTCTTTTTTTTCCTACTGTAGATACACCCTGAGACAGAGATTCCTGCACAGATAGAAGTAATCCAGAGATCTGAAGAGACAAGAAGCTCTATCTTCACAGCCTTACACAGTAAGTCTGTACAAAGTGGGTGTCAAATGCTACCTGACATGACTAATCTGTAACAGAGACAGCAAACTCAGCCCTTTTTAGTTACAGCTGCATTCAGTAGACACTGGCCACAGAAAACCTTGGTGTGCCCTAAAGCCAGGAATTCAGGACACCATAAGGCAGCAGTATCCCTATTGTCTTCCCATTCCAATGAATCACAGTCTTGCTCTCCTGAGACAACTGTTTGCGGAACCAAATGTGGGAATGGATTAATCTGAATCTACCCAAATGAGGTGGTGTGGTCTTTTATCAGAACAAGATCCAGCTTTCTGAAACTGGATCAATATTTCAAAGCTGATTTACATTGCAGCCCCACAAGCGGTGCTGAAGAATCAGAAGGTGAAATTAGCCAAGGATGGGATAAGAGTGAATACCTGAGACCGGATGAACAAGGTATGTCTGAACTTCACGTCAAACGTATTTTATTACGAAACCTACAGTTTATGAGCACAGTTAGTCATATGTGGCAACCTCAGCCAATCCCTAACTAACCCCATTGTATCAGTGGGAGTATGTTTCTTTATAGTGCACACTAGGAATCAATCTGTCTGAAAAACAACGAAGGTCAGGCTCCTCTGTCTCCCTGATCACACAAAGCAAAGCACTAGAGCATGGGAAGGAGTGGCTGAAAGTTAAAACTTTGTCCTAGACATCTGCTTCACCCAGAGCACTATCAGTAGGTTCACTACAGTCACTGTGTAGCCACTCCCAGGATGTGCCAGGCACCTTTCTCACGTGTGTGCCTCAAGGCACTTTTCCCTACTGCCAGTATTTCAGTGTAGAAAAAGCAGAATCTTAATGTATGTTAACTGTGGCACACTGTGATTGAAATAATCACTTGGGAAAACCACGTAGGACTGAACACACGGTGACATTTCCTGTCAAACAAGGGTGTGTCACATGAGCCCAGCATTGTGGAAAGGAGGTAGTCCTGGAGCTTTTAGAACAGCCCTGTCACGGTACAAAACCAGAACTCCAACTTAGGAAGGGAAAGGGCACAACCCATTGCACCTGCCTGCCAGATGCTTAGTTATGATCTGTGTTTATAAAGCAATTCTGTGGCTATTAAGTGATAAAATCCACTGAACTGCATCATACGGCATCTTAAATGTAAAATTTCTGCAGTGTGCCAAAGGGAAGAGCTGTTCTTTCTTTTGGGTTTGCTGGGTTTGTTTCTTGCTTGAATACGTTTACTGACTGTGGAGTGTGTTTCTTTGAGAGTGTTTCTTCTCAGGAGCTTGTATCTCTCTCTAATGTCAGACAGACACATTCATTAGAATACTACTTCTAGCCTACTCCCCTTTTATATTCTACAACACACAAAATCCATCATCAGGCTGAAGAAAGAGGGACATTTGCTCAGCCATGCTCAGGGGTTAAAGTGAACAAAGGATCTGCTGAAGGAAAACTAAAGGATAACCTGTTGGCTTGGCTGACATAACTGTAAGAGTATAAAGCAGTTCAGTGTAAACTAGAGCATTTCAAGCAAGCAACAGCATCTGGAGGTACTGTGGGAAAAATAAGATGTCTTTGCAGAAAAACATAGTTGTTGATTTATCAAGCTACAAATGGTAGAGTAGGAAATAAACACACCTAATCTTCCTAGAAACCGGCTTATTCATTCTCTAGAGTCTGGTGGTAACAACTCAGACAAGACAGTTGTACTTTCAGAACAGCAAAAACAAAACTACAAGATTCGTATCTAGAAGCCTGATTCTTTGGGGAAACTGCTCCATCCCTATAAGTGGATAGAATAGGACACAGAATACATTTGAAATCCCTGTCAGATCCCAAGTGTGGAATAATTGGTGGTAGAAATAAAGTGGAGCAAAATAATTATGATGAAGGAACAGGAGACCATTGAATGACTGGTCTTATCACTAGTTTATTACAGAAAATTCTTTGGTAAGATGTTTTCAAGCCCAAGTACTTCAACAGATTGTTGTGTTCTGCTTAAGTTGTGCATTTATATTTTACTGCTAGTTATACTGTGGCAAGAAAAAGATGTGTATTAGCATACCTGTATGTGGAATAAGATTAATTAGATTATAATGATAGAAGAGATTGAATATCAGAGCAGCTAAATGCAACTGAAATTAAATGTTATTTTTCATCTTTTAAGCCAGCTGAGAGCTTAGGGTACAACCTGGGTAAAAAGCCAGAGTTTAGTAATTCTGCCAAGGCATTGTCATGAGGCCAGTGTCAGCCAGTTGTCAGTTAAGCTGACAACTTGAGAAAGTGTAACTTGGGTAAATTCCTCATTAGTTATGTAATTTGTACAGTTGCATTTCAGTGAGCAGTTTGCACTTCCAGTACAGCCTTTTGTAGTCACTTGATGATCAGTGCTCTTGATCATCACTGCTCTACTGCAGAATTTTTGATCACCTCTCCGTAAGCGAGAGCAGTGCGTAGCATGTTGATCTTCTGAGGTAGATATTAGACGAGATGGTAACTTAAATGTCACCAAGTTTTTTATAGTTGCATGCAAGGTGACTGGAATTGGATGTCCAAAGTTACTGTGATGTTGTGTTTCAATGAATGACTGAAAACTTCCTAGGTCTATGGTGCAAATGCATTTACGTTTGGGAGTATGGTGGGCTAAATATCATCAATTCATTGAAGGACTGAATACAAAAATTCTTTTGTAAAAAGACAATGGACCTATAGCAGATTTTCTGATCTTATTATTCCTGTGGCTGGAAGTCTCTGAGCAGGTCAGTTAGATATCAAGTACAAAATGGCTCAAAATCAATTCTTCCTGTAGATACCAGGTCAGTCTAACTTTCTCTTATGAGGAGTTAACTACTTAATCTTTTCACATAAGGATACAATATCTACCTTCTTGAACTTTAAACCAAGTAATTCTAAATTATGTCGTTTACAAATTGATAAGATGATTCTATTTATTGTCTTCAAATACTAGTGATTGAAAGGCAGCATTGTGGCTTTTAGCTATTGCAGTGAGTTCTTTAATCAATGTATGTATTTACACTTTTCTCCAAACTGTTGTAGTGGTGGCAGGAGTGGCTTTTCTTCCCTTATAGCTGATGTAACAAACAATTTGTTATTAACATCATATCAACATAACCTCATCAATAAAAATTAGATTCTTTTACTGTTGGATATGCAGTCACCGTGACAGACTTGTAAACAGCTGTATCCTTCCAGTTGGCAAAGGTTAGTAATACAAGTTTTTCGGTCTAAGGCTGGGCATCGATTTGCTTAAAAACCTACCACAGAAATATTTTTTTTAATTGAATTTCCATTTTCATATTATGCCTTAGGCAAGTAAAAAAGTGACCAATTCCAATGAAAATTTATTTGGGCAGGTTCCAGGGGCAGTGGAGCTTCACATAAAGTGCATTTTTAGCCACAGGTATGGTAGATTGAAAGGCTCAGGAAGTACTTGCATGTATATCTCATTAGGTAACAGAAACTGTATCACACGGCTTATCTAATTTACCACAGCTTAAAAATCCTGTCTCAACTAGTTGTAGTGAATTATTTAAAAATTTAGTGGTGAGATCAGATTGGCCACTAGGAGAAAGTTTGTTATCACCAATGTCGTGCAGCGTTGGAACAGGTCAGTGCTGGAGGATTTCAGCTAGACACAGCTAGAGAAAGCATTGTCTGGTCCAGTCTGGTGTTGGCAGCAGTCTGGCTGTAGACACAGTGCTGGACAAGATGATTTCCAGGAGTCCTGGCCAGCTAGTATTGCAATTATTTGAATTCTGGAAAAGTCTTCAGTACACTATTTGAAGGAACATATTTCTGATGAGAGAACAGTCTAAATTCTCTGTGTTGTAAACTGTAAAGTTTAAAGACAATCCACAGCAACATGAAGAAGCTACTTGCATAGTAGTGTGATTGATCTGCCCATAAATTTGGTGGAAAAGTAAATGCTTAGATCTTCAAAGGCCTGATACCCATACTCTGGAGAAATTTGGCTAAACAGCATATACCTCTACTCAAGTGGGAGCTGGGCATGCGTGGAGCCTTTGTAGGTTTAGGATACTAGATTGATCTACATCCCATCAAGGAGAGAAGCTATGTAAAATAATTGGGAAAGTACTTTCATTTTTATTTGCGTTCCATAGCGACCAGTTTTATGTTTTGATTTGTCCTCGAGTCAATAGAAATTAAATTCCAACTCATACAGAGCTCTATGTGAATGGCTTGATGGGACTAGCAGGAGAAGCAGCCACTGGAAACCACCTTTCTGAGCACTTCTGCATTTTGCCGAGCTTTTGTGAATATCCTAATAAAAAATACTTCAAGGCTTCTGCAGTGTGCTGTAATTGTGACAGAGCTACAGACCAAAAAGATCAGATCTCTCCAAACATCCGGACATCAGTAAATTAACACTGTTAAGCAGGTTCACATGCCCTTTTTCACTCACTTGCTGTTAAATAAAGAACGCCAGAAAATTGTTTACATAGGGGTTAATGTTTCTAGAGTTACAGTAATCTCTCCGCCTTCGGAAAATATTGCTGCAGTTGCTTGTAATCCCGTCCAGGAGCCAAAGACTGAATGAGTGTGAAATCTAAATGTCTTGTCATATTTACTGTCTGAATTTTTACTTCCCACGCCAGTTCAGTTTGGAGATGCTGAGGTACAGAGAGAATTTAATACTATCTCTGTTGTGTAAAGAAACATCAAGGCTCCACGCTTATTCAACTTAGTGTCACAGCCACAGAGTAATTTTGGCTAGAAGAGACCTCTGGAGGTCATTAGTCAAACCTTCCTGTGCCATCAGTGTAGCCAGTTTTGAAGTTAGACCGAACTCGAGAGTTAGCAGGGCATTTCATACCATTTTACAAAATCAGTTATTATTGTCTTCCTTTTATCTGATTAATAAAGTAACTTCTCAACATCATGTATATTTGAAACAGGAACTTGACTTTTGCCTTCCATTAAAGATAATGAAAGTATTTCTGTAGATCTGAATGTGGCCAGGACATCACTCCAGATCTTGCATCTCCACATTCATACTCTTTTTATTGGATATATTTATGTGATAAAAGGACTTCAGTGATCCGGACATTCAGTCCACGTAAGAGTTCAATAGTATTTTAGTAGTGGAGGTAAAAGGGGTGGTGTGGTGGTATCTTTGCTGTATTTGTTTGTCTTTATTGATGAAACCGTGTAGAACTAGAGTTGAAATTGTAGCTACAGGCTTGTCCACTGCAAGCACAATGCCTTTAATGAGCTTCTTCAGCATTCTCATGTGATCTACTCGTACGACCATTCATTTTCTAGTTTAAGAAAAAAATAACACTGAACCTACATTAACAGCGAATGTCCGTCTTTACCACTTTATTCTCCATCCAGTTACATTTATGAGACATTATAGCAGGGACCTTGCGGACAAGACCCTCTACAAATATGCCTTCCAGGTTTAAAGCTAAAGGTGAACCATAACTCTCTATTTCAGCAAGTTCTTGGTTACAAATTAACTTTGCTAATGCTCAGAGTACAAGGGCTTGTCCCACACGTCATTTCAGGAATTGGATCCTGCTGCCGGTCTGTGGAGACATGAGATTTCATTACTTTACGTTTTATAGATCAGTAACATTGCGTAGAGTGCTGTAATTAAAAGTTGTGTGCAGTGAGATGGAGGGTTTGGATAGAAGGTGCACGAGATTAGACAATGGGAAACCAGTTACATAATGCGATGCTTGAAAAATATCTGAAATCCCAGGAAGAGCAGCATTTATTTATTTATTTAAACATTTTAGAGTAAGCTGGACGTCCATTTAGCTAGAATGGTTTAGATAAGTTAGTAACAGCAGAATTATCAGTCAAGATAGCCTTAGAAACCAGATGGGTTTTTGAAGAAGAAATACTCCATGGCTCACTCACCTTTGATACCATGTGCAGAGTTTAATTTTGTTTTCAAGGGGCTTTTCTCAAGGATAGCATTTATTTAAATTGACTTCTTGCTGTAAGTGAATTATAATACTTTTTCTCACACGGGATCCAAAAAGACACTTACGCATGTATTGGCATTTTCCTTGCCCATCCGCTGAAGCCTGTGAACATGTATGTCAAGCTGGCCAAGAATATATCATATATATGAATCTCTGTAGAAATTGTAATCCCATTTTATATGAAATAGTTCCGTATTAGGGTATGAAATTGCACCCTCATGAAGGCAGCAGGATTGTAGCAGGATGTTACTCGTTGTCTGTGAACATAGCTACGTGTAAAACCTGTGTTTACCTGTGTATATAGACACTGCCTCTCCCCAAACACCTCCACGATATACATGTATCTGGCAGGGGAGGAGTAGGTTGGAGCAGAGGACCAGTTCTCACATTTGAGATCACAAACACTGTGTTTTTGTAGTTATTACAGACTTACAGGACCAGAACACCCCATACAGAACCCACAGGCTGTAATGCTGCTTCATTACCACTGCATCCAAAGGATATAACTAAAAAACCAAAATATTTATTCAAAAATTCATCAATGCCAGGAAATATACTGCTGAAAACACTTGCAATATATAACTATATATGCATATTACAGGGTAAAGTTTTCATTTCTGAGCATTTGGGAATCTCCACCTTTTGTGACAGTGATCTGTCTGCAGGAGTGTGTTTCAGACAACTGCACGAGAACAGCACAACAGCAGACAAGGGGCATTTCACTACTAGCTGCTCACCATGAAGTTCTCTGCGTGCCTCTGCCAGGTACATACTTGCAATACATGAATTCCAGGATAATTCACATGGCACAGCATCCTTGGACTATAGTTTACTTTCATTTAAATAAATGGAAGTAGCCGGGGTGATGGTGTTAGCACGTGAATTGTTTACCAAAGGAGGTCCATAACAACTGCTACGATTAACCAGTTGTGAAATGAGCGTATAAAAAGAGGAAGAAAAAATGTTATATTAACATTTAAGCCTATCAGATAGTCACAATTAAATGTCCAGCTCTGTATTTTCCTGTGACAGACATCAGGAGCTCAACATAATTTTTAGCATAATTTTTTGTTCAGTGCAAACTGTATTTCAACACTACACTAACAGTGAAGTACAAACTAAACGTTTAATTAAGCAAAAGAAAAATAATGGCTACTCTAACTTGCAGCATCTGGCCTTTAAAGACAATAACTCACCAGTGGTCACAACAGAACAAAAACTCACATTCAAAACAGCTGAGAGGCTTTTTGATTTTTCATGTCTGCTTTTAAATAAATTTGAGGTTGGCAATATCTCAAGAAATTGTCTCAGCCCCAAAATTACAAATATTACCATCGAGCAGAAATGCTTAGAGTATTTTTAGAGTAGCTAAGTAAGAGTAGTGATTTCCCACTGTAGAGTCTCACCTGTGCAACAGAGTAAACCTGGATTGCACACGAGATGGTTCTTTGTTGAGCAGATCTATATAGGATAAAAAAATAAGGGGCTTCGTATTTCTGCTTTGCAAAACATCCTAGATACACCCTTTCTCAAAACTGAAAAGGATTTTATTAGCACCCACCCTTGCGAACCATCTGCAGAGCAGGGCCTAAGGTGCAGAGTTCTCTCAGCGCCTAATATCTCTTGAAAACTCCGGTGTGAGACACCGCGCTTGTTAAACATTAACACGGGCAGTGGTAGCTCGATACAAACTCAGCAACAAAAGGCACTTCCTTGGGAACAGGTGGGAACTTTTGTGGTTTAGCTCGTGTTTTAGCAACTGTACGAGTGTATTCCTCAGATTCCCCATGAAAGGGACCGGGTCTGAGCGCCCGCACCCCCACAGCACCCCTCGTCTCGCAAACGGAGCGCCCAGCGCAGAACTGAAAGCAGGTAGAGGCGCTTCCTGCGGGCACAAGGAGGGAGAGGGAGAGGGAGTTTTCCTGTGATCTCCCTCAAAAACCAATCAGGCCTCATCAGCCAGGCGTTCATTCTCCCTCCGTCCCTCCTACACCTTTTCCAGGGGCCCAATGGCCTCGTCCCTCTGGGAGATTGACTATAGAGTCACATGAGCTGCACTAAGGGCAGGTAACTCAGGAGAGAGGGAAAAAAAAAAGCCCAAGCCCAGGCTGGGTTTCTGCCATGATGTCAGAGAGAGAAAAGCCCACAGCTTGCTAATTTAACCTCTCAATCAGCCCGGGAAGAGAAAGATCACCGGGAACAGGTAGAGATGCGAGCTTTCTCCATTTTTTTCTTGGTCTCGACTTCCCCTGCCCCTTAAAAAGCTTTTTCTCTCCTCTTGATATTGTGACTCCGCTCCTTTCCCCTTTGATCACTTGGAGGTAGGGGGTGACCTGGTGGGATGATTTTTTGTTCTTTTTCTCTTTTTTTTGTTTGTTTGTGTGTCTTTTTTTTTCCTCCCTCTTTTTTTTGACCTCTGCTTTTGATTGTAGTTGTTTCCCCCTGTGGTCATGACGGCTTCGCACAGTGACTCTTTGGTGGTGTTGTTTGGGGCAACAGCTGGTGCATATGGGGCTAAACTGGGTTCGGATGAGAGGGAACTAATTCTCTTGGTGTGGCAAGTTGTGGATCTTCACAGCAAGAAGGTATGGATGGCTTCAATCCCCCTACCCCGGTCCGTTCCCAGGGCTCGTGGGCTCCTTTGACCGCTCGCCCCCGACCCCGGAGCCGTTTGTTCAGTTCACAAATGCCCCCAGGGGAGGGAGTTG
>JAOXOE010000565.1:0-24318 GCA_028565055.1 Phoeniculus purpureus
GACAAGGGGCAGCGGGTGTGAGCTGGAGCAGAGGAGGTTCCCCATCAGTGTGAGAAGGACCTTCTTCATGGTGAGGGCTCTGCCCAGGGGGGTTGTGGAGTCTCCTTCTTTGGAGAAGTTTCAAACCCTCTTGGTCATGTTCCTGTGTGACTGGATCTCGGGGATCCTGCTGTGGCAGGGGGATGGGACTGGATGATCCTTTGAGGTCCCTTCCAATCCCTAACGCTCTGTAAGCCTGCGATTCCCATGGGGCTGCTTGAGGCCAGAGCAGAGGAAACTCTCTCCTGTTCTCCAAGGGCTTAGCTGGGTCCCTTCCCACCAGCTGTGCTCCTGCTCCTTGCTGTGGGGCTGCAGCTCAGCTCCTAAGTCTGGATGGGGTTTGTGTGCAGAGAATTCTATAGAAACTAAAGTGGGTTTTTACCATCAAGCTGTTTTGTTGGGAGAAGAGGTCTGCCCTCCTTACAAAGCAAGGAACCAGCTTACAGAAGCGATGCTTGATGGTTTGGAGCAGCCCTGAGGAGTCAGCTAAGGTCTTCACGGGATGTGCATTGCTAGTAGCTGGTCCTACCTGTGCTATTACACCCTTCTTAAATAGCTGCAGGAGATCAGACTGGCTGCTGAGCCAGCAGTTGGTACCTGGCAGTGCATTTTAGCCCAAAGAGATGCTGCAGGAGTTGGGGAGCTGCAGAAGACCTGCTGCTGATGTTCTGCAGAACCGAGAAGCCTCAGTTACTAACAACTGGATAAACGATGTTTCTGCTGATTGATTTGAATCCTGATGACACCACAGTACTCAAAGATCCTTTGAGCTCCTGGAAATGGCTTTGTGTGCTCAGGGTGGGTTGTGGAGTCTCCTTCTCTGGAGAAGTTTCAAACCCACCTGGGCATGTTCCTGTGTGACTTGGTCTAGGTGCTGTGGCAGGGGGACTGGACTAGATGATCTTTCAAGGTCCCTTCCAATCCCTAATGACTGGATCTGGGGGATCCTGCTGTGGCAGGGGGATTGGACTGGGTGACCTTTGGAGGTCCCTTCCAATCCCTGATGTTCTGTAATGCTGAGTTCTGCTGGGCTGCCCGAGCTGAGGCTGCAGGACCCACCTGCCCTGCATGAGGACCAGGGCACGGCAGTGGTTTGGGAAGGCAGCAGGACCCATCCCAGGGATGCAGAGGTCCTTGCCTAGGCTTCTCCATCCCCCAGCCATTCAGCAGCACCGTGTTCACCCCAGGAAGCGAAGCGAGTTCATTTCGAGCTGCTTTTACGCTGCTTTCCCAGGTGCACAGACCGGCAGGTGCAGGAAGCTGAGGCAGAGCGATGACCACTGCCTGCTCGCTCAGCTCCTGCTGCTCTTCAACCACAGCCTTATCTACCCCTGCTAGCTGAAGAAGAGCTCTCAGCCTATCACACCTCTTGCTGCTTCCGTTTTCTACCTGAGGAGCTTTTCTGTGTAGCCCCTCAAAAACTAAACCACAAACCTCTGCCATCGCCACGGACAGTGACCTGCAGAGCATCCCGGCACCTCCATCGCAGCAGGAAGGTAAGAGCTCGTCGCCACGAGGGAATCTGAGCGCTCCTAAAGCAGCAAACAAGCCCCACGTTTGCATCTGCAGCTCCAGCTGTGGAGTTTCTTCCCAGTTTGTTTGAAATGAGCAGGTTTGCGTTGGAGCTGGGGAAGAGGAGCTGTTCTTGTGGTGTTTGGAAGTGCCAGCAGGTTCTGGTGGGTTTCAAGGATCCTAGTGATGATGGGTCTGGCTTTGTGGCGAGTGGGTGTCTGTGCTGACCCTGTAGGATGGGCTTTGGGCTCTTCTGAGAAGGGGGTTGCCCAGGGCAGGAAGATAACGTGGGTGATGCTCTGGACATACAGCAGAGGGGGTGGGAGGCAGGGATGGGACTTTCCTGTTATTTCTGGTGCATTTGGGTGCTGATGGTGGGTGGTCAATGCTGCCTTTGGTTGAGGAGGTGCTGACGGGCTCCTGTCCTGCGCTGAAAGTTCAGACTCAGTCACAAAGAGCAGTAGGAGGAAGATGAACATCTCTGGAGCCATCTCAAGCCCTCCTGGCCATGTTCCTGTGCAACTGGATCCAGGGGATCCTGCTGGGGTGAGGGGATTGGACTGAATGGTCTTTTTGGGGTCCCTTCCAATCCCTAATGACTGGATATAGGGGATCCTGCTGTGGCAGGGGGATTGGACTGGGTGATCTTTTGGGGTCCCTTCCAATCCCTCATGACTGGATCTAGGGATCCTGCTGTGGCAGGGGGACTGGACTGGGTGACCTTTCAAGATCACTTCCAATCCCTAGTGACTGGATCTAGGGGATCCTGCTGTGGCTGAGGGGTTGGACTGGGTGATCTCTTGAGGTCCCTTCCCATCCCTAATGACTGGATCTAGGGGATCCTGCTGTGGCTGAGGGGTTGGACTGGGTGATCTCTTGAGGTCCCTTCCCATCCCTACTGACCAGACCCTGCTGTGGCAGGGGGATGGGACTGGGATTCTGTGATTTGATTGCAATAATGGAAATTAAAAAGCCTTGCCTGTAAATCCTCTCCCGGATAAAATGTGCTTTAAGACACGAGAGCCCAGCACTGCTGGAAGTTATTAGAATGAAGATGCTGCTGCTGCTGCTGCCAGCAATATTAGATCCAGATTCCTTCTCCTGTTTTTTTTCTCCTCTCTCCTCATTGCCCCGGAGAGTCCTCAGTGTTGTACTGAAACCACTTCCAAGCCTGGCTGTGGACTCAAATGACTGAGGAAATTGGGTAGAGGGAGACTCATGCTTCTCTTATGAAGTGTCTGCTCTTGGTGCCCGTGACTTGAGGCTGTGGCTAACAGCTCTGTCTGTCTTTAACAGAGCAGAAAAGGACTTCAAATACTTCAGCTCTGACAACCAGGTACCGTGACGTCAGGGGCTCTTGTATTTCCCTGCTCGTTGATAAACTGCTGGGAAGAAGTCGTCTGGGTGCTGGTTCTCCAGACGTGTGTGAGTGTCCTCCAAGGGGGCTGAGAGATGAAGACCTCACCTTGTGCCAGGGGAGGTTGAGGTGAGACAGTAGGAAAACTTTCTGTACTGAGAGTGGTGGAGGAGAAAGGGAGCTGGGGGTGCTGGTGGCCAGCAGGATGGCCAGGAGCCAGCAATGCACCCTGGTGACCAAGAAGGCCAACGGCATCCTGAGATGGATCAGTTTGAGGGTGGTTAGTAGAATCATCAGGGATTGGAAGGGACATTGAAAAATCATCCAGCTCTCTACAGCTCATCTGCAGAGATGGTGGTGCTGGGCTCTGCTCACAGGTCATTAGTGACAGAAGCAGAGGGAAGGGCTTCCAGCTCCACCAGGGGAGGGTCAGACTGGCCATCAGGAAGAAATTCTTCCTGGAGAGAGTGGTCAGGGACTGGGATGGGCTGCCCAGGGTGGGGGTTGACTCCCCACCCCTGGATGAGTTTAAAAGTCACCTAGATGTGGTGTTAAGGGATCAGGTTTAGGGGTGACCTTGTAGAGTGGGGCTGATGGTTGGACTTGCTGATCCCAGGGGTCTTTTGCAACCTAAATGATTCTGTGATTCAATGCTCTATGATAACTGTGATAGAAATGATGCCACTGGCCCGTGCTGGCCTCACCAAGTTTTGTTGCTGCCAATAGCTTTAATTCTTCTGGTTAGAGACCAACCAGCAGCGACTGATCTGGGACAACCATCTCCCACCCCCTTCCTCACTGCCAGGGCAGCTTCTTCCTAGCACAACCCTCCATGGCTCTTCCACAGGTCAGGGCAGCTGCATTTGTCACCCAGATGTGACTCAGATTTCCCTCTCGTGATGTTGCTGCAGCCCTGCTTCCCATTGACCCACTTCAGGAATTCTTCCAGGGTCTCCTTGAAGAGTGAGAAGCTCGTTTGTGCCTTCTGGCGGCAGCGCTCGTCACTGGGTGGGGATTTCTGAGGGCAAAGAACAGACTCTGATGTGTGAGTTGTGGGTCCTGCACCATCCTCTGTGTCCTCCTCAGCTTCCTGGAGCAGAGGACGGACCCACCTCCCCACCCTTCACCAGCCCAAAGCCAGTTATCCCAATCCATTAGGCAAATAGGACACTGCTGATGGGCTTTCTAGGGTGGGGGATGTGTCTGCCAGACTGGAAGAAGGGAAATCAGGTCAAAATGTGTGATTTTGGATCAAGTATCCCATAAGATCCAAATCCTGGGGAGAGAGAGGGACCATTGGAACAGGTTGCCCAGGGATGGGCTGGAGGCACCATCCCTAGGAGGGGTCCAACCAACAGGCAGCCACGGTGATTCAGGAGATGAGTTAGTGATTGTAGGGTGGATGGTTGGACTTGATGACCCTGAAGGTCTTCTCCAGCCCTGGTGATGCTGTGATTTGGTGGGGTGGGACCCCAGCGACACCACACCACCATGCTCAGGCAGTGTCAGCACTGGGCAGGACCCAGCAGCACCCGTGTGGTGCTCAGTGTGCGAGTGGTCAGGAGCTGGGTTTGTTGAGATAGTGGCTGCTTCTGTGACCTGCAGTGATGAGCAAGTTGGTGCAGATCTGGTTGTCTTCCTAAAGCTCCTCTGCTCCAGGGAGATGTCCAAGTGCAGTGGGTGCTCTGAGTGCAGCCTCTGGCCAAGCACACCCAAACCCCATTTCCTATCCCCCTCTTTTCTCTGCCTTTCTCTCATAGCCAGGAGGCAGATTCCTTCCTCTCTTGTGGTGCTGGTCTGTGTCTCTTCTGCTGGTGATGTCCCTGTTCTTGCTGGAGGAGAGGCTGTGGAGGTCACCCTCTATTGACCCTTCACGGCTGCAGGTCTAAGTGGACTCTATTAATAGAAACCACTCCTGTTCCAGGGCTTCAGCACCCTCACAGGGAGCGATTTCCACCTCAGATCTCATCTCAACCTCCCCTCTTTTAGCTTGAACCCATCTCCCTTGTCCTAGCAGCGGAGTCCCGTGGAAAAAGCCCCTCTCTGTCTTTCCTGTTGTCCCTTCAGGTGTTGGAAGCTGCTCTAAGGTCATAGAATCATTAGGGATTGGAAGGGACCTCAAGAGATCATCCAGTCCCATCCCCCTGCCACAGCAGGATCCCCTAGATCCAGTTATTAGGGATTGGAAGGGACCTCCAAAGATCACCCAGTCCCATCCCCCTGCCAGAGCAGGATCCCCTAGACCAACATGTGGAAGCACGAAATGACAAGCGTACGGACAGGCTTCTGTGTGCTCCTTACGCCACAGAGGCTGCTGCTCTTTGTCCCCTACCCTTTGCAGGAGCAGTGCCACACCAGTACCTCAAACATCATCTGAGACTCATCACAACAGCTGCAACACACGGGTGGAAGTTAGACTCATTGCTGTGCCAGGCCGGAGAACAGAAGCATGAGGAGTGGGCTCTTTGTCCTGTGACCGGGCATCAGCAGTGGAAGCAGCTTCATTCCTCTGCTGGGATGTGACCCCTGGCATCGCCGGTTCCAGGCAGACTTGGAGGGCACCAGGTTCTCCCATCACCACAGTGGGGCTGCTGGCAGACAGCAGAGATGGGGCAGCCCTGCAGCACCCCCCTGTAGCTCACTCAGCGAGCCACAGTGTCTTTCTAGGCCACCTCCTGCAAGCTCTTACGTAAGGCAGCAGCACGGCTCTGAAACATGGCAGTGCCTAGACCCCACAGGACGCAAACCTGCCACACAACTAATATTTGGGGTTAGGACCCTTTAGGCACTGCCACAACCTCAGAAAGCGCTCTGCTCAGAGCTGTCGCTCAGAGAGGCTCCAGCACCGTCACTGAAGCACTGGGCAGTTTCTTTCACACCCGATGTGCAGCAATGTGTTTGGACCCGGAAACTGGACCGCGCTGTGGTGAACAGGGGTTCTTCCCTCGTCTCGTTTCAGGTCACCATGCAGGAGCTGCTAGAGGTCTGAATCCTGCCTGGAAGCCCAATGCTGGGCAGGGAAGGTGCTGTATGGGTCACACTAAGGGGTTGTGACTGTTCAGCTCATTGGACAGGTGCCCTCTGCCTTCCTCCATCCACTCAACTCTCTGGTGCCCAACCTCTCACTGAGGGAGTGAGTTAGCCCAGAGAAGGGATTGAACTGAAGGGATTTAATTCAGCCAATGAACAGCTTTTGTCTTGCGACCATCAGGCTTCAATCACTGTGTGGAAACACCCTCTGCAGATAACACTTAGATTTCCCGAGTTTTAGCGTAGCTGTTGGAAATCAATCAGCAAACACACTGAGAGTTACTCGAGTTACTCGAGAGGTCCTTATTTGCAGGTTCATTAACTGAGACTATCACCTCTGCGACCTCCAGTGACTCCCCACTCTCGTATGCTGAAGGTAATATTAAACTTCTGAAAATATTAGTGAGCTATTCAAATATTAATGAAAATATTTACCGCTGCAAAGAACTCACTGGCTTCCTCAGTCTCCTTCCATTGAAACCCTCTGAGACCACACCGCGCTTCATGCATGTGCAAGAGAACGGCTGAGGCCAAAAGCCCAGAGCCCCTGCGGATGCTATGGAGCTGCATCCTTTGAGCAGGGCAGGGAGGAGCTGGGCTGCACCAGGGAGCTCTGCCCAACCTCCCTGCAGGCCCAGATCATAGAATCATTAGGGATTGGAAGGGACCTTGAAAGATCTTCTAGTCCAATCCCCCTGCCACAGCAGCATCACCCAGACCAAGTCACACAGGAGCACGTCCAGGTGGGCTTTAAACATCTCCAGCGAAGGAGACTTGCCTTGTGGGCAGCATCTCTGCTCACTGAGGCAGAGTGCCACCAGCAATCTCCCACCCCAGCAAGGAGTAGGAGGGCTGGAGTACTTGCTGTCTCCGAGCATCCCCTGTTGTGCCCCACTGCAGAGAGCCCTGCCAAGGCAGGGGCAGCACCGTGTTCCAAGATGAGGAGCAGCAGGACAGGAGAAACCCACGTGGCCACGGCCGTTATTTTTCTGCAGGACTACACTGTGTCTGTGCACTGCAGTAACCCACCACCCTTGCCACCGAAGCTCTCTGAGCTCCTAGATGTCCTAACTCCAGGGTTACCATGAAAAAACCAAACTGGACCCGTCAGCCCTCTGCAAACTCCTCTGACACACCACAGACATGTGCTAAGCAGCTCCTTGCGTCCAGCAGCATCCACGGACCTGTCATCCTAACAAGACCTTCTCCTGCCACGGGAGAGGCTTACACAAAGCTCACGGTGGAAAAGAAGGGCATTTGGAAGCTGCAAACTGCCAGCTCAGTCCAGCAGCTAACTCCAACATGCTGCAGTGCAGCCACACGCACACACCTGCCGTGGAGCAGAGCTCTTGGTCTTACAGCAAGTTCAAAATACTAGCGCAGCGTCTGAAACTAAAGCAGCCCCACGCTTTACATCCCCTATCAGTCACGATGCCTAAGCTCAGAGCACCCAGAGCACCGGCACCGATTTCTCTGCCAGCCCCTGCATTTTGGTTCCAGCAGAGTTTTCCAACCTTGATGCTGAACAGATGAGCCAGTCGTGACCCAACATGGTCACAGAACAACTGCTGCTGTGCCCTGCGTGGCCGAGCAGCTCCCCACGGAGACAGCCCTCAGGCTCCTTCAGGGGAGCACTGGACCGCACATCACTAAGCCCCGCTCGGTGCCTGGGGACAGACGCTGCTGCCCCGAGAGCGCCCGGGCTTTCCAGTGAACCATAAAGAGGAGAAACGGCGCCGCTAGTGATGGTCCCGAAAGCTGTCCTCAACAACAGTAGGTCGAAGAAATCAGCACCTGGTCAGTTCCTCTGCTCAGGGGAACTCTAACTACCAGGGGCTGGGAGTTCCAAGAGGCGCCCGGTGACCCATCTTCCCCTACCCCGAGCTGGACGGGGGTGCCCATGTTCTAACAACCCTCCCACCCACGAGCGGTTTCGAGTCAGTTCTGAAGCAGCGGCATCCGAGGTGTGACTGACCCGGCCCACGCTCAGGGTTCTTACGGCCAACACCCATGTGACGCCATCACCTTCAGCCCTGCTTTCAGACGGCTCTACGGAACGCTGGCCCCAGCTTCTCACGCTGCCCAGGCTCTCCTGGCAGTGCCAGCTCAAGGGAGCAGGTGCAGCACAGGCTGTCGCCTGCTCCTGGACCTGCTTGCTTGAGCACAAAGCAAAGGGCGCCCTGACAGGGGCTTGTGCTGGATTTGCCACCAGACGTAGGAAGCCCAAGGGGCCCTTTTGTTTACCCTGCGGGAGCTCTGGATCAAAACACCCGACCTTTCAAGGTCCCTTCCAACCCACCTCCAAAACGTGGGATTGGGTAACAGTCATACTGGCTCTTTTCGCTCCCAGGCCTTGCAACAACTTCAGTGGTCTGGAAGGAGCTTCCCTCAGGGCCTTACAAGGTTTTGTCCTAGGGAGCCACTGCCCAGCGAGGGCAGCTCTCCTCCTGGCGCTCCACAGCCCGGACACCAGCTCCCCGCTGCCTCTGTGCCCAGAGTAGCTGCTGCAAAGCGAACCACAGGTTGCCACAGGCACGAGTCTGCCAGCCCGTGAAGTAGCAGGAACGGCGAGGGCTGCAGGATTTACACGCGCTAACAACCAGAACAGCGCAGGGCAGCAGTGTTCAGCTGGAAGGGAACACCTGCAGAGAGGTGGTGTGGTGGCTCTGGGCACCTCACAGCCCCCACCCTGCTGCTCTCTCTCCAGCCAAGCCCAGCATCTACGTGCCCTCGCCCTTGAGCAGGGCCCAGTGGACACTCAGCCGCTGCCTGTGTCTCTTGTTCGGTGTCCTGCCCACTGGGGCCAGCTCGCACCAGCCTGTGCCAGGAGGGATGCTGCAGACTGGCCACCTCACCGCCACCAGGACAAGCCACGGCTGCCCCTGCTTTCAGCAGCTGCATCATTTGCAGCCATTCAGGCACTGCTCTGCAGCCAAGGACTTCCGTGTCGGGGTCAATGAGCTACACATTAACCTTACAAACCAAACTATATGGCCGAGACCCTCTTTCCCACCGGGAGAGAAGCAGTTCTGCCCCTGCCTGTTCTCCAGCAGTGGTTTCCCACAGGTGGGTGACCTGCAGTGCTCCGTCCACTGCAGTTAAGTGCAGCCCTTTGCTTTTGGTAGCCGTTTGCTTTCAACTACCTCCTTCGGACAAATCTGAGTGATCACCCCCATTTCCTTCCCCCGACCTCTTTCCGATGTCCCAAATACAAGGACACGGAGCAGCTGGGGGGCCACAGGGGTGATCAGAGGGCTGGAGCACCTCTCCTCTGAGGCCAGGCTGAGGGAATTGGGGCTGTTCAGCCTGCAGATGAGAAGGCTCTGGGGGGAGCTTGCAGCAGCCTTCCAGCACCTGAAGGGAAGTCACCTACAGGAAAGCTGGAGAGAGACTTTCTACAAGGGATTCTGATGGGAATGGTTTTGAACTAAAAGAGGGGAGACTGACATTAGATCTTAAGGAATTCCTCCCTGTGAGGATGCTGAAGCACTGGAACAGGTTGTCCAGAGAGGCTGTGGTTGCTCACTCCTTACTGGTGGTCAAGGCCAGGTTGGATGGCAGCTCCAGGCAACTTGGTCTGGTGGGAGGTGTCCCTGTCCGTGGCAGGGGGTTGGAGCTAGACGATCTCTGGGGTCCCTCTCAGCTTAAGCCAGCCTATGCCAAGTGCTCACAGCGAGCACCTGTTGACCCTGCAAAACTCCACAAAGAGCCTCATTTTTCTATTCTGGGGCAGCCCAAACCCTGGGCTGCTTTGCCTGGCAATGGCAACAACAGGGCTTTCTTCTGGGTGAGGAGTGCAGGTGTGAACTCTGCAGGAGCACGCTGGTGCCACCTCTGCTGCATCCAGGGGAACCTCACATCTGCTAACACCATCGCTCCCCTCCAGCCCAGGGCTGCAGCGCTGGTGGTGGAGCAGCAGCAGCTCCTGCCCTGCCCAGCTGCTGCCAGATGTTGGCTGCTCCCAAAGCTGGAGATGTCAGAGAATCACGGAACATTAGGGATGGGAAGGGACCTCGAAAGATCCTCTAGTCCAATCCCCCTGCCACAGTGGGATCATCCAGACCAAGTTCACATATCACAGAACCACAGAACATCAGGGATTGGAAGGGACCTCGAAAGATCCTCTAGTCCAGTCAGGCCACCTGCCCTCTCCAGAGCTTCTCCTCCATGCTAAGGCTGACACGGAGCAGAGACCTATCTTAAGCTGCACCTAAGAGCAGCTCCTCCAGGGCAAGAAGGAGAAGACAGGAGGCTGCAACTCGCTGTGGATCCTAACTGCATTTGTTCTGCAGGTTCTGGACCATCAGTCAAACAACTCCGCTGCCGCCCTCACGCTCCGCAGCTGCCAGTTACTACTGCACGGGGCTGCTGTCCAGAAAGGGAACGCTGCTTCGAAGGGAGCACTATGCCAGCACTGGAAACCAGTCGTGTTTCCAAACAGCCCCACGGGCCCACCGCCTGTTCCTGCCCCTTGTCGTGCAAGGACACAGGAGCCAGCACGAGCCAGCCTGTAACAGCGCGCGCACACACACGTACCTGCCTCACAGCCCAAAGCCTCCCCTGCCCATCCTTCCCTCCCCTCAGGTAGCAGAGCTGGTCTCAGAGGGCAGGTTCAGACCTACTTGTAGATGCAACCTGGGCAGTGCCCAGCACAGGCGAGAAGGGCACTGACCACTGGTGCAAGAGGCAGCTCTGACCCGCAGCAAGTCCGTTTGCCAGGAAAACCTCTGCCCTTCACACGTGCACCTGGCTCTCCGCTTCCACGAGGTTCAGCAGCCGTTTCTTTTCCTCCGTTTTTGGGGTCTCATCGCCTTGTCACCGGCACTGATAGTGCTGGCGGGGCAAGATTCCTTGTGCCGGGACACTCTGCCCCTGGCGCTGGGGCAGCACTAACGAGTCCACGCCGTGCCAGGTGAGCAAAGGATGGATGGAGACACCACCAACAGCACACCGAACGCTGCCCAGGGCCAGAGCCTGAGCTGCTGCCGCGCTGAGGAGCCGTGCCCCTTGCATCCCATGGGTCTGCACCAAGAGCCTTCGGTCTCCCTTATCCTTTACGTACGTTGCTGGCTCTAGGTACACGGCCCGCGGACACGCAAGCTGGACGAACGGTCACCAGTTTAACTTTCCCCAAACAAACCCCACGTTCTGTTGCCCTTTTCCTCCTCTCTCCCGCTCTGTCAGAGGGGACGCACTACGTTCACACGGGTTACGTGCTTCCATTAGCCACGTCGGCAGCTGGACCGAGCCACGTGGAGTCAACATCTAGAGAAGCGAAGACTTCATTTCATGGTGGAATTAAGGGTGACACTTCCTCTTGACTTACACTCCAGCAGGGGTTAACAAGGTTACTCTAACCTTAATCTCCAGTAGCTCAACAATAGACTACCCCGGGATTACTGCAGAAGCTGGAGTTTAACTCTTTTAATCCCGTTATTGTTGATAACCTTATCATCAGCACCGTGTCCCGTCGCAGAGGTGGAGCAGGGGAGTCTCAGACTCTACAGTTCGTTTCCGTGAAGCAACGCTCATAGCCTGAGCAGAAGAGCCAGAGGCAGTGGCTTGCTAGGCGCCTGCAGTGAGGCTCACAGTTTGCAGCAGGGCTGCAACGCTGCTCTTCGGCTCCTTAGCGAAGGTCTTTGCCAAGAAAAACATTGGTCCAGCGGCATATGCTGGTGGAGCAATGCGAGGTGGCTCCAGCTCCCTCCCTTTGTCTTCCCCTCCTCCCCTGCGCCAACTACTCCAAGAATCAGACTGGCAGTCTGGCAAGTTGAGATCCAGAAACTTACTGCTAATTGCCGTGTTTACAATTCCCAACCTGCCTGTTGGTGCCAACAATCAAACCCATCCTCTCGAGCGCACCAGAAGACGCTTGCTGGCAGTAGCTTCCCAAGGTTCCAGGCTGGCCACATTAATTACCGTTAACTTCGTTTTTGTGCACTGAGAAGCAGCTTTAATTAGCAACTGCACAGATTCAAATGATCCGTCCATGAGTTTTAAGGAAGAGCAGCGCGGCTCGCAGACCGCTCGCCAACCTGTACGTCTCTCATACGGAAGCACGAGTGGCAGTAAAGGGAAGGTGGTGCCTTCCCTTCGAAGCCAAATAAGCAGCTCTAAAAACGGCAGGTTTGGTGGGTTTTGGCACTTTTCAGTGACAAAACGTTTGAGTGGCCAGAATAAGCCGCGCCGTGGCCGTACGTCCCTGAATCAGAGGTGGTTACGTACTCTAGGAACTCGCTGAAAGCAAGCCCAAGCTCAGACAGCGGCAGGGCAGAGCCCGAGCGGGGAGGGTCCGACTAGCTGTGCCTTGCAGGAGGCAGACTGAGACGCCTGAAGGGCACCTGTGGGCTCAGGCAGAACCAGCCCAGCCAGGATCCCCTTCCACAAAGCACCTCAACCCTGCCAGAACGGGCAGAGCGTGTTGCACCCAGACAAGGGCACATCCCGCAGTGGTTTGTTTCTGAGCCCAGTTTTGCAGAGCGATGGTGGCCACAGGCTCTGCCTGCACTGCCCCGGCTCTCTGGAAACAGGTTTTGCTGGTCTCTGCGTGCTGCGGCAGCAAAGGACAGCGCGCAGAGGTCCCCTGAGCTCTGCTCCTGGTGGAGCTCGGCGCTCGCCGGGCACACGGGCTGCCAGCAGCAGCAGCACAGGGCTGCCTTTGGTCTGCGCTGCCACCGCCACGACAGCAGTGTGGGTGCTGGCACCGCCGCCGCCTGCCAGACATCCCTCCTCTGCTGAGGCTGCAACTGGTCTCACATTTTGGGGCAGCCTGGTTTGTCCCAGCTGCCTGAAGGCTGGCGTTTTGAAGAACAAGCCTGAAGCCAGACTGTGGAGCAGGGCCATGCCCGTATCTGCTTACGATGACATCGGTCCTACCTGGACCCTAAAGCGCAGCCTACTTTTAGACCTGTAAGGACAGACTGAGGGCTCTGATTTTAGGCCCCCTTTCCTTAAAGCTTGGTCTAACTGTGCAGTAACAGGCCACGGTAAGGCTGGCTGTCTCTGCCTGCCGCCACCCGACTCCTGAGACACCGTCTGATTCTCTTGGTCTCCCTGCAGCACCCTTAAGGCTGCCAGCTGCTGCCAGGCTCCCACACTTACACCACAGGGCTTCTCCACGGGGTCTGCAGTGGGCTACCAAGGAGAAGACAGCCCAGGGCAAAACTCCAGCGTACAAAAACTGGCATGAGATAGGAGAAGGGGAGCCAAAGCAGGGAGTAAGCCAGAGAGAGACATTAAAACCAGCAGGTGTTTGACTTACGAGGGGAAAATGGGAAACGAAATGAATCCGTGCTCCCAGAGGAGGTAGTCAGGATCTGCTCCGGTCCTGAAGCAGGAGAGTGGAAGCGAGCATCGAGGAGCAGTTCGTTTGTCCGAGATGTGGCGAAGATGCTGAGCAAAGTACCCAAGGAGGCAATGAACCCTCGTCTCGGCGAACGGCCTGAAGGGAGCTAGCCCGGCATTGCGGAGCAAAGAGAGGGCTGAAGCTGCGAAGGCAAGGAGCAGCACGCGGGGCTGCGCGGACGTGGCTCGCGCGGCCCCTACCGCTGACGTGTTTTCCCTTCGCAGCCCAGCTGGATTACTAACATTTTGTACCACTCACCCGCGCAGCCTGAGAGAGTCAGCCAGTCTCTACGGTAGCGCTCAGTCACCGAGGGAGCACGCAGAGGAGCCTGGTTCTTCTCAGCTGCATAAAGCTTACGTGAGGCTGGAAACAAAACCGCCGGCGAGCGTGCAGCTAAGGTAGACAAGAGCCACAGAGAAAAGGACTAGCAACAGGCATGGAGCAAAAGCAGTGGCTGGGTTATGCTTTCCCAAGGGGGTTGGAGCACCTTCTTTGAGCTGAACATCTCCTAGAAAAGCAAGTCGTCATTGTCCCGGGTGTGCACTGGTGCTGCACCTCAGCTTTGTCGCTGGACTGTCACTCCCCCAGACTTGCCCATCCAATGCCACAGTGCTGGACAGGACTTCTGTACTGCTGCTTTCGTGTCTAGGCGAAGAGGAGACATGGCTGAAAACCTTCGCAATGTCGTGGCAGGAACGCGTTGGTGTGTACTGGACCAGCACTGCCTTCCTCCCAGTTCCTCTCGGCCATTTCCCTTGGTCAGGAAGAAGTGCGGGGAACTCTCACTCCGTGGGGAAGCCAAGGCCAGGCAGCCGCGATGGGATCCTGATTTGGCAGCTGTTTCTCCTGCAGTCTTTCTCCATGATTTCCAGGTCCTGGAAAAGCCATCAAATGCCTTCTCTGAGAGGAGACGCGACCTGCCTAACGCCGAAGCCGAAGTTCCTCCCTGGAGCGTGACAGGCTCCAGACCGTGCCTCTCTTCCCCAGTTGCCTGAGGAGTCATCCTGGGCACTAACAACAGACTTCACGGAGGCTGGTGGAGCTCAGACTGCCTCATCCGCCTTCTGTTTGAATCCAGTCACTTCCAACGAGCAACAGGTAAACAGGCGGCGCCTCGTTATCGATGTACATCGGGCAAGAGGTTTAGCCAGGGATGCTGTTTGCCTGCTTTTCTCTTATGGATGGAAAGTGGGATTCCAGAGCCTTTGTGCGACACCTCAGCACACGCCAAACCACACCAGGTGAAGGTTTTCTGCTCCTATGGCCTCGCTAAACGGCAGCCACGTGGCCATAGTAAACATCGATGGGAATGAACTGCAGCTCTGCACGTCTGCGCACACAAACCAAACGAAAGCAGAATACTGATGGGCTCAGCCCCATCCTTACATTCCTTTGAAACCCCGAGACCAGGCTCTAGCCTGGGCTACCCTGACACAAATTTCGTTTGACATTGTCATTATAAACCTCCGAGTTACGCTCACGGAAGAGTTAGCCTTTGATTTAAAAAGCAAAGCCCAGCAGCTGGCCCAAGGCTCCCAGCCCTTCACCCTGGGCACGTGGCGCACTGACACTTGCCAGCTCAACTTGATCGTGAGCTCCGGCGAAGGCAAGCTATGGATATTTGAGAAAGCCACTGCTCACACTTGTGAGCAGCAAACGGCCCATCGCTAAGAAGTCCAGAGCCTTGCCAGCGTGAGCCAACTTCTCTGCAGTGCAACGCCGACCTTCCGGCCAGCCCCGGCGTCAGCCGCAGGAGAGAGCTCTCATCAGACAAAGCGGAGCCATTACGCGGCGCCTCTCTACGGGGCACATTTTGGGTTTGAGCCCAAGGAACGTGGAGGTCTCGAAACGCAGCAGCCTTTCCTGAAAACTAAACCACAAAAGCTCCGGCTGGGCGTTTTGTGGGAGGCCCTATTTGCCTGGTTTGCTTGTCACATCGCACCCGTCCAGCCTCCTTTCCCTTGCCGGAGTTGTGCCTCCCTCAGTGCCAGGGACGCCGAGGCAGAGTGAGCAGCACTGACTCACTGCCGCTCCGGGAAACGCAACTCAACCACGTCTATTTTAATCTCTAACCAAGACTCGGGCCCCGCGTTCCCCGCTGGTAAGACTTTGCAGACACAGAAATGCCGAGCACCTAAAGAGGGAGAGCAAAAGGGAGCGGCTTTGTCTCTGGCTTCCCAAAGCAGGACTCGCGAACCCTGTTTTCACCGAGGAGCGCTCTGAGCGGCTGGAGGCAAGCAGGTCTGTGCCACGGCACGTACGGCAGCCGCGGGTGTCCTAATGCACACAGCACCCGACAACAGGCCACGTGCAGGCAAAAAGGAACGGACTGCCCGGAAGCCGTGGAAGGAATCACCCCCCTGTCCTGCGTGGAGCTCAGAGCTCGGCAAACACTCAGCGGAAAAGGTCTCGGTCTTAAAAATGGGAAACCAGCAGCTCTCAAACCGGGTGTGAGGAGGTTCCCACTGCTTTCACGTACAGCTCCAGGCGCTCAGAAAAGAACTAGGAAATGAAATGACCCTGGCATTCAGAAAACAAAAGACGCTGAGAAAGGCAAAGCCTTCCACCCCCCCAACCCTTCGTATGCGTCAGAAATAGGAGTCAGGAAAGCGGGGGAACAAGACCCCAGTTTTTCCCTGTCACGGTCACTTCTAATAAGCAGGGCACAAACACTGTTGGCTCCACTCTAACAGCAGGCACGGAGCTGTGGGATCCAGAAGAACATCTCTGTCAACTCGACAAAGCTGTAACACCAGCCTACGTGTTTTTGGAGTAACCGAGCGAGCTGCTGGAGGATGATGGCTAAAGGATGCCTTCCAGATGCTGTGAAGCGTTAACGCATCCAGCCCCCCTGCCCTTGTTACTTCCCAAGCTTAAAAAATAAAACAAATCCCTTATACTACTCCTCGCACAGCGTTGCCTTTCTGTTTGAGTTTCCTACCGAGTCCTTGCTAGGAGAACGTAGCTGCTTGCCAGCCCGTTACTACCAGATAATAGAGAAGAAACTCAGCGAAGTCGACATTATCTACGTAAAGGCCTCCCTAAGATGCGGGGAGATGGTCCGTCCGTTCGGCAACAGGCTGCGTGACCAACGGCTGTAGAGCTCTCTCTCAGAAAGTCCATCTTTCTCCAATTGGAGAAGACACCAGTCCCTTGGTGATCACTTTGCCATCGATTTTCAGTGCCTTAAAAGATAGGCTTGACCTGTGAGCATTAATAAACGGTGCGACATTGCCCTGACTTAGCAAGAGAAGCGCTAATATTCCAAACGAGGCTATGAATCAGCAGTTCCTAATGCGATAGACAAGTCAGCGGCATTTCCTTCAAGCACTCCGCGCCTACTGCAGTAGCGCGGAAGGGGGGCACACTGCACGCCACTCAGATCAGCCGGCCCGGAACGATGCCGCGCTGACAACCGCCCTTGACGCGGAGAACGGATTCAGATTGACTTCATCCGAAATGCTCTGCGTGGCTTCGGAAATTTGAAGCAGCCTCTGACAGGCCAACCTCTTTCTTTGGTGGTGTAAAGCACCGGGGGACGATCCGAGCCATTTCAGCACCGCGGAGGGGCGCAGCAGACGTCAGAGGCCAGGACTCCCCGGGTGGCTCTCCAGACCTTGTAGGGTGACTGCTCCCCATGGTGGCTTAGCCAGGCTAATTTTACATTTCCCAGGCAAGGGCTTGCCTACCTGGAGATCGCTCCATCATATCATCCCCACCAGCTAGAGAAGTACTTGGTTCACTGGAAGGGAATTTTCTCCCTAGGCAGCTCCTAGGCCACCCCAGGCTACATCACCTTCCTGCAGGCGGGAGACACTCTGGCCCCACTGCAAGCAACACAAAACTCCCACTGGTTTCTGCGAGACAAGGGCTTCGAAAGCAGACTGCTCGTCGCATTCGCCTGTACGGGCACCGTTACGTAACTTGGGCGAGGTACGTGTGTGCAGAGATGAACACGGTCAGGAAGAATTCCTTTCAGCCACACACGCAAGGCTCTTCTCCTCCCCATCAATCAACCCCGCTAGTTTCTGGAACATTGCACCCAATTTGCTGTTGTCTCCTTCTAACTAGATACTGTCTTTCCAGAAAGCAAACTACCAAGCGTGGGCAGTGTCCCAGCCCCGGTTTCCACTCCTCCGGCGCGTCCTCCCAGCGCCATGCTGCAACAACTGCAAGTCCCTCTCATCTGCCCTCTGGCTCCGCAGAGCCATGGCACAGCCAAGCTCCACCATCACCTCTAGGCCTCTTTACCTTCCCGAGGATCCTCCCTGCCCTTTGACGTCAGACCCTTGCCATCACCTGGCTTGGACTTTCACTTTTAGACCTCTTACTTTTGGGCTGCCACTTCAACGTGAGTCACTGTTACCACCGAGCCAACATTCCAAATCACTCTGTGCGTCGCAGGTACGTGCTAAGCGAATCCTTTCATGTTTGGGCCATGTGGCTACTAAACCAGAGCATTAAAAAGCACGCAAACACCGCAGGCACTAGCCCAGGAAACGTTTCCACAACGAAAGCTTTCAGCAGGCAGGTGCTGAATCCGGTAAAATCTGATGATCATTAGTCACGAGGGTTACGGTTTACCTTCACAGCACCGAGCGGTGACGTGTCACAACGGCTACAGGTAACACCGGGCGCGTGGGGGGCGCTTCTCAAAAAATATTCCACTTTTAAAAGGAAGAGCAGTAAAAGCCTGTTGCGTATTTAAAGACACTATTTATTAGGGAGAAATGCATAAAGCTCCAGTTGCACACATTGCTCCTAGAGTGGTGTGAAAACCCTGAGAAAAAAGAGAGTTAGCTCATTCTCGCAGCAGCAGAGGAGGTGTGTGACTGTGTAGATGTGTGGGTATTACTGTCCTCAGGTTCCACAAGAGAACCCTGTGAACACTAAAAGCCCTCTCAGCTGACACGAGAGACAATAACCTGTTGTGGGAAGAAATCTTACGCCCCCCTCAACATCAGGTGTAGTCTTGAAGGTAGCGAGCAAGCAGAACCGATGCCAAGGAAAGGCGTCTGCAGAGCTACCTACACGCGCCAGGGCGCGCGTTTATTTTAGGCAAAGTTGGAGGCAGCAGGAGGAATCACACCACCGGTCATAAATAAAGCACGGCCCCTGCTGAGGTGAGGGGGAGCTGTGCCGCTGTCAGCTCTGGGAGAGCGGAGCTTTTGCTGTTTCATGTAGTCTCCTTTCAGAGAGGTGTGTGTGTGCGTGTGCGTGCATACACACACGTGTGGAAAGGGCACTGGAAATCAAACAGCAGACCTCATCCCTTCACCTAGGGTACCGCTAAGGAGAGCGATGAGTCCTGTTATAGGCGGGGCTGTTCCCCTGCCCACATGGGGCAACAGGGGCCAAAGCTACTCTTCTTTCTCCTACTCCTGCTGTGGGGCTGTGCACTGTGCCTGGGGCCACAGCCCTTTCAGCATTCCCGCTCAGGGAAGGCCCAGGCAGCCGCTGTCTCTGCAGTGCAGAGCGGAATAGGGAGCAGGCAGCAACCTGGGTGGCTGCCGGCAGGGAGGCCCCGCAGCACCCCGCTCGGTGCCAGGGTGGTTGCCACCCCACCGTCCACTCTGCCATCCATCAGCTACGCTGCTACGGGGGGCCCTGGTGCAACAAAGACTTCCTTATGGGAGCAGCCTTTGAGGCTACTCCTGTGGATAAAATTACCCAGCGATATGAATCTTCATAGGACTGTGGCCTTTAAAAACAAAGGCGAAGTTCAAGTAATGCTTTTGGGGCTAATTATTTCATTTTCTACCAGGATGCCGATTGCAAAACCAGTTTTACAAAAGAAAGGCAGCATCCTAAATTAATTAAGTGTGCACTCAATGAACTAGCTGTGAACACACAGTTGGTGCTGCCACAAACCTCGCTCTAAAATGTTGCGCTAGGAAATGCTCGTGCCGGCAGAATTAAAATCTCTTATTTATAAAGTCATTGCTTACTGTGTCGCACTCCAGCTTTGACTGCAGTTTTTGCTGTGAATAAAACACCGTAAGACTACTGGAGACGGGCTTTGCTTCAACTAATTTTCCAGCACATACGATCCACCGTTTCTAACGCAAATAATAGGAAGTGGAGCGTTACAAGAAAATCCCTTCACTAGGGGTCTGCTCTTGCCTGCAGTGAAATCAGCTGGGGCTTTGCCCTCGCATTAAATGGCCGAGTTTGGGCCAAATTACCGCGGATTTAACACGACCAACCTCGCTGTCCTGAGCAGCCCCACGGAAGCTCTGTGCAGTCCTGGGATCAGGCCCACTGTATAAATAGTCTCTTAAGAGAGCTGTTGTTCAGAGGCAACTGCATCTGTCCCTCAGCGTGCAGACGCCACAGATCCCAGGAACTGCTAATGAACAGGGAGAGCCACTCTGAGATGGTGCTATCAGGAGCCATCATTCTAAGAACCCTCCTGCTACTGAGGCTTGGCACAATCCTGTATCATTGGTTTGGCGAGCACAGCCAGTGTTTCTCCAATTGCACCTCAGAGTTCCGCTCTTCTGACCCACACACTCCCCAAAAGATTTTAGAGGGGGGAAAAAAAAGCTCCACTTCTCAAAATGTTAATTTTGACAATGACAAAGAGTACACACATTAAAAATGCATCAGTCCTGTCATTAGGGCATTATTCAGCAAAACCAGCTCCTCATGCTAAGCAGCCAGCAACTAGAAGAAACTAGGTGCAGGGAAGCGTTTTGCTGTGCTTGTATCTGGGGTACCAGCCCAATCCGTACTGCACAAGATACTCAGCCAAGCAAAGAGCAAAGAAAACCATTTATGCAATGAAAGGGGAACTCTGGGTCATACCCTAAGTCATGACTCAAGGGGAAATGTCAGCTAAAAGCTCCGATCAGAGGAAGGTTTGCAATGCAAACCTGGCTATTGCAAACAGCGATTCCATCGCTGTTGCTGCAGCACTTTGGAATGTAGCTGAATGTGTTACGGTGCTGCACCGACTGTGATTTAGCAGCAGGCTGTGTGTTTTTAAAGCCTTGCTTAACATTATTTCTGAGGTGTTGAACATCCTACTCCAGAAGGAAAAAAATACCTGCTTTCAAGTGGTATTAGAGAAACACAAGGATCAGAGCACCAGCACCAAAGATGTGTCTAAAGAACAACAGACCCACACATCTGTGTAACTACGATGGCTCCGTTCACTACCGAAGGCAACAGCATAAGATCCCTTTGCAGGAATAATTGGAAATAATTAAGCAGAACATACACGGCCTTTCAATCGCTGAGCAAGAGACAGAGAGAAGACACTCTCCATCTTCTCACTTCATGCCCACAACTTAACGATCATCCCACATCTGGCTCATCCATGCTAAAAATCGTTCTTGGCTTCATCAGAGCTGAGCTTGGGGAAGGATCCATTAAAGAAAGACTATCTCATCACAGTTCTCCTGGTCTTGCTTTAAAATGGCTTCTGATCTAATTCACTTAAGGCTGAAACCTGGTCTTACAATTGCTACTACATGGCAACAAGACCTGGGATAGCTGGGTGTGTGCACAGGTCTCAAAGAGGGATGCGCAGGGAAGATGAAGCCAGTCTTAGGGGCAGAGAAGCAGGGCGGGGGAAGACTGGAAATGTGAATTCTATGCCTGGATTTTTCTGAGCACCACATCTGAAAGGCTGACCAAGCTTTCAAACAAAGCCTGTGCCCTGCTGCAGAGATTGGCGAGAGGGACAGAAGCACCTCTTCTTCCCTGTTAGAGAGATGGGGCATGGCTTGGCCGTTAATGGGAACCAACACTCCCTCGATTGTGCCTACCTCCTGACCAGCTGCAAGTAGTATTTGGGGAACCCTGAGCTCTTTAGGGGGAGTAAAGAAGCCACAGCCTGAGCTCCAGAGAGAGAAAACTTGAACACCTGTCTCACTGTGGGCCCTGAGACTGACAAGCTCTGCATTCAGCTGGGCACTTACTGATCTGCTCAGCTGGGGCTGGTGTGAAGGTGGGTTCTTAATCAATCCCTCACCAAGCCGGGGTGAGGTCAAGTGGGCAAATCGCCCTCTCGAAGCAATCGCCCATAATCAGCACCCCAGGAACAGCCTCGCAGGGTGGTCGGACACCAGGGGCTTCTCCGGGCGGGATGCGCCTCGCCTCCTCTCGCTGCTCGGTGACCCCCCCGCCCTCGGGCAGTCCCTAGCCCCGCACGAAGTGGGGGGCTGCGGCGGGAGCGTCATTCCGGGCTCCGCGGGGTAGGGCGGGCGGAGCAGGGGCCGCCCTAGCCCTGCGGGCAACCGGTATCCCGGGGGTGCGGACCCCTCCCCGCAGGCGGGGCAGCCACCCCGGTCCCGGCGCAGCCAGCCGAGCACTGCCCACCGAGCCTTACCCGGCCGCGGTCCCGGCCCCACGGTCGGCCCCACGGTCAGCCCCTGCCCGCAGCTCCCGCCGGGCTGGGGCCGCCCGCGGCGTGTCCCTGCGAGGCGTGTGGAGCCTTTCCCCGGCTGCCCCCGGCCCCGCGCTCGATCCCACGCACGCACACACACACACACACACACGCACACACGCGGGCACCCTCCCCGCAGGGGCCGGGGCACTAGCGAGCTCCCCCCGCCCGGGCAGAGACACAGACAGAGCGAAACATTGCACAGCGTAGGAAAAGATGGAAAAGGTGCTACCTTGGCAACTAGAGGAGGTTAGGAGCCAGCTGGTGGGCCGGGGGCGGTCGCGCTGCCTGCCTGCCTGCCTGCCCGCCGCCGGTACTCTCCTCGACTACGCGTATTCTTAAGCAATAACAACGTAATCCGTATTATCCACCCAAGAATACCCGTCACCGAAGAGAGTCAGAAAGCTGCTGCTGTTGCTGCTGCTGCTGCTGCTGGAAGTGCTGCACCGGGACAATAAATCCATAACTATAATTCCCCTCTAGAAGAAGGAGAATCCAACAAGGGTTGCCGAGCGATCTCGTCCCATATCCAATGGACGTCGAAGCTTCCCATCCTGTGGAGGCAAACGAGAGGAGCAGGCGTTTAGCACACACGAGTACAGTCCCCCTGATCTCCCGCTGCCTCGTTGGAGCCAACAAGGTCTTGCAGGCTCGGTGAAAGGAAATAAATCAAAGTAAGGTTGAGTTTACCTGGTGATTGCCTGCTTTCTTCCTCTGTGTTTCTCTGGCATCCTGTTCCCTAGCTGTATGCTCCAGCAATTCTCTCTGGGAGCTGGCAAGAGATGTCACACGCAGCAACAGACTCCTGCAAAAAGAAATGCACGGTTAAGCACACGAACGTTACAAATCTGTTTGCAGAGGTGGGCTTGGGAGAGGTCCGATAAAGCAGCAGCCACGCCTGAGAGATTTTTCATCTGGGCTTTAGCAATGCATTTTACAAGTCCTGACTCACACTATCTCGACGTGTTACCAAGAGGAAGGAGGGAGGAAAGGAAAGCAATGAAGAGAAAGAAAAGGCAAAAGACAGCAAAGGCTCCGATCTCATCCGAGGCATCCCTCTGCCAGGCCTCCCTAGTGCCGTAAAAATCTGCGGCGAAAACAGCTTCAAAGTACGAATTCGGCGCACTTGGCTCCCCGCGTGTGCCCGTACGGCAGAGCCAGGGGCTGCGGGCGCCGTGCCGGGCAAAAGCGGCTCCGCCGCGGCGGGCGGGGGAGCGGCAGCGGCGGCACCTCCGCACCAGCACTTGCCGCCTCCCCGCACATGTCTGCTGAAGGCGGACTAGGGGGAAAAAAAAAACCAACAAAAATACCCCGAAAAACCCACAATAATAAAGAAGTTCTTTCCAAATGGCGCCTGCGGCTCTCTGCCTGTCACCCGGCGCAGTTCCCTTATCAGCAGCGCTCGTACTTGGGGGAGGCGGGAGGGGGAAGCTTTGTCTGATGATCTGCCGCGGTGATAATAAACGTTTATTGTTCGCCAACTAAATAGAAAGGATCTCTGCAACGTCATGGCACAGCACACCTCGCCTGGCGATCAGGAACTTCTCCGGGTTATTTCACCCCGGCTCCTGATGCTGAGGGCAGCTTCTGTGTGAGTGACGGGAGTGGGGGATGAAACCAGCACATAGCAGGGATACTCCGCACTTCTTCAGTCGTGAGTAATTATGCAGCACGCACAGCTCTGATTATCCACTGCACCCGGCAACTGACCAGCTTGTTGATTAGGTTCCAACTGAAACGAATGCAAGAGGCTTGCTTTTTCTACAGCTTCCTTCCTTGACATGAGCCCCTTGCCTCCCCTGACATATTGCCACTACGCTTCCTACGAAAACACCCGAGAAGACAGCATTTGTTTTGTAACACAGACTCTCGTCTGAATTGGGAAGAAAAACAGAAGAAAAGGAAAAAAGCTTTGATGGACACATCACTTCCATGTTTAAAAAAAAAAAAATCAAGTATTCCCAACTCGCTCGCCTCTATTTTAATCTCATTTTGAATGTAATTTCCTATATTCCTCTAGCACAGGAAGCCTTCAAATTGCATTTAAAATGGCAGATATAAAGTAAATAACAAACACCGTAATTTTTCCCCGCTGTGAAATTGAAGGCTGCAACCCCATTAGCGGGTGTTGGAACTCAAATAACCGAGGCAGTGGGTTTCCTTCAAGTTGAACAAAAGCCGTTTGCAAAAAAGTAAAACGCACCGAGTCGTGGCAGAAAGCGGTCAGCAGTGATGCACCCAGACCGATATTCGCCGAAATTTGGAGGCGCTCCACAAACGCATCGAGAATGAGGCAGAAATCCAAACTTTGGCGCGTTTTGGTTTGCTCGTTTTCGGTTAAATATTAAAGAACGCGATACTCCGGTGAGAGACCCGCGAGGCGCCAGCCTCATCCCCGCTATGTCCATCTGACGCTGCCCTTCCCCTCCCCGCGCAGCACCCCCCGCTCTTCCCAAACTTCCTCCGCTCGGCCACGCCGCCCCCGCCACCGCCCCGGCCCTGCGCTCCTTCAGCACCCGCCGTCCCGGACAGCGCCGGGCTCCAGCCGCCGCCGCCGCGCTGCTCGCCGCCCGGACCCCGGCCACGCAGGAGAAAATCATTACGGCTGGAAGAGACCTCCAGGATCATCCAGCCCAACCATCA
>JAOXOE010000570.1:8842-33415 GCA_028565055.1 Phoeniculus purpureus
ATGGGGATGAGGGTTCCAGAGGTGGGGGGTTTCCAGATGGGAATGGGGGTCTCAGACAAAAGTGGGGGAGTTCTCAGATGGGGATGTGGCTTCCAGACAGAGGTGGGGGGTTCCCAGGTGGGAATGGGGGTCTCAGACAGAAGTGGAGGGGTTCCCAGATGACAATGGGGATCTTGGACAGAGGTCAGGGTTCCCAGATGACGATGGGGGTGTCAGACAGAGGTGGGGGGTTTCCCAGAAGGGGATGGGAGTCTCAGATAGAGGTGGGGGGTTCCCAGATGGAGTTGGGATCCCGAGTGGAAGCTCAGGAGCAGCCCCACAGCTCCCATTACTGGTTTGGGGTCAGGAGTGGGGCCTGGGGCTGCCAAGCTCTGGGAGCAGCTGTATCCAGAGCCTGGCAATGGGGGAAATGATGGGGAAGGACCCCGCTGGCACTCACTGGGTGGTGTCCGTGTGGGGGCTGGCACCGGCGGAGCCCCCGTGGCTCTGTCACCAACGCAGTTCAGCAGCAGTGGGGAGGATCCGGCCGCCCCTTCCGGGAAAAGCTGTGGGGTTGTGTCACCTGTCCCGTGGGACAGCAGCTGCCCCTATTGGGAACAGGCACTGCCACCCCGTCCTGAGCTTAAAAATAACCCTACAGCGGGCGCCGAGCCTGGGCCACCGAGCCGGGGCCACCCCCTCTGGCGAGGGGACGGGGCATCAACCTGACAGCTCTGCCCAACTCCCCAAAAGGCTCCTAGTTCTTCTTGGGGTGGGGGTCCTGCCCTGCTCCTCTTAAACCCCAAACCCTCCTTGGAGATGAGGATTTGCCCCAGGAGAGGTGGCACCAGCCTCACTGGGTGCCCACATGGGGTCAACTGGGTGCTGGTAGGAGGGGTCCCGTGGGGCGAGAGCAGCTGGCATGTTGGCGCTGGCAGGTGCCCAGGACCAGTTGTTACCAAACTGGGAGCATTGGGGGCCATGCCAGCGAGTTTGCACAGAGCTTGGAACAGGTTTCAACCACTGCGATTCCCCGTGCTCCACTTTGACCCAGCTAAACCAGTTGCTCCAGTTGCTGGTGCCGGGGCTGGGCTAATCTAGTCTCTCCATCCCATGGAAGAGCCTTTTCCATCCCTGGGGCTTTGGAGTTAGGGGGGTGATGCTGGGTTTAGGGCCATCGTGGTGGCACTGGACACCCAGTTTACTGCTCCCTGATGGATCCCAAGGGCTGTTGTGGCCATGGGGACACCTGCCATGACCACGGTGACACCCGCTGTGGCCACAGTGACCAGTGCTGGTGGAGCCAAGAGAGGTTGGCGACACCACCAGGATGTGGGGATGGGCTCCAACCCCTTGGGATGCAGCTGCACCCCAACTCCAACCTCACATGAAGTCTGTCTGTTGTTGCTCCAGTGGGGGTCACTGAGGCCAGGTTACTGCTCCCTGCCCCTGGGGCCAGCCTGGAGTGGGGATCCCAGCCTGTAGCAGGGGGAGGCTGCTCTGTGATTTGAGCTGCAGCTGGTTGTGGGGCCGCTGGATCCTCAATCCATGCTGGCACCCCAAAATTCCAGGGGTGGTGAGTCATGGGCCCGCCTGGCTGTCGGGGCTGGTGATTCACCCCAAACCTGTCCCTGTCCTGAGTCACCTCCCCGCTTTCCCAAGAGACCGTGGCGGTCCCCTGACGTGGGGTTCGGGGCGGAAGTCCCGTCCCTGTCCCCCTCTGTCATCCCAGGGAGGAGAGGACGGGCCGGATGGGGCTGCAGGAAGCCAATTCCTGCCCCGTGAGCTGGTGTGGGGTGGGGACCAGGCGCCTGGTGCTGGCTGGAGCCTCCCCATCCTGTTGCAGAGGTGGAATGAGTGTGTCGGCTCAGCATGATCCCGACTGGTGACAGTGGCATCGCACTGGGGACCTCCCTGCTCTGAGACCCCAAAACACCACTGGAGGGGGGATCCCAGGACCCTACAGTCACTGTGGTGCTCTGGGACCAGGGATATCCCCACCATCCAGACCCTGATGTAACCCCCATCCTACAAACATGGAGAGTGTTTGGGGTCAGGGTGCAGCTCGGGGTGCCCTGTGGGAACAGCAGGGTTCTGCAGTGCTGGAGCTGCTCCATCTCTGGAGGGGGGGCTGGAACTGTGCCAGGGCTGCCCCGATGATTAAAGGGCAGTTCCAACCCCCTAATTAATTTGGATTAATTAATTTCCACAAAGCCCACTATTAATAGGGATGATGTCAGTGGGTGGCTGAGTCACAACTCTCACTTGGTGCCGCTCGAGCCCCGTCCTGGGTCCGGAATGAGCCACTGCATTGGGGCAACGGTGCTGCAGTCCCATCCCCAACCTGACGGATGAGATTCGGGGTGAGAGCTGCCCTGCACCCCAGAAAGCTCTGCATGATGCTCCTGGAATGCTCCAACAAACCTTCTCTGTACCCCAGTATCCCTCTGCTCTGCCTCACAGCCCCAGCAGAGCACCCAGTGCCCAGTTGGTGCTGAGGAGGCAGCAGCAGGTTGATGCCAGCGGGGCCAGGATTTCAGTCTGGTCTGGTGCCCACATGGGGCGGGAGCTGAGGAGCAGAGGACGTCGTTGTTCGCTGCCGTCGGGCGGTGTCTGTGTGCGTCCGTCCGGCTGCAGCAGGAAACTCAACGCCGTGGGCCCTGGGAAGGGGACAAAGGGCTGAGTTATCCCCCTCGCCCCACCTCAGGTATAAAACCTGCCGGGGGGCCACCGTTGGCCCAGGGCTCTGCTCACAGCACAGGGGGGTAAGTAGGGGATCGATGTTGCAGCCCTATCCTCACCCCTGCTGCTGTGTCCCCAGTGCTTGCTGGACAAGAACTGGGGACCCCCTGCTGTCCCCTGCTCCCCCATCCCTTTCCCAGTGGCACCCCATGGGGTCTGTGCCCAGCTGGCTCCCCCTCCCCACATCATTCCAAACCCCAGCGCTAGGACCCTCCAGACTCACTGCACCCTAGAGTGGGCAGAGGGGAACTGATCCCCTTCTCTCTGGGTGTTGACTCCTATTTGCCTGCGAACCCATCTCCCTGCAGCCTCTGGCTGGCCCCGGCCCTGGCACCATGGCCACCGGCCAGCTGACTGAGCTGGAGACGGCCATCGAGACCATCGTCACCGTCTTCCACACCTACGCAGCGCAAGAGGGCAAGAAGGGGACGCTGACCACTGGCGAGTTCAAGGAGCTGGTCCAGCTCCAGCTACCCAACCTGATGAAGGTGAGGTGTGGGGCAGCAGGTCTGGGGCAGCTGCGTCCCCTTGAGTCCCCTCAATCTGTGGGGTTGGTGGGGGGCTGCAAGCCAGAGGGAGCGGCGTCCCCTACTTTTCCCACCCCCACCCCGATCCCCATCCCACTGGCTGGGATGTGGCTGAGACTCTCTGTTCCATCCCCGCTGCAGGATGTCCCGTCCCTGGAGGAGAAGATGAGTGAGCTGGATGTGAACAACGATGAGGAGCTGAGGTTTGGCGAGTTCTGGCGGCTGATCGGGGAGCTGGCCAAGGCCATGCGAAGGGACAGAGCGGGGAAGAAGAAGTGATGGTGCCGACGCAGAGCGAATAAAAAGGTCTCCCCCGAGCCTGAGCTTTACTGCTGTTCTTAGCAGAGGGAGTTGGCCCCCACCCCATCCTGTATCAGTCCGGTAGCCACAGGAGCAGGTTGAGACTCACCTGGCTGCTGTGGGGAACCCCATGACGAGGGATGGGGCCGTTCCCCCGTTGCCCTTGCGCAGGTCTGGCCTCAGGAGGTGCCACCCTGCACCCCACAAACACCTTCCTGCTTCGTGCAACCCCGATGGGTGGCAGAGATGGGGCTGGGGCCTGGGTGAGGCACAGGAGCATCCCCCGCGGTGGATACCATGGTGGCTTGAAGTGGCCACCATCATCCGCAGCATCAATGCCTGTCCTCTGTGGGGTCTTAGGTGGGATGAGGTGGAGAGGTGTCCCTGACTCAGCATCCCCTCACTGACCCCCAGTTCCTGCCGTCTGCCCTCAAAATCCCAGTGTTGCTTGGAAATGGTGAAACCCCCACCATGGGATCAGAGATCCATGGAATGCCAGCTTCGAAGGAACCTCGAGGGTCATCCAGTCCAACCTCTCCAGCTAAAAATCCAGTTGAAATTCCCTGTCCCAGAAGCCTGTCCAGCTGCATCCTAAACTTGTCCCCACGTAGGGGCCATTGACCCCTTCCCTTGGGTGATGATTCCAGTGGTTGATGGTCCTGATGAGGAAGAAATGGTTCTAATGGGGAAGAAAGGGTTTTAATGGAGAAGAAATGGTTCTACTGAGGAAGAAACAGTCCTAATGGGGAAGAAATGGTTCTACTGGGGAAGAAGCAGTCCTAATGGGGAAGAAATGGTTCTACTGGGGAAGAAGCAGTTCTAATGGGGAAGAAAGGGTTTTAATGGAGAAGAAATGGTTCTAATGGGGAAGAAATGGTTCTAGTGGGGAAGAAATGGTTCTACTGGGGACGAAAGGGTTTTAATACAGAAGAAATGGTTCTAGTGGGGAAGAAATGGTTCTACTGGGGAAGAAAGGGTTTTAATGGAGAAGAAAAGGTTCTACTGGGGAAGATAGGGTGCTAATGGGGAAGAAATGGTTCTACTGGGGAAGAGAAGGTGCTAATGGGGAAGAAAGGGTTCTGATAGGGAAGAAATGGTCCTACTGGTCATGGCCTGTCCCTGTCCCATCCTGCAGCCGGGGTAGCCGTTCCCACACGGTGCCACAGTTGGGCTGGTTGGGGACCTGTGGCTGTGGCCGGGCAGGAGGCGTTTCCCAGCCCCACGCTGGCCCAGGGCCAGGCTCCCAAATGCGACGCCCTTGCACCACACCGCAGCTGCCGGCGCGCTGGGAGCTCCCACTCACACCTCCCCGCCGTATAAAATCCCGGCGCGCCGCAGCCTGCGCAGAACCCAGGGCAGCCCGAGGAGCAGGTAAGTGGCCCCATCGGCCGGCGTGGGGTGTGAAAAGGGGATCCCACATCCAGGGAAGGGGGGTGAGGGGGGTGTCTCTCTGCTCCCACTCGTCCCATCCCTGCTGCTCCCACGCTCGGTTCTGCCGCGACTTGCTGATGGGGCAGGGATGTTCCTGCCGCTGGGACATGTCCCGGCAGCTCGGCTCATCCCGGGACTCCTTCCTCGCCTGACTTTGATGGAGCGGGGAGTCTCCCCCGCCCCGAGCTGAGGGCTGAGCTTGGGGTCCTTCCTCTGCCAGCTCACCCAGACCCCGTCAGAGAGGACAGTCCTGCTGCCGCCGCTGCCAGCGCCGAGGACCTACCGACCCCACGAGGAGCAGCATGGGCCAGTGCAACTGCCGCAAGAAGCGCAAGGTCCATCCCTGAGCGCCGCCGCGACACCAGGAGGGCCGGGAGCCTTGGCAGTAGGGCATTGGGGTGACCCCATACGGCCCCGTCCCTCGCAGCACAGCCCTGGGCATGGGGTGACTCAGAGCAGCTCCATCCTGGAGCCAGACACCAGCTGAAGAGCCAAGGGGCTGATTTGGGGGTTTGGCAATGCTGCCCTGCTGCTGCTTTTGGGGTTCAGCGACACTGCTGGGCATCAGCGGACCTGGTGCTGTTGGCTTGGAGCCGCTTGAAAGCCCAGGGTACCAGGCAGCTCACTGCAGCTCCCATGGATTCACCAGCAGGAGCTCTGCTTGCTCCTCACACCTTCGCCAAGGATGCCCCAATGGGCACAGAGGCTCCTGTTTCCCTTGGCATTCAAACGGGAGGTGCCCACCCCACATCCCCTCTGCACCTGCTCGGGGTCTGGCCCTGTCTGACCGAGCTGGGCTGTGAGGCTGAGGCTCTGAAGATGGTTGGGTTCTTCCTAATGGGCATCTCCTGATGTGGTTTCGTGGAATTCCAAGGGGAAACCACAGCTGCTGGCTGAATCACCGTCGTTTCCCTTCAAAAGCAGCTTTGGCTCATTAGTGCTGGTGGCTGGTGGCCGGGTTGGGCCAGTTTGTGGCCCCCCCCAACCCCGCTGGGGAATGGGTCTGCAGCTCTGATGGGTTGCAAGAGGGGAGCTCTTGGGGCAGCCCCAAGAGCTCCATCCCGGCGGGGTGCTCCAGTTGTCCCAGGCACTGAGTCACCCCGGCAGCCACTGCTTGTGCAAAGGAGAGGAAGAACCAGTCTGGACGGCCGCGGCGGCCCCCGCGCCGTGGGTGTAGAGAGCCTGGAGACGCCGAGGTGGCTGAGCTGCGCTGGCCCCGGGCTGGGAGAAGTCCGGGCAGGCAGAGACAGGGGGTGACATGTCCGCAGGGAGGGGTGTCACTTGGCGGTGGAGGGATGCAACATCTGTGTGGTGGGGTCTCACACCTCCGTGGTGGGGTCTGACACCTCTGTAGTGGGGTCCCACAGCTCTACGATGGGGTCTCACACCTCCGTGGTGGGGCCTCACACCTCCATGGTGGGGTCTCACACCTCTGTGGTGGGATCTTCCATCTCTCTGTTGGGGTCTCACACCTCCATGGTGGGGTCTCAGACCTCTGTGGTGGGGTCTTCCATCTCTCTCTGTTGGGGTCTCAGACCTCTGTGGTGGGGTCTTCCATCTCTCTCTGTTGGGGTCTCACACCTCTGTGGTGGGGTCTTCCATCTCTCTCTGTTGGGATCTCACACCTCTGTAGTGGGGTCTCATGTTCTTATGGGGTGGTCTTGTGTTGTTGTGGAGTGGCCTCATGTCCTTACGGTGGAGGTCTCGCATCTCTGTGGGGGTCTCTCCTCTGTCCGGTGAGGTCTCACATCTGGAGAGGGGAACCCCACATCTGTCCACTGAGGTTTTAACATCTGCATAGAGTCTAAAATCTGTCCAGCTGAGGTCTCACAGTGGCAGAGGTCTTAACATCTGCATAGGGTCTCACATCTGTCCAGCTGAGGTCTCACACCTGCAGAGGTGGGGTCCCACATCTGTGCAGTGGGCTCCCCTGTGCAGTGGGGTCTCGTGTTGATAAGGAGGTCTATCAGATCATTGTGGAGGGGCAGAACATCTGCAGCGAGATCTCGGGGAGCGTCTACCTGGGGGCTTGTCCTGTCCACCCAGAGGATGTCCCCTCTACCCAGGGCTGTGTCCCACCGGTGTTGACCCCATCTCCTCACCCCGTCACAGGACTGCCAGGAACTCACTGACGTGGAGAGGGCCATTGAGACCGTCATCAACCAGTTCCATTGCTACGCGGTGAAGGGGCAGAAGGAGTACCTGACACCCAACGAGATGCAGGAGCTGGTGGTGCAGAAGCTGCCCCACTTGGGGAAGGTGAGGGCAGAGCCGTGGGGTGGTCGGAGTGGGCACAGGCTGCTTGCGGGGTCACACAGCCCCATCCACCCCCCCATCCCCTGTTTCCCTCTGCAGTGTGTTGGACCTCTAGAAGAGAAGATCGAGTGCATGGGAGACCCTGACGAAGCTAAGCTGGAGTTTGGGGAGTACTGGGACATGATGGGGGATGCAGCCAAGGGCTGCCGGAGGAAGTAGAGGGGCGGTGGGGGAACGGGAAGGCGCCCGAGGTCTCAGGCTCTGCATCGAGAAGTGCGAGAGGCTGCTGGTGCCGGTGGGATGCTCCGGGGACAACGCAGAGCTGCTCCCGCCGGCGCTGGTCTCCTCCCTGCGTCCCCAGCCGGCCCGGAGGGATCCCCCCCTCCCCGGCTCCATCCCTGCCCTCCCTCAGCTCTCCTTTCCCATCAGGAACCCTCCCTTCCCATCCCCAGCTCTGGCCGCAGCGGGAAGGAGGTGGCAAGGAGGTTCCTGACCCCCCAGCTCCGGAGCCACCTCTCTCTGACCTCTGCTCCAGAGCCTTTGCCCTCAGGGTTGTCCCACCTCTGGCCCCAAAACCACCCCCTCCGGTTGCAGGTCCCCCCAGCCCCGGAGCATCGCAGCGAGAGGAACTTGGTTCCTTTCCCCCCCAAAACCCCCTGGACACGTGGGCTTGTCCCAGCCACCCAGAGGGAGCCACAAGGGCTTCAAGTGATCTTTGAGGGCACCGCGGGCTCGGGGCCAGCCCTGTCAGCACCGTGCGGGGCCGGGCTGTGTTCCCTGCGGTGCCCCATGAGCTGCCCAGGTTTTGGGGGTGCCGTGTCGGGGTGGCGCTGCCCTACCTCCAGGGATGCTGGCCCAGGCTCCGGGCTGGGATGGTGACGGGTTGTTACAGGTCTGCGCCACTTGTTTTTGTATAAATTAATAAAGGAAAATTCTGGGGAGGAAAAAAAAACCCTCGAACCCCAAAAAAAACAACCAACAGCCAGGATGGGGCGACCTCGTTTGTCCTTCGTGGGAGATGGGTTGGGGAAAGGGTCGAGGGGGGGACCTTGCTGCTGGGCTGGAAAACCCTGGTGATGCAAGGGATGCCATGGGGAGGGTAAGATGTGTGATGGGGAGGGTAAGGGATAACATGAGAGTGGGTGAGGGATGCCGTGAGGAGGGTAAGGGGTGCCATGGAAGTGGGTGAGGGATGCTATGGGACTTCGAGGGATGCCATGGGAGTTCAAGAGGATGCTATGGGGGGCAAGGGACATGAAGGATGCCACAGAGGTTCAAGGGTTGCCATGGGGAGGAGGGGATAAGGGATGCCATGGGGGTTCAAGGGATGCCATAGGGTTTCGAGGGATGCCATGGGGGGTGTGGGGGATGCTATGGGAGGTCAAGCGATACCACAGGGTGTAAGGGAGGCCACGGGGATGTAGGGGATGCCAGTAGGGTTCAAGGGATGCCAGTGGGGTTCAAGAGATGGCACAGGGTTTCAAGGGATGCCATGGAGGGGTTAGGGAGGCCACGGGGATGTAGGGGATGCCACTGGGGTTCAAGGGATGCCGTGAGGGTGTAAGAGACACTACGGGGTTTCGAGGGATGCCGTGGTGATGCAAAGAGGTGCCATGGGAGTTCAAGGGATGCCACGGGAATTCGAGGGATGCTACAGGGGTTCAAAGGATGCCATGGCAGGGTAAGGGATGCTGTGGGGCTTAAAGGGGGGCCATGATGGTACCAGAGATGTTATGAGGGGTAAGAGATGCCGTGGTGGCTCAAGGGAGGCAAGGGGGAGTAAGGGAAGCCACAGTGGTTCCAAGGGTGCCACTGGGGTCGGGGTAAGAGGGTGCTATAGGGGTGCAAGGGATGTCAGGGGGATTTGAGTGCTGCCATGGGCGTTCAAGGGAAACCATAAGGGCTCAAGGGAGGCCATGGGGGAGTCAGGGGTACTATAGGGGTGTAAGGGATACTATAAAGGTGTACAGTATGCTATAGGGGTGTAAGGGATGTTATAGGGGTTCAAGAGATGCCATGGGGGAGTCAGGGGTACTATAGGTATGTAAGGGACGCTATAGGGGTGTAAGAGATGCTATAGGGGTGTAAGGGATGCTATAGGGGTGTTAAGGATGCTATAGGGGTGTAAGGTAAGCTATAGGGGTGTAAGGGATGCTATAGAGGTGTAAGGGATGCTATAGGGGTGTTAAGGATGCTATAGGGGTATAAGGGATGCTATAGGGGTGTTAAGGATGCTATAGGGGTATAAGGGATGCTATAGGGGTGTAAGGGATGATATAAGGGTTCAAGAGATGCCACAGGGGTTCAAGATTGCTGTGGGCGTTCAGATGGCACCATGGGGGTATCAAGGGCTGTGGCTTCATGCTGGGCTGGCAGCGGCTCAGAGAACACCCCAAAATCCTGAGCTCAGCCAGACCCAAGAGCCGTGAGAAGAAGCTTCAGCAAACTAGGGCAAAAGAAGTGACCGACGCAAAGCGGCGCCTCTCTGGGATGGAGGCACCAAGCTCACGGGAGGTGAAAAGCTGGGCTCGGGGTTGCCCCACCTGCGTCACCCCACCGCTGTCTCTGCTCTGTGGGTTAACAGCCAAAAAAAAATCGGATGAACCAACCCCAAACCAACCCCCGGAGGAGGGTGATGAAACCCAAAGAGGCGGCCAGTCCTCCCGGGCCAGCGGCACCGACACCGCGGCAGCCCCGACACCGCGGCTGGGCCACTGGCCGCCCTCTGTCTCCTCTCACCTTGGGGTGGATTTCACAACGCGAATGACTATTTATCGTTCCTGCCTCGGCAACGAGCGCAGGGAAATTAGGCAGAGAGGTGTGGTGAGTGTTTAATTAGAGGCAGGAAATGTGTCAAGTGGTTGGGGTGATGGGGAGGAGGATGATGAGGAAGTGGGGGCAAAGGGGAGACGGGGCTCCCCGGATCCTTTTCCCAGCACCTGAGTGCACAGGGATGTGTCGTGGGAGTGGGGACTCCTGGGTCCTATTTCTGGTTAGGTGACGGTGAGCTGTTGGGGTGATGATTCCTGTGGCATGAGCCGTCTGTGATAACTATCTGTTGGATCTGGGAAGTCCTGGTCTACAGCTCATCCAGCACTGGGGCAGCTCAACTAAGGGCTGGGGCAGCTCATCCAGCACCAGGACAGCTCAGCCAAGTGCTGGATGAGCTCGACTAAGTGCTGGGGCAGATCATCTGGCACTGGGGAAGCTCAACCAAGTACTGGATGAGCTCAACCAAGTGCTGTGGCAGCTGGTGTCCCTCAAAGAGCTGGTGCCAACCTGATGGAACCACCGGGTCTGTGCCAGGGTGGCTCCTGGATGCAGCAGTAGCCACCCCAGGTTACCCATCCCGATGGTCACCAAAGGCGCCCAATGATAGATCGCAGCGATCCCCTTCTGCAGAGGATCCAGAGATGGTCCACAAGAAGCCGCGTTTCTCCTGATAGGCTGGACCTGACAATCTTAGAGGTCTTTTCCAGCCTCAATGATGATGTGATTCTGGGATACTTCCAACCTGGAGCTGGGGGAGACACATCCCCACTGGTGGGGACAGAGAGAGAGAGAGACCCGTTCCCACCGGGGCGATGGGAACAGCTGGGAACAGTTGCGCGATGGGTTCCGGCGGGACATGGAGGCCCTGAGCGCTCGCACACGCCCTGGATGCCTTGTAAAAATAAGGGCCTGGATGCGGTTGTGACATCTGCCAGGCACAGGAGGGTAATGAGAGCCCCGTGATTCAGAGCTGAGCTGTTTGCCTGCAGGGTCCGGGAGGGATTCCCACCCTCCCCGGGGTGTTGCATCAACCGTGCACGCCGGGAGCAGCAGCATCTCGGCCGAGAGCGGGTTTGTTTCCTCCCAGCCGAGATCAGGGAGAAGCAGCGGGGCTCTGCAGGGTGTTTTTTGGGGAGTCCCAAAGGTCTCCTCAAGTGGGCAGCTCCTACCTGTGAGGTATCACCCCCTACTTTGCATCCCCAGCTACGCAGCTCCCAGCAAGGCTGGTATCTAATCTGGGCATCGAATCGCTGTGCCGCCGCTCCGGCAGACGTTCAGGGGTACAATTTACTGGGACAATTAATTAAGGATGTGGCTCTACAGGCAGCGCTACCAGCTGAGAGCAGCCTTATCTGTCCCGCAGGAGAGCCAGGCACAGCCCTGCTCAGAGATGGTGCTTGTGCTCCCCCCAGCCCTTTTCAGCCCCCCAGAACAAGTGGTTTTGGTTTAAATAAATGATCATCCCCCACCCCAACCTTACTGGGCATCCCCAGGGCTTGACTGGACCCCATGGGCTGTTTTCACTGGCGGTGGGTGCGTTGGGTGGGTTTGGAGCAGGGTGGGTGGTGGGCCTGTGCTGTGGCTGTATGGTGATGGGATGGTGACCCCAGCATGGGTGGATGGTGATGGGACCATGGTGATGGGATGGTGACCCCAGTATGGCTGGATGGTGATGGGATGATGATTGCCCACCCTGGGACTAGCGGGAGTTGTGCCATGCTACCAGTAAACCACCACTGCTGGGAGCCCACCACCCACTCCAGACCATGGTGGGAGGAGTTTCCAGGTGGTCCCCAAACACCTTCCACCACCCCACAACTCAGCTCCCAGGAGGGAACCCCCCCACCAAGGAGCCTGAGAAGGGTCCCTGCTCGCACGGACCTGGCAGGGTGTTGCAACCCCAGGGAGCCATTTCCCAGGTGAGCTCCAGCCTGGGAACGCCCTGGGAACGTCAGGGAGGGGTGGGAGCCTCTTTAAAAGCCCGGCTGGGCCCTGCGGTATGGGTGCGAGGTGAGGAGACAGCGGGGCGTCACTGCCTCCCACTGCCCGTCCTGCCAGACAGACGGACACAGCAGACACAGGGACGGAGCCAGGTGAGGACTCCGGGTCTGGAAGAAGCAGCACTGGGACCTTTTGGGGGTGAAAATTCAACCAGGAGAGAGGCTCTGGGATCTGTTGCCACAGGTCGGGCGGTGGAAATCCCCCAAATCCTCTGGCAGCATCGCTCGCGGGGGGCTGGGGTGGAGGGACCTGCTGGGTGCGGGGGGAGCTGGGTGGTCCAGCACCCACTGAGGTCCTCGTCAGAACTTGGCTCGTGGGGCTGCTGGTGGAGCCCAGGGAAGGACCCGCTGTAGCGAGGCCGGAGGATGCCCAGAGGGCTGGAGCCCCTGTGCTCTGGGGATGGGCTGAGGGAGTTTGGGCTGTTCAGCCTGGAGAAGAGGAGGCTCCAGGGGGACTTTCCAGTTACCTCTGAGCCCCTGGAAGGGGCTGTCAGAGGGCTGGGGGAGGCTGTTCCCAAGGGAGCGACAGGATGAGGGGTCCTGGTTTGAGGCTGAAAAAGGGCAGAGGGAGGTCAGAGCTGAGAAGAAAGTTGTTGAATCTGAGGGTGGGGGTTCCCTGGGACAGGGGCTGCCCAGAGAAGGGGTTGGAGACCCCATCCCTGGAGTCATTCAAGGTCAGGATGGCTGGGGCTGTGGGTAACCTGGTCTGGGGAGTGCTGGCCCTGCTTGGTGCAGGGGGGTTGGACTGACTGCCCTTTGGAGGTCCCTTCCAACCTTATGGTTTGGTGATTAGGTCTCCCCATGGCTCTGCCCACGGGGCTGCTGTGGGCAGGGAGCCGTGGGACTGTGCCCGGCTGCGGGTCCTGGTGCTGGGCAGGGTGTGAGGAAGATGAGGGAGAGGTGAGACAAGAGGTAGGACCGCAGTGGTAGCAGTGGTGGAGCAGCCCACGAGCCCCATCCTGCCTGTCCCGCCTACCCGGCGCCCGGCTGTGCCAGCACCCTGCGCCCCACCGTGGCAACAACCAGTGTCCCCCAGGCTGGCCCTAGGGGCTCGCGGTGGGGCCATTCAGGCTACTTGGGCTGCGACAGCGGATGGGCTGGTGCCATGAGTCAGCTGCGAAGCAGCAGCCTCAACGCCCTGAGGATGGATGGACTGGGTGCTGGTGGCAGGGGACGGGTGACACCAGCGTGGGGACCCCAGTGGGGTGGTTGCTGAGTGCTGATGGTTGGTGTTTGTTGTGTTGGTGTTTCACAGCCTGGGATGAGAAAGGGCTGGAGCTGGAGGTGTCTGGTGAGCAGCTCCCGAGAGACCTCAGACCAATGATGAGGTCTGTGGAGACCACGATGGTGCCCAGCAAAGTCAGGGATGGTCCCTGGTCTTGGGATGGGATGGCCCTGTGAAGGCTTCTACAGGGGCAAGGATGGCTCAGGAGAGCACAGAGAGTCCAGGGCTGAGCCTGGTGCCTCATCTCACTGCCCCGATGTGCTGACGTTCTCTGCCTGGGGCTGACTGGGGACCTGATCCAAGTCTGGGGCACTGGGCTGGTCCTGAATCAGGCTGTGGACACCTTCCTGGGTGATGCCCTCACACTGGGGGACAACGCTGGGCCACCTCCCTGGGCTCCAAGCTGACCGCCCCGTTGGCTTCCTCCAAGACCTGCACGGCCACTACTGCCTCTACTGTTGGCGTTGCACTCCGGGAACTTGGGTTGATCCGTGTGGGTCTGGCAAAACGACGGGGACCAGCACGTCCCAGCTCGCCCCAGTCCGCTCCCTGCCGCCCATGGGGCAGGAAAGATCCAAGGTCGGACAAGGTGACGCAGTTTCCGTCCCTTCCTGCCAGCATTCTGCTCAGGATGCGGATGCTGGACCCCGTGACGGGGACCATCCTGTTGGGTCTATCCATGGGAAGAAGCTTCCTGGCTTGGGGCAGCCGCGGGACCCTGGACACCCAGCAAAGAGGCAAGACTGGACCCCAGGGTTTAGGGGACGCCCTTGTCTGGGCTCAAGGGGGGCTCGAGCAGGTCCGGACCTGCCCAGCTGGGGTGTTCCCAGAGCTGTGAAGCAAGAGGAGGGTTGGCTGGTAATTCCTGCCCTGGTCCTGCCACCGCCGCCACTCGGCTCCCGGCCCCATTCCTTCCTAATGAGCCCTGGGAACGGGCGGCCACGGCCCCAGTGCTGCAGAGCCCCGCGGCCCCGCTGCCGTAATTGTGGTCCCATCCCACGCGTGGGGGTGGCCGCCTCGGGGAGGGCAGGTGGGGCTGGGGCAGGTGGCACAGAGGGTTTTCTAGGGTGAACCTATAGGAGCAGGGAGATGGGGGGGTGATCACCCCTCGTGTTGGTGCTGTGGGGTTTTTGGCTGCCTTGCGTGGGGCTTGTTGTGGCCCCAGCACTGGTGGCCTCCCCTGAGTGGAGGCACTGTGAGCTTGGGCAGCAAAAGCTCTGCCCTTCCACCCCTCTGCTCTCCACCATGGGCACGGGAAGGGTCCTACAGCCCCCATCCTAGAACCATAAATGGAAGGGGAGACCTTGGAACAGGGGCTGCCAGGGGAGGGTGTGGTGGCACCGAACCTGCAGGGGTTCAACAACCGGGCAGCCAGGGGGGTGAGGAGCTGGGGTAGGGGTTGGGGGCTGTAGGACAGCCTTGAAGATCATTGAGAGGTAGAGTCTCCAACTCTCAATGGGCTGAGGGCTCGACTGGATGATCTTGAAGGTCCATTCTGACCATGGTTCTGTGATCCTCCAGTCCAACCCTCAACCCATTCAGGGTTGAGGACTCTACCACTCGATGATCTTCAAGGTCTTCTCAAGGTCTTCCAAGGTTGGAAGAGACCTCCAGGATCATACAGTCCACGCTGACCCTACTGAATCCTGTCTCTTAGGGCCACGTCTGCAGCAATGGCAGAGTGCACAGAGCTGGAATGGGCCGTCCAGGTGCTGGTGAACAACTTCGACAAGTACTCCAGCCGCTGCTGCTGCTGCAAGAAGCCCCGGCGCATCAGCAAGAAGGACTTCCGCAAGATGCTGAGCTGTGAGCTCAACCACATGCTGACGGTGAGAGCTGGGTGGGGGACACACGCACACATGCACATGGGGATGGGGATCAGCTGCCCAGGGTGGTAGTGGGGTCCCCATCCCTGGGGGTATTGAATGACATCCTGGCCATGGCCGTGAGTGCCCTGGTATGGCTGATGGGTTGATGTCAGGTCTTGGTCTGGAAGAGCTCAGAGGGCTTCTCCATCCTCACTCTGGGCTTCTGGGGTTCCTCACACCCCCATGAGGTTGCCTTTGCCGCTGGCCCAGTGTGAGCAGCTCCGCTGCCTCTCCCTTTGCCCCACCAGGACACTGGGAACCGTCGGGCAGCCGACAAGCTCATCTGTGACTTGGACGAGAACAAGGATGGCCGCATCAGCTTCGAGGAGTACTGGACCTTGATAGGCGGCATCGCCAGCCCCATCGCCCAGATCATCCGCCAGCAGGAGCAGAGCATCAAGCACACCAAGTAGCCCAATGCCCCCGGACCCTTGCCGGGCTCTTCTGACCGCCTGCTTCTCCACTTTTCCCGGCTTCTCACCTCTCCCGCTGCTGAGCATCCCCCCAACCCCACCTGGCCCCCACCCCAGGGCACCCCGATCTCCCACTCAGCCACACCAGGCTGCAGTCGGGGGGTGGGAAGACCCCAGACTGGGGTGGGAGGTGGGTGGATGTGAGGCCATCGTGGGTACTCGTCCTCACCCCACATCCTCCTCTGCAAACCCCTGTTGGGTTTTCTGGGCAAGAAGCGAAGGGAGAGGCCCCCCCTCATGCAGGATGCGAGCTCTGTCTGTTCTCAGACCCCCAGGGCACAGACTGGGACCCCCCCTCCACCTCTCTCCTTCTCCCCTTGGAGCTTCCCCTCAAGGTTAGGGTAAGGGGCTGCCTTGCCCCCCGGCCCCAGCTGGTGAAGGGTCTGCCCTGCCTGGTCCTTGGGGTTTGGAGGGGTGGGGAAGTCCCGTCTGGGCAGGACCGCGGTGGTTTATTTATTGCAGCAATAAATGCGGAGGAGCAGTGGGTGACGACGAGGTTCTGCCTTCCTGGGGGCTGCCCCACAGCCCAAAAGGAATGTTGGGGGTGGGGCTGAAAGGAGGGGTCTTCCCTGTCTCCCATCACCTATGAGGTCATTGAAGTGCCCTGGGCTGGCCAGAACACCCATCATAGCCCTCTGCCCTCTCAGGGTTGGGCTCTCTGGGGCTCCCTAGGGCTGGCAGAGCCACCACAAGGTGTCAGCAGACACTGTGGGCTCTCAGCACCCCACTGGTCCCTCAGCACCCCACTGGTCCCTCAGCCACTGCCTGGGGTTAGGGTTAGATTGTAGGTGCTGCTGTCACATCTCCTGGGGGACCCTCTGCATATCCTCATGGGGGGATCCTGAGCAGCTCTGGGACCACAGCCCCTGTACCCATGCACTGCAAAGACAGGGTGACCCCCAACCCTGGGACCCCAATTCCTGTTCCTTGACTCTGCACCTCAAGATGGACGGGGCGGGGGGGAGGAACACACTCGGTGGTCCCGGGGCTCCCCGGTTGGGGTTACCTGGCTGGGATGGCGCTGCAGCCCAGCTCACAGTGCCCGGTGACACCCACAGGGCTGGCGCTGAGCCCGAGCTGGCGGCCCCAGCGCCTCCTGGGGATTTTCCACTGGGAGAGGACTTGGCCCTGGACCTGCAAGAGTGACGGTAGCCACCCCCTATAACCCCGACCTCATGGTAGGGGGTTTGTCAGCGCCTTGGAGATGGGTCCCCCATCCCCTACCAGCCAGCTGCTCTACCACCCCAATGCAGGAGCATCTCCTGCTCCGACCTGCCCCCCTGGCCATGTGCAGCCCACCCCACCCCATCCTGCAGGGCTCGGGGAGGGCAACTGGGCAAACTAGGGGGTGCCTGTGTGGGAGCTGGTGCAGTTGGGCAGGGCTGCGGCTGAGTCATGGAGGAGGAATCCCTTGCGGGCAAGGGCAGGGCTCCTGACTCATGCTGGGCTGGGCTGGGCATGGTGCCCAGGGATCCGGGACAGGCTCATGGATCTTCTCCAGGAGGATGCTGAGCACCCGGCCCCCGGCGTCGTACCTCTAGGCAGGAATCACACAGAATTGTTGAGGTTGGAAGGAACATCTAAGGTCAGCAAGTCCAACCTTCAACCCTACAGCTCCAGGAACTACCAGATTGTGTCCCACAGTTGCCTTTTGAACACCTGTTTGGGATGAGGACTCCACCACTGCCCTGGGCAGCCCCTTGCTCCAATGTTCAACTACCTTTTCAAGTTGTCCCTGTTTTCCCATCTGAACCCCCCATGGAGCAACTGGAGGCCATTTGCTCTGGTCCTGTCAGCAGTTACTGGGGAGAAGAGGCCAACAAAGACCTCCCGGCCTCCCTACAACCTCCTTTCAGGCAGCTGCAAAGGGCCAAAATCCTACAACCATCCAGGTTGGAAGAGACCTTCAAGATCATCCAGTCCAACCCCCTGCCCAGGGCGTGGTTAGGAGCTCTGTATGGCAGGTGGGGAGGAGAACGGTGTCAGTGGGGCCAACAGAGATGGGGGTTGCCAGGCTCTGCAGCTGGGAGCTCAAACCGGCATAGAAGAAGGCTCAGGGAGCACCTTCCCACCAGGTCCCAGCACCCACAGAGGGGCTGCCAAGAGGACAGTGGGTCCTTTTTTCCAAGGAGTCAGACAGAAAAGCCAAGGGGAGGATGGCTCTGAGTTACTGCTGGGGAGATTCCTGACCCTAACCCTAATCCAGAAGAAAAGGCACATCAGAACCCATGAACCCCTGGAATCACCTCCCAAGGGAAGGGGTCGATGGCCTGACACAGGACAGTCTTCAGACACAGCTGGACGGGCTGCTGGGACAGGGAATTTCAACTGGATTCTTAGATGGGGAGGTTGGGTTGAATGATCCTTGAAGTCCCTTCCAACTTGGGATTCTATGAATCTGTGAAACCCATGGTCCTGTCCTCACGTCCCCCCTGGGATCAGCTTTAACCCAGCCCTGGCAGAGCACCATCCTTGAGGTGCCCTGTGCCTCAAGATTAGAGAAAGTGCCCCAAATGTGCTGCCCCCTTGGTCTTCTCCCAGCTCTGACCTCTCTAGGGGAAGGAAGAGATGTTTCCTCATGGCGAGGAGCATAGGGACACCACCAGCATCCACCACTGAGGAAGATGTGGGGGCTCCTCCATGAAAGAGGTTCTCCCATCTGTTGATTGCTTGTGGTGGATGCCTACTTGTGCTGGCTGGCCAACGCCATCCTTGACCCCGCTGATGCCCTGTTGACAGGAACTACTGGGTGACTGCAGCTTCTTGGTGCTGCTGAAGGACCTGGAGGATGAGGACAACATGATGGACTTCACGGAGAGCCTGAGGTTGTCCTCCTGGGCTGCCTCAGCGATGGGTTCTGTGCTAAGGCTCATGGACACAGCCTTTGGCATCGAGCTCGTGGCTTCAGTAAAACTGCTGCCAACATCCCAGTCCCACTGCAGAACCTGTTTGTACTGGGGTCACTGGGGTGGGAGCTCTTGAGACCACCTGTCTTGGGGAAACCGAGGCCACCCAGAAAGTTGCTGGTGTGGGAGACACCGCTGTGATGGTTTAGAGGGAGTTGGGCTGGTGACCACCCTGCCCTACCCTTTGACTCCTGTCCTAGTCCCCAGACTCCCCAGTAGGGCCAGCAGCTCCTCCCAGCAGCCCCCCAACCCACCCAGTTCCTACTAATGGGATCACACAGCTCGTTAGGCAAAAATGAGGCGCGGGTGAAACCACCTGCACGTGGAGCTACTGGGAAAGGCCTGGGGGCTCTGGGCTGACTGGATGCACTGGGCAGCACCACCCCAGCCAGGCTATAAATGCCCCGCTAGCCCTGCTCGCTGCACCTTGTCTCCTTGCTGCTGACTGATCCGCAACAGACCCCGGTGAGTCTCTGCTCCCACTCCTCACCCATTGTGCAGATTTGATCTCCCCATGAGATGCTAGGGTTGCAGAAGCCCCACTGTTTTGCCCTGGACTGGGTTTTGGGTAGAGTGGTGGGTCCAGACCTGTGTCTCTGCCCTAAACCCGTAGCTGGTGCTGTGCCCTACAGGAGGCTGGTGATGGCGTGTCCCCTGGAGCAGGCAATGGCCGTGATGGTCTCCACCTTCCACAAGTACTCAGGGAAGGAAGGGGACAAGTACAAGCTCAGCAAAGCAGAGCTCAAGGAGCTGCTCAGCAAGGAGCTGCCGGTCTTTGGGAGCGTAAGTGGCTGTGGGGGGCACATCTCATTGGATCCCTTGGAGGGGAGGTGGTGTGGGGCTGGAAGATGTAGGGTCAGAAGGTGGTGTAGGGGTGGAAGGTGCTGTAGGGCTGGAAGACGCTGAGGGGCGGAAGGTGTTGTAAGGTTGCAAGGTGTTGTAGGGGTAGAAGGTATCTTAGGGTTGGAAAGTGCTGAAGGTTGGAAGGTGCTGTAGAAGTGGAAGAAGTTGCAGGGTTGGAAGGTGTTTTGGGGTTGGAAGGTGCTGTAGGGGTGGAAGATGTTGTAGGGGTTGAAGGTGTTGTGGGGTTGGAAGGTGCTGTAGGGTTGGAAGGTGCTGTAGGAGTGGAAGACACTGAGGGGTGGAAGGAGTTGTAAGGTTGCAAGATGTTGTAGGAGTGGAAGATATTGAGTGTTGGAAGGTGTTGTAGGGTTGAAAGGTGCAATAGGGTTGGAAGATCTTGTAGGGGTGGAAGGTATTCTGGGTTTGAAAGGTGTTGTAGGGTCAGAAGATGTAGGGGTCAGAGATGTTGTAGGGGTGGAAGATGTTGTAGGGGTGGAAGATGTTGTAGGGGTGGAAGATGTAGGGATGGGAGGTGTTGTGGGGCTGGAAGGTGTTGTAGGGTCAGGAGATGTAGGAGTTAAAAGTGTTGTAGGAGTGGAAGATGTTGAGAGTTGGAAGGTGTTGTAGAGGTAGAAAAACCGACCTCAGGTCTCTCCCCATGCCTGGTGCAAACTGGGGTGAGCTGAGGTGGCCTCATTGACCCCAAAGCCCACATTGTAGTGTGACCCACACATGACCCATTGGGATCTCCTACTCCAGGGCAAGCCCTGGGTTGAGAGGGAAGGATGAGGCCAAGAGGACCTGGGCTGGGGCTCACTCAGACTGAAGAGAACCTTGGCTCTCCTCCCTGCAGAAATATTTTGGCCGGCAAAGGAAGTTGGGCTCCGGTTTCATTTTTCTCATTCTTTTTTTTTAACCCCTGCTTCCCCTTCTGGTTTGTAGTCTAAACTGGGAGGTGGAGGATGTTTTCAGCCCAACTGTTCCATGGTCAAGGCAGGTACTTGCTGTAGATGTGGTAGGACAGCTGCACATCTGAAGGGCACCCCATCCCCAAGAGAAAACCCTCCTTTGAGGCAGGGGGAGGGTTGCTCCAGGGCTTTTTATCTCCTCTCTTGCAAGCAGTGTGGCTGGAGATGTTTCAGGAGCTGGTTGAGGGGTTCGGGGTTGTAGGGCAGATGGTTGGACTTGATGATCAGAGAATCACGAAGGTTGGAAAGGACCTCCAAGAGCATCCAGTCCAACCCTCAACCCAACACCTCCATGAGCACCAGACCGTGTCCCACAGTGTCACATCCAGTCACCTTCCAGGGATGGGGACTTCACCACTCGATGATCTAGAAGGTTTTTTCCAACCTTGATGATTCTATGGGTATGGAGGAGCTTTGTTCACCTGTGCTCCCCAAAACCTCTCACCCCCACCGCCCTCTCCCTACTTTGCAGAAGCAAATGGACGAGGCCGAGTTCAAGAGGCTCATGAACGACCTGGACCACAACAAGGACAGCGAGGTGGACTTTAAGGAGTACGTCTGCTTCCTGGCCTGCATCACCATGGGATTCAACGAGTTCTTCAAGGATGGGCTCTCCAAGCAGCCCCGCAAGAAGTGACCCCCCACCACACACCCCCTTCCCCAATCCCAGCCCATCGCCACGGGGCATTGAATAAAAGCTTCTCCAAAGCCTCCCAGTGCACCAGCAGGGCTCTGAGTGCCGGTGGTTAGCGGGCAGTGGGTGACTCACCTCTTCCTCTAGCTCTGTGGGATTTTCCACGGTGCTGCTCACACCCTGGGGAGGCTCTTTTTTATGTTTTGCCTGAGCAAAACAGCCCAGAGCTGCCTCTGAGCAAAGATGTTGGGTGTTCCCCCACCCCGAATTGCCCTTGATGGCTCCAGGAGACATTCAGCTCAAGTCTAGCTCAAATCAGACGAGGTTCCATGAGCTTGTCTTGGCTCAGAGGAGGACCATGAGCTGCCCTGGGCAAGGTGTTGGGTCTGGGGAGGGGTAGATGGTCTGGAGGAGCCGGACAGCAAGAGGCAAGGTCTGTGCATAGCACAAGAGCCAGAGAGTGTCCCCAAGCTCCTGGAGAAGAACAGCTGGAAGATTCTTGGGTTGGTCAGGGGTGGCAACAGGCTGCCCAGGGAGGCAGGAGGCTGCTGTCCCTGGAGGGTTTCAAACACCGAGTCACTGTGGCCCTGGGGGACAGGGTTTAGTGACCACTGTGGGGTTGGACTGGATGAGCTCGGAGGTCTCTTCCAATCTTAATGATTCCCTGATAGCTCCCTTGGGATGTGGACAAGCCTGTGCTGGGACTGGGGGGCTGCATTGCACAAGGTTAACCCAAGACCCATGGAGCCTGTGGGTGTGGACAAGTCTCCTGAACACAGCAGCCTGTGATGCGTCAGTGTCAACCCCCACCCCACCCCTCATCCCCCTTGCTGCAGCAGCTTTCAGCGAGTCTGGGCTGGTTTGCAGGAGGAGCTGCAGCTGCTCTCCAGCTGCCCCAAAACCCTGGAGAAACCACTCCGGATTCAGAAAGACCCTCCAATGCCTCTGCATTGCTGCTTTGCAGAGCAGACTCCCCTGCAGCACCTGACTCCAAGTCCTCCTTGAGACCCCCAGTCCTACCAGCATCTCCTTGGCACCTCCACACTTTGCTCCCAGGAGTTTCTGCCCCTTACACCAGTTTGCACTGGGGACAGTGGGACAAGGCTTGGAGCCTTCTCTCTTCAAAATGGTCCTTATGGAAATCCCCAACCTGGGGAGCTGCCAGGTGGTGCTTGGTGAGGTTCCACATCCCCCTGGGCATGGTAATGGGGCTTCATCTGCTTGTCCAGCTCTGGTCCCCGCAGCAGCTGGTGCCTGGGGACACCCAGGGGTGTTCACCAGCCCTTGGACTGCTGCTGGCTCCTGCCAGCATGTGCCTGGGACACGCAGGCACCCAAATAGAGCCCCGTTACACAACGGGACGATGTGACGCATTGCGGCTCGGGAGCTGGAGGGAAAACACTCCCCCGAACCCTAAACCTCTCCCAGTCTCCAGCTGTGGACAACAACAACCCCCTCAGATGTGTTGAGCTCCAGACATGCCCCTGGGATGCTGCCAACACCATCCCACTCCCATACTAGCGTCTCCCAGCAGCACTGGGATGAAGTGCCCACCACCCCCACTTCCTCCATCCCTTGTCCCTAGAGGTTCTCCTTGACCTCCTGGAGAGGAGGAGGTGGGGGAGGGGGGGTGTCACATTTAGCTCTTTCTAACCAAAACCACCCCCTCTTTGTCAGAGCTGGAGGATGGACTGGGGAGAGGGCCAAGGCTGCTGCGAGGGTTTCCTCTCCTCCTTTGCCAAGCAGTGCTGGGTGGTGAGGGAGGTGTCCCAGGCGGAGCTATAAAGGTTATAAATGCAGTGGCCCGACACCGACTCTTCTCCCACCCTGCCCGTCCTCCGCTGCTCCCTCTGAGCTGCTCTTGGTGAGTTGTTTTCCTCCTGCTGTTCCCCCCACCTTGGCTCTCCAGATGCCCTCCAGATGTTGCTAATGGTGCAAGCAGCACCACCCCATGGTGGGGTCCCCACATGGGAGTTTCCCCTGGGGCTCTCCTGAGGGTCCTGCTGTGTTGAGCTGAGCTTGAAGGATGCAGGGGCAGCCTCTGTGCCCTTTCCCTGGCCAGGCTGGGGCAGGAGGGGGCTGCCGCTTCTCTCCCCTCTAATGTCGCTTGTTTGGAGGATGCCCATCCTGCTGTTGGAGGGAGGGTGAAATTAGGGTGGAAATGGAGCTGCACTCCAGTTCCTGACCAAGAATGGGGTCTGGGGGTGCTGACAGTATGGGGATGCTGAACCCTGCCTTCACTCTTCCCTACTGTTGGTGCCTCTAGACTGTCGGCTTCCCCCATGGCATGTCCACTGGAGCAGTCGCTGGCTGTGATGGTCTCCACCTTCCACAAGTACTCGGGGAAGGAGGGCGACAAGTACAGGCTCAACAAGGCGGAGCTCAAGGAGCTGCTCCTGAAGGAGCTGCCTAGCTTCAGTGTAAGTGTGGGGCAAGGTGGGTGTGGGGGGGTGCTGCATCCCACGGGTGTCAGGGATGCAGAACCCCCAGCACTAACCCCCACCCTGTCGCCCCCCCCGAGCAGAAGCAGACGAGTGAGGCCAGCTTGCAGCAGCTCATGAGCAACCTGGACTGCAACAGCGACAGCGAGGTGGACTTCCAGGAGTACGTGACCTTCCTGGCCTGCATGGCCATGATGTGCAACGACTTCTTCCAGGACTACCCCAACAAGTTGCCCCACAAGAAGTGAGTGTGGAGCTGCACTGCCGCCACCCCACGACCCTCCTTCTGTTTTCCTGATGCTCTTTTAATAAAGGACGTTTTGAGCAGAGAGTCCTTTGCAGGCTTCGGCGTGGCGGTGGGGAGGGTCTCACTTCGGGGTCCTAGTGATGTTGGGGGTGTGGGGTGAGCGCAGAGGGGCCGCTGAGCTGGGGTTTGCTCTGCTGCGTCACAGACAGCCCGTTCCCTGCACCCTCCTGAACCTGATCCACACCCACTCTGTCAGCGTGAGTCAGAGCCGGCTCTGCCCTGCAGCCCCGATAACTGCTCAGAGGGTTGAATGGCTCCAGACGGTGCCGTGGTACTGGGTGAACAGTCCTTTATCGGCCAGAGCTAGTAATCCCTGGAAGGGGCTGGCAGAGGGCTGAGGAGGGCTGTTCCCAAGGTCAGGGAGCGACAGGATGGAGGGTCCTGGTTTGAGGCTGGAAAAGGGCAGAGGGAGGTCAGAGCTGAGGAGAAAGTTCTTGAATCTGAGGGTGGGGGATCCCTGCAACAGAGGTGGAGACCTCATCCCTGGAGCCATCCAGGAGCTGGCTGGGACTGTGGGCAACCTGGTCTGGGGAGTGCTGGCCTTGCTGGCTGCACAGGGGTTGGACTGGCTGCTCTTTGGAGGTCCCTTCCAACCTCGGGTTTCTATGATTAAGGTCATACTGCACCAGCATCTCCCCCTGTGGGGTGATCCATTGCATTGGACCACCTGCAACCCTCATCCCTTCCCTGCCCCAAGCGAATCCCTGGGCACTGAGGTTTCGGTTGAGTTCCTGCTCGGTGAGGGGTTGTGGCTCAGAGCAGTGACTTCCTTGTACACTAGGCAGGCCTGGGGAGCCACTGGCATGAGAAGGCTCAGCACATGGTGCCGGAAGAAGGGGCTACATAGCGACCAATGTGATCAAGCAAAAGCCAAGCCACTTTATTATCCCGAAGCCAGCTC
>JAOXOE010000571.1:0-13329 GCA_028565055.1 Phoeniculus purpureus
GAGACTGTGTCAGATGCTTCACTGAAGTCAAGACACACCACATCCACTGCTTTGCCATCATCTATCCACCTGGTTATGCCCTCAGAAAAGGCTGTCAGATCAGATCCAACACTCCTTGAAAGTGAAGACTCCATACTTCCACTGAAATTTGACCAAGCAATTGTGGAGTAGAGAACTGCATTAAAGAGTTTACTCAATTCCTCATTAAACTCCATTTCCTTACAGGGTATCTCTAGAAACCCCAAATATGGATGAAAACACGGTATTAAAAAAGTTCTTTTACTCACATGGAAACCTTCAAGGCAAAGAAGGGGAGTCTTGGGCTGTTGGGACTTACTTAATCACCACACTCAGAGCTGAGCTGGCTTGGACAGGACATCCTACACCCCCTACACACAGGCATCAGCAGGTGGCCTGTGCCCCGTGTCCTTGTTCCTTCCTACCAATAAACACAGTATTTCCATTCACAAGGCAACTCGCTGGCTGTTCTGTACTGCTACAGCCACAGAAGTGATGGAAACTGCTAGCTCAGCACATTTTCAGAGCTGACAGGTAACAATTGGTTTTCTGTTGGATTGCTGCTTAAGGAGACAGGGGTGATGAAGCACCAACATCACAGAAAGTTGTGAGGGAAGGTGATTTAATAAAGAGCTGAAGTGACCTAGAATACAAATTACAGCAAGAGGGGGTGGGGGTGGTGGTGGTGAGCAAATCCATCTGTTAGAAAGACGAGAGATGTCCTTCTCCCCCCATGCTGGGAACTGAGGAAACCTCCCCTTGAGTACTGGGGGCAGTGCTGGGCTCCTCACTTCAGGAAAGAGATGGAGGGGCTGGAGCGGGTCCAGAGGAGCAACGAGGCTGGGGAAGGGACTTGAGGGAAAGGCTGATGGGCAGAGGCTGAGGGAGCTGGGGGTGTTGAGCCTGGAGAACAGGAGACTCAGGTGGGACCTTCTCCCTCTCTCCAACTCTCTGAAGGGAGGCTGTAGTCAGGTGGGCAACCAGCACTGGAGCCTGAAGCTGCACCGGGGCAGGGGGGTGTTAGGTTGGATGTCAGGAAGCCCTTCCTCAAGGAAAGGGAGATCAGAGCCTGGAATGGGCTGCTCAGGGCAGTGATGGAGTCCCCATCCCTGGAGGTGTTGAAGGACATCCTGGCTGTGGCCCTTAGTGCCCTGGTGTGACCACTGGGGTGATGTTAGGTCCTGGACTGGCTGAGCTCAGAGGGCTTCTCTAGCCTCAATCATTCTGGGATTCAGTGTGAAATAATTGAATGAAATAAATTAATCTCAAGAAATAAACATTAAAAAGTGAGTTAAATAAATGAGTCTAAAGAGCTAAATCTAACGGAAGAGATCTATAAATCTAAATTAATCAATAAAGAATAAGCCTAAACGAAGTAATAAATTATAAATATAGATAAATGGGTCTAAATAAATAGTTCTAAACAAATAGAGGTAAATAAGTCATTCTGGATAAATGAATCGAGAGGCAAAATGGAAATAAATAAATCAAAATAAATCATTCTCAAGAAATCTAAAGAAATCAATCTAAATAGATAAATCTAAATAAAAAGGTTGACATTTAGAAAAAATCCAAATAAAACCCCCTGCAGAAGTAATTATAAATAAATAAATGTAAGTAAAGAATTGTAGATGAATTTATGTAGACAAATCTGAATTTTAAAATCTGAATAAATAATTCTAAATTAAAAAATCTAAGTCAATGATTCTAAATAAATCTAAATCAGTAAATATCAGGAAATAATTTAAAATAAATAGTTCTAAGTAAATTGAAATAGATATATTTAAATAAATAATTCTAAATAAATCCATTTAAATAGTTAAATCTAAATCAATCCATCTCTCTAAAGAGTGAGTGTCAGCAGGATGGGACCAGACTCTTCTTGGTGGTGCCCAGCGATGGGATGGGGGCAGTGGGCACAAACTGGAGCCCTGGAGATTCCACCTAACCATCAGGAGAAACTTTTTCCCAGTGAGGATCCCAGAGCCCTGGCACAGGGTGCTCAGAGAGGTTGTAGAGTCTCTGCTCTGGAGACTTTCAAACTGCCCTTATGTTTCTGTGGGATTTGCTCTAGAGGATCCTGCTCTGGTAGGGGGGTTGGACTGGGTGATCCCAGAGGTTCCTTCCAACCCCAGTCTGCGATTCTGTAAGTCAGCCAGCACAGACACCTCCTGCATCCCATCACCTTGAAGAGCCAGCACTGCTGAGCTCCAACCTGGCCAAGAGCTGGAACCTCAAGTTGTCCTGTGGGATGAAAGCTCCAGAGATGCTGAAATGCTGCAGCACTGCCTGGAGTCGCCCATTTCTGCCCCAGGGCTCAGGAAGTTACAAGCCCTGGCAGCTCAGAGCTGGTAGCAGGTCACCTCCTCCTGCCAGGCTGCTTCTGAGGAGGGGAGATGCTCCCCACAGCCATGGGCTGGAGCCCACCTGAGGACTCAGGGTACTGGTCTGGCTGCCCCTAATTGGTCTTGTTGGGGTGATGGGACTGTGGGGCACAGAGGGAATTTTGTGCCCGCTGACCACCCAGCCATGCTCAGCTCCTGCTCTGCACCCAGGGTGGTGGCACTGGCCAGCCCTGTCCTGGCACAGCCCTGGGTGTCTGCTGCTGGGGTATTTATGTATCAAATCTTTGGCATCATCTCCAGCCCATCTCTCCATCTGAACCACTACCTGACCCACTCTGGGGTCCCTGTGTCCAGCTCTGCCTGCCCCAGAGCTTTCTGGGGGGCAGAAAGGGGCTGAAACAGCACCTGTGGCCCCACAGGAGCAAGAGGCCAGGTGCCCCTCAGAGCTGCACCTCCTCACCTCAGACCACACATAATTAACCTCCCAAACTGCCCCTTTTGACTGATCCAAGTGTGAATTCACCAGCCAGAGTCACCCAGACCTCACAACTCCAGGCCAGAGCTGCACTGCCAGGACACCCCTAAAAATAGCACCAGCTGCTTGGAGGCTGTTTGGAACCCAGGAAGGGGACAAGGACGAGGAGCAGCTGCGGTGTGGTGTTGAGGGTGGTGTTGAAATCCACTGGGTCCTCTCTTCCCACAGAGTCTGGTGAACTGGAGCATGCTGTGGTGTGCTGTGCTAACCCCATGCCAACCCCACACCAATCCCATACCAACTCCGTGCCATCACGGTGCCATCCGGATACGCTGACATGTTTGTTCGACTGGCAGCAGCTCAGGACTGGAGCCAGAGGAGGCTGTTGCCAGGCAAAACCTGAGTTGTTTGTGCAGTGACTCCCGTTTGCTGGACTTTGCAGTGTCCAGGCTGCCAAGCAGCTCCAGACTGTTCCCAGCGCTGCTGTCTAGGGCTGCTTGTGGTTGAGTGATGACTTGTTTTTTGCCTTCTCTGACCTTCTTTTATTGGGTTGGGTGTTTGTTACTCAGCAGACAGGAGCTGGCGGGGGCTGTAGAGGGTGGGAGCAGGGTTAGGGTTATGGTCTGCGACTCTTGGGGATCTTCTGCACTGGGATAATGGAGCTGCTCCATGGGAGGACCCCCAGGGAGCTGTGGGGTGGTAAGAGTGGGGATGCAGTGGTGGCTCCTGGCCACACAGACCTGTGGGACAGGTGACACTGGGGCAGTTGGGACAGGTGCTGCTGCCTGTGGACAGATACAAGCTCCTTGTGTGCCTTTTCCACCCCCTTTCTTTTTCCTTTGGCCCTAGGAGATGTTTTCCATCACTCCCTGTGCCAAAGGCTTGGGACTGGACAGAGGGATGATTTGCAGAGCAGAGAGGATACACAGGAGTGGAGGAACCTCCCCTGAGCCACCCCTGTCCCCCCAGCACACGACTGTCAAGGGAGTGGGGGATTGTGCCCCTCTGCTCCCTGCTAGTGGGGTCCCCTGCTGTGCTCCTCAGCGCAGCAGAGACCTGGAGCTGATGGAGAGAAGCTAGAAGAGACCCCAGAGATGCTGCTCTGAGGGTGGAATGTGCTGCCATGGGTCAGGCTGGGAGAGTTGGGGGGGTTCAGCTGGAGAAGAGACGCTCCAGGGAGACTTTAGTGGAGCCTTTCAGGGCTTAAAAGGTCCAACGAGAGAGATGAGGATGGACTTTGCAGCAGGGGCTGCTGTGACCGGACCAGGGGTGATGGTTAAACTGAAAGAGGGGGATTCAGAGGAGACAGAAGGAAGAAATTGTTGATGCTGAGGGTGAGGAGACCCTGGCCCGGGATGCCCAGAGAGGTGGGAGAAGCCCCATATCTGAGGACACTCCAGGCTGGGCTGTAGCACTCCGCCCCACCACTGCAGCAACTGGGACACTCAACGACCCCCCCCAGCCCTGAGAGAACTACAACCCCCAGCACCACCCGCGCGGATGCGCCCTATTGGCTGATAAGTTCTTTTAGCTCCGCCTCCTCGTTTTCCATTGGTCTGCGCGCTCAAGGAGGCGTGGCCTGGCCCCGCCACCGCTCTATGAAAACCGGGCGGGCGCAGGGGGGATCCGGAAGGTTCTGGACCGCGGGGAAAGGGGGACTGCGGGGACCCCCCCTTTACCCCCACCCCGGTCCGGGGACCTGGGGCCAGCCCAGGGCGATGCTGCCTCCCGAGGAGGGCCGGGGCGGGCAGGTAGGGGCTGCGCTAGACTCCCTCAACTTCCTCCTCAGGGGACACTGTGGGGGCTGATGGGGACATCCCGGGGGTCCCCCCCACCTCAGGCAGGGTCCCGTCTTCAGCCGTGGGGGTGAGGGGAGGCTGAGCCCATGGGATAGGTGCTGGGTGGGAGGATTCAGGGGGCTCTGTTCGGTTGTTTGCCTCCTGCTGCTGTTCCCAGTCCGGTTCTGGGATCAGTCTGGTGTCCCAGTTCACCCGGAGGTCTGGGGAGCGCCTCGCTTCACCCTGGGCTTTTGCATCCGGGGGCCACTATGCAAACTGGAGGTGGCTGTGGGGTTTGGCAAAGCTTCCCCAGCCCACAGCTGCAGCCCACACCAGTGGGAAAAGCTGGGAATCGCCTCTGTAGGATTTATTCTCCTGTCGAAAAATCCCACCTCCGGTTCTGTCTCTTGCTCCACTTTCCTGCAGGTTCCTCAGGACCAGCTGTGGGGTCACTCAGCTCAGGGGATTTGCTTGGGGAGGGTTCAGTGGTCCCCAGTTATCTGCAGGATGGTAAAGCCTGGCAGGGACTGGGAGCTGGAAACCCCGGGATAGTTGGTGGGGAAGACAGAGCAGCTCTGCAGGGGAATCCCCCAAGCCCCCCAAGCGCTTGTCCTGACAGGGGCTGCATCCTGGAGTGGGTGCTCTGGGGGAAAGACGGTGGAGCTGGAGGTGCCGCTGGTGTCAGGCAGGTACCACCAAAACTCCGGGGGCTGGGACCCTCTCAACCCACCTGGGTTTGTCCCTGTGGGGTTTTGGGACTCTTAGTTCCTCTGCTCTTCTCTGGGAAACCTCTTTGGGTGCTCAGGACCAGTCAGGATGCGATTTGGGGATTCCATTGCCCTATTTGCCTGAGCCTGGTGACAGCCAGGACTGGCTCGGGTGGTGCTGGGGCAGCTCACACCGAGGGCTTGCGCTCACACAAGCAGCTTATTGCATCAGCGGAGCTGAGCCCAGTGTTGCTGTTGCTCCCCACAGGACAGCCCAGTGGCACCAGTGTGGCTGTGAAGGGTGACCCCTGCACTGGTGTTTGTTTAACCTCACCTTACTGGGAAGGATTTTCCAGCTAAACACTAGAACTAGTGTGGGATGGGCTCACTGCTCCACAGCCCCATCTTCCCACGGGTTAACTTTTCCCCTCAGTGCTGACTGGAGCCTGGCAGTGGGTTGTGTGCTGGGGCAGGTCAGGAAGCTGCTCTGTGCCTCAGTTTCCCCAGGAGCAGATGCAGGAGGTGACACCACTCTGTGGTGGCAGTGGCACGTGGAGGGTTAACAGCAGCACCCCTGGGGATTGCTTAATGCAGCAAACTAGAACCCTGACTCAAAGGAGCCTTCAAAGGTCACCCTGGCTCAGCTGTCACCCAAAAGCAGTGGGGCCGGTGCTCCTCAGTGCTCTCGGGGTTGGGAATACTATGAGATCTGTCTCACTGAAGTCTACCCGTTGCTGGCCCCTCCCAGAGAGCCTCTTGGAGCAGCAAAGCAGCTACTTAGGGAGCTGGTCCCCAGCACTGTGGGCTTGTCCTCAGCTCTGTGAGCCGGTCCCCAGCACCATGAGTCAAGCAGAGCCAGCTCAGCACCCAGAGCAGGGTTGGCAGGAGCCCACTCCCACACCCCATTCTGGCTTCCGTGGTGACTCAGGGCAGGAGCATCTCGTTGGACCTGGGCTCTGCTGGCTCGGCCAGGGTGGCTGTGAGAACCCCTGCAGCACCCTGACCTGCTGCCCGCCTCATGGGCAGCGCGTGGCCCCGCTGACAGCTGCTCATGCTGTCCTGCTTGGAGTGAGGGTGCCAGGCTGTGCCCTTCCCACCAGTGTGACTTGGAGCACAGGAGATGCTGGGTTCAGAGTTTGGGAGGAGAAGAGGTTTAGCGTAGAGCTGACCCCATCAACAGGCTGGAAGGTCTCTGTCCTGTTGTGCCCATTGGTTTTGGAAGGTTCCCCACTTCTGGAAACCTGGGGGATCAGCACTGACTGAGGTGACCCTGCAGATGGACTGTAGGGGCTGTGCCATGTCCCACACCATGATCGGGGTACTCATGGCATCCCGAGGCCTCAGAGTATGGGCCAGCATATCCAGCCCCCAGACTCATGTCCTGCTCACATGCCTGGCACTGGGCTCCTGTCCACAAGTGCTGGCAGAGGGCTCTGGGGGATTTCTGCAGGGAAGGGGGTGAGGAAGCTGGTGCTGCACTCCCCTGAGTACCTACTCTGCAGCAGGTGCCACCACCAGCACTGGTACCCAGTGTGTGGGCTGAGGAAGCAGTGCTGTGGGCTGGATCCTCTTCCTGCTGCCACCACCCTGTCTCTGTCCTGGTGTCCCACAGCCACCATATCCCCCCTACAACTGGGACCACTTGAACCCTTTTCCACCCCATTGTCTCTCAGCCTCAAACGAGGTTTCTGGGATCTCTGGAGGTGTTGGGGGGCGGGGGGGGGCATTATTTTTAACTTTTGGGGTTGGGTGTTGTGTGTTGTCACTTCTCTCCCTTCCCCCAGCCCTGAGTCTGCGGTTGGCACCTGTGGATGCTGCTGTGATGCAGGCGGACACCTCCCCAGCACCCACTAACTGGTGGGATGTTGCAGTGCCAGAGCAGGATAGGGGAGGATTCGGGCTCTGCTGCCTCCCTGTGTTCCAGCTTTGGGGTTGGATTGGGGGGGGTCCCTATGGACACCCAGTCTACACCTGCTCTGTGTCCAGTCTTCTCAGCAGTGGGGAGAGCAGCAGCTCCCCCACAACTGGGGTGGGGGGTCATTTCTGTTTAACCTCCATTAATTTAGGGATGGGGGAGGAATTAATTTAGGGAGACGAGAAAAAACCCCACTGGGAATGTCTCAGTACTCCCATAATTGGGAGCTCCCCCATAACTGGGGGGGTGGGGACACAACTCATTTCTGTTTAATGTCCATAAATTTAGGGATGGGGGAAGATTCTCCCACCGCAGATGTTTGGGTACATTTTGTGCCTGAGGTGGGGTTAATGGGAAACCTGGGTGATGCAGTGACTACAAACCCTAATGCCCAGTCTGGTGGCAAATCCAGACCTTGGGTGCTGGGGGTGTCTCCTGGCACCTCAGCCTGGGGGGTGCTGACTGGGACCCATCGTGTGGCACCTCCCAGGGTGCTGAGCAACACCCCTGCCAGCTGTCATGGGGCTGTGCCTGGTCTGACGTCAGGCTCGGGGCGCTGGCCGTGGGGGCGATGGCCGCGTGGCCTCGTGGCGTGGCTGGGGTGGCTGCCTGAGTCACCTCTTCCGCTGCCACCAGCAGCGGCTGCTTGGCCTGTGGTCACTCAGTGGCTCCAGTTGTGCCAGTGCCAGGCACTAACGGGGCTGCTCTTCACTCCCTAGGACACAGGGGTCAGTGTCAGCCAGCAGCTGAGGAGGGGTCCCAGCGCCTTCATCCCACTGGAAGAGGTAAGAGGTGGCATTGGGCTCGGGTGAGTGCATCCCTCTCTGTCTTGGGTGGGGGGGAACAGGAAGGATTCCCTTTACCACCACCCCACCCCCAATTCCCAGCCTGTTTGGCAGTGGAGGGAGGGGGGGTGCCTTGTTTTGAAGGGTGGGGGCAGCAGTGGTGTTTCACCCTGATGTTTTCTTGCCTCAGTTTCCCCACTCATCCAAACGTGGCTGCTCTTCCCCCTGCTCCTTCTCCCTCCCAAAATCACCCCAAACCTACCCTGAAATCCCCAGGGCTCCCCATACCGGGGCACCCTCAGCCCTATCTCAGCACCCAGCGTCGGTGGCCCAGATGGTCCCTCCTGGGGCAGAGATAGCACTGTGATGTCGTCATCACGCTGGGGGTGTGAACCCCATCTCCTCCTCACTGCACACCAGTTCCCAAATAAACAACTCAACACGCGGAGCCGAACGGATCTGTGGGGTCTGCCATGGAGCCCCCTGGACCCCCCGGGGCTGGGAGTGGGGAACCAGGCAATGGGGGTGGCCGGCGGTGCCCGTTCCGGGCAGGGAGGAGACTGGGCACCTTCGATGGGGTGAGCGTCCTGTGGGGTGGGATGGGTGATCCTGTGTGCTTGATGGTGGGGGAGAGGGAATCCTTTCAGGTTATGAGGGTGCTGCAGCACAGGGCTCTTCACCCACTCCTGTCCCCATTCTGGCAGATCCCTCAGGACGGAGCGGAGAGCAGCCTGCGTCAGCTCCTCATCGAGGCCTTCGCAGCAGCGGGCAGGGTGGACAATATCACCATGGTCATGGGGCTGCACCCCCAGTACCTCAGCAGCTTCTGGAAGACCCAATACCTGCTGATGCGCATGGACGGGCCCCTGCCCTACCACAAGCGCCACTACATTGCCATCATGGTGAGGATGTGGAGGGTGTTTTTGGGGTGTCCCGGGGGTACACTTGTGGTCCCAGCACCTCTGGGGAGCTGGGAAGGCACCCTCACGATGGCCCCCCTCTCTGATCTCTGGTCTCAATGGCTTGGAAACCCCTTTGGGGTTGGTGCTGTGGTGCCCACCCAGGGTACCCCAACACCCCCTTCCCTCCCCCCTGGACTCTCACCCCAGGGAAAACCCTCCAAGAGTGGCTGGGGGGTTGGTGATGTCTCCCTGCCTTGGCTTCTCCAAGGGCTTGTAGCTGGGTTTTGGGGGTCTTGTGGCTGATGGTGGGGCTGACTGCCCGGCTCTCCTCACAGGCAGCAGCCCGGCACCAGTGCACCTACCTAGTGGGGCTGCACATGGAGGAGTTCCTGCGGGTGGGAGGGGACCCCGCATGGCTGCAGGGTCTGCACTGCGCACCCCAAAAGCTCAGGAACCTCAACGAGATCAACAAGCTGCTGGCCCACCGGCCCTGGCTCATCACCAAGGAGCACATCGAGGTGAGAGCTGACCCTGCCAGCTTGGAGTTCTCCCAAAAACACATTTCCCCCAAAATTTGACCCTAGGGGACCCCAACCCTGGATTTAACCCTTTCAGCACAGAGGGAGTCTCTGAGCTGAGGGTAGGGCTGTGTTGCTCCCAACTGATGGGGTTGGGGTGACATCCCTGATGGATAAGGGTCCCCAATAGGGTGACATGACTGTCCTGCTGGCCCAACCCAAACACCCTCCTGCCTTCCTGCTCTCAGTTTGTGTTAGCTCTGGGGTCCAGTGGAGGGGGGGATGTGGTGCAGTGAGATGGGGGGCTCTGGGGGTCTCTCTCCAACCCCATGTGCTCCACAGGCTCTGCTGAGGACTGGGGAGGACAGCTGGTCACTGGCCGAGCTGGTGCAGGCCCTAGTGCTCCTCACCCACTACCACTCGCTCGCCTCCTTCGTCTTCGGCTGCGGCATCAACCCCAAGGAGGACCAGGAAGGGGGCAACAGCTGCCGGCCCCCCTCACCCCACAGCGACAACAGCCCTACTTCTGATGACAGCATGGGGGGCTCTGGGGTAAGGGGGCTGCTTGGACTGGGACTGGCGGGGTACTGGGCTGCTTTATGGTGCTTCTCTATCGGAATTGCCTCAAGGCCTTTGATGGAGATCGGCAGATGCTTTAGGGTTGCATAGCAGCAGCATCTGCAGGGCTTCTCCTTCCTCCCAGTCCATGCACTGGAGCAGCTCTGGGGTCTTTGGGGTGGCCCCCAAGGGTCTTTAGGGCAGTCCTGGATGCTGCTCTGGACTTGCAACCCTCACCCTTTGCTTCACCAGGGCAGAGATGCCGTGCGGGAGGTGGAGATGCTGATGGAGAGGATGAAGCTGCTGCAGGAGAGTCAGCTGGAGGAGGAGGAGGTGACACAGGAGGAGATGGCGACACGCTTTGAGCTGGAGAAGACTGAGAGTTTACTGGTTGCTCCTTCGGGTGAGGAGGTGTCAGGGTGCTGCCTGTGAATGGGGGTCCCCATGGGTTGGAGACAAGGGGGGAAGGTGCCAATACCTGCCAGGGAGGAGCAGGATGGGATCCCCCAGCTGCAGGGCTGGCTCTTGTCTAGGGGTCACACGGAGTCACTCATGGCCACTCTGCTGGTGCCTTGTAGATCTCACAGACCAGTCTCTGCAGTCCAACGTCCTCTGCTTTGTGGAGGACCCTGAGTTTGGCTACAAGGACTTCACACGGAGGGGCGAGCGGCCCCCTCCCACCTTCCGGGCGCAGGTGGGTTCTCAAGGTCCTGTGCTCGTGTCAGGGTGCTGCTCTCAGGGTAGGGGAACGGTGGATGCAGAGGGTGAAGGGCTGCATCAGGCTGGAGCTGCCTGAGCAGTGCAACCACATGGTGAGAGTTGGGGAAGGGGAGTCAACATGTTGGGGAAACCCAAGCTTACGCCTCTGGCTCTGAAGAGACCCCACTTTTCCCCATTAAATCCCTACTTGTTCCATCAGGATTACACCTGGGAGGACCACGGCTACTCACTGATCAACCGCCTCTACCCTGATGTGGGCCAGCTTCTGGATGAGAAGTTCCAGGTTGTCTACAACCTGACCTACAACACCATCGCCATGCACTGCGGGGTAGATACGTCCATGCTGCGCAGGGCCATCTGGAACTACGTCCACTGCGTCTTTGGCATCCGGTGGGTCCTTGAGCCTCCCCCTACCTCCGAAGTTCTCTACTCTGGGTGGAACTCATGAGTGCCTCTAGCATGGGAGCCAGTGACTTGGTCTTGGGGAGGTGGTTGCAGCTGCTTAAACCAAAAGTCATGGTACCACTGAGGTTGGAAGAGACCTCCAGGTTCATCCAGTCCAGTCATCACCCCAACCCCACCCTGCTCACTAAACCCTGTCTCCAAAGACCACAGCTACTTGATGTTTGAACCTCTCCAAGGATGGTGACTCCCCCTCCCTGGGCAGCCTGTTCAGCCCCTGACCATTCTGTCAGGGAAGAGGTTTCTCCTGGTGTCCAACGTAACCCTCCCCTGGCACCACTTGAGGCCATTTCCTCTTGTCCTATCGCTGGTGACTGGGGAGAAGATGCTGACCCAGCCCTCTACAACCTTCCTTCAACAATAAGGTCTCCCCTCAGCCTCCTTTTCTCCAGACTAAACCCCCCCAGCTCCCTCAGCCTTTCCCCATCAGCCCTGTCCTCTTGGCCCTTCACCAGCTCCGTTACCCTTCTCTGCCCCCTCTTCAGCAAAGTGATGCTGTTAGGCTCAGCTTAGGTGAGGAGAGACCCCGGGGTGAGCGAATGGACAGTGGTAGTGCCTGGATTAACGCAGCCTCCTCTCTCCCCCAGCTATGATGACTATGACTATGGGGAGGTGAACCAGCTCCTGGAGCGCAGCTTGAAGATCTACATCAAGACGGTGGCCTGCTACCCGGAGAAGACTACCAAGCGGACGTACACGCAGTTCTGGAGACAATTCAAGCACTCAGAGAAGGTGCTGGCTTACCCTTTCCCCTTCTGACAGGGTGTGTGGGGAGTGCTGAACCCCCTCCACAGTGCCCTGACCCCTCTCTCCCTGTGTAGGTTCATGTCAACCTGCTCCTGCTGGAGGCTCGGATGCAGGCGGCGCTGCTCTACGCCCTCAGAGCCGTCACCCGCTACATGACCTGACCAGCCTCTGCTCCCTCCTCCTCCTCCTCCTGCCCCAGGCTTGGGGGAAAGGCCAGGAGGGAGCTGGTACCCTAAAGACTTCGCTGGAATAGTGTCCCTTCCCTTGAAGGAACTGTGGGATGACAGTGGGAGCTTCCCTGCCTCTAATCCCAGGAGAAGGGGTGCCCCAAGAAGATGCCAGTGTTGGAAGACCCTGGAGTGCTGCCCTGACTGGGCAGAGCAAGGGCTGTCCATCTGCTCTGTGGCCTTTTAGTGGGGTGATGCCCCCAGGGTGCTGGTGTGACCCATGGGTTGGATCCTGGCCCCAAGGCTGCCGTTGTGAGAGTGTCCCTGTGCTGGAGGGGATTGTAGGCTTCACCCCTGCTTCAGGGGATCTTGTGTTGCTGGGGATCCTGCCCTGGCACCCCATCTCCACTTGACTCCAAGCCAAATCCTCTCACATTGAGGTCCCCACAGCTGGGAGGCAGTTATGGCTCCTCATTGCCCTGCCTGGGGGTTCCTGCTATCTTCAGGGGACATGGTGGCACCCCCTAGAGACCCCAGCCCAGCCTTGGAATGGGATTAAGCTCTGTGTGCTTAACACACACACCCCCACCCCCATTTGGGCTGTGAAGTGCCTCGAAACTGGGGTCCAGAGCAGGAGTAGGGGTGGGACAGGAACCCCTGTGGTGCTTTTATACTTTCTGTTTGTTTCTTCACATTTCTCAGCCAGTGGAGCAGCTCTGCTGCCCCAGCCTTTGTTGGGTGAGTGGGGAGCTGCCTGGGTTGTGATTGGGGGGGGGGATGTGGGGTGGCCATAGCTTCACCCAGAGCATTTCCCAGTGGTGCAGGTCACCAGGGAGGTGCCGGTTTGGGACACCCCTGCTTGGGGTGGTTCAGGGTGGAGGAGCATCATGGCCACTCCTGGTTTGTCTGTGCTGTAGCTCCAGTTAAGTTATTTGTAGGTATTTTTTTGGGGGAAGTCCTCACTGGGTGTGGAAATGTCAGTGGGACTTTGCTACAGATCTTGTTTGCAAAAATTAAACTGTTCTTGGTTTGTTTGTTTTTTTTAATTGTTTCCTTTTTTTTATCACCAAACACTTGGGAGATGCAGGTTTTGCTTCCCCTTGTTCAGACCTGCTCCTGCAGAGTGCAGCTATGGGGTGTCCCATTGCAATGGGAGGGGTGGCTGGGAACAGCCTTGGGTTGTCAGAGGGGGTCAAATGGGGTTGGGGGCCTGTGCATTTCCTATCTCCCTC
>JAOXOE010000579.1:0-21109 GCA_028565055.1 Phoeniculus purpureus
CTTCCTGGGTGCAGTCGCCTTTCACCTGCAGCCCTGACCCCAAAACCCACCCCAGGAGGTTCCTTTGTGCCATCACCTACAGCCCCCCTTCCCCAAAAGGTTCGTGGGTGCTATCACCCTTCATCTGCATCCACCCCAAAAACCCACCCTGACAGGTGACCCCAAGAAGCTGCAGGAGCAGGTTTTATTTAGCTCTGCTCTTTATTGACTCCCACTGTCACCCCCCAGGGGTGACCCAAGGCCCCGTGGCTCTGGGGGGGGGGGTCTTTCACCCCTTTGCCCTCCCCCTCAAAAAAACCCCAATACAAAAGAACGGTACAAAAGGAGGTTGGTTTCTCCCCCACTCCAATGCAGGCAGGGGGTTCTCCCACATCCCCCGGGATGATCCCCTGGTGTCCCGGGGTGGGGGCTGAAGGCAGCAGGACAGAGATTTCCGACTGGAATCCAACAACAGTCTGGTTTTGGGGCTGGAATCTGCCTTTTCCTGAGGATCCCGAGACCTCTCCTAGGGTCTGGGCTCAGCCCTGCGTCACTTGCGCTCCCAACACCTCGGTCCTGGCTCCTCGCGACGCTGTGGCCCGGCGCCGTGTTCAGAGTCAAGGAGAAATCCCATCCGAGAGTCCGGAAAAGTGGGAAAAATCCCATCTCTGAGTCCAGAAAAGCGGGAAAAGTCCCATCTCTGAGTCCCTCCAAGCGCAGGAGCGCTGTCGTCTCACTGCACGTTGTTGTTGGCAATACAGGGGTCGACCTGCGGGATGGAGGGAAGAGGCCCCGTTAGTGCCTTCCTGGGTTAACCCCAATGTTTGATCCCACTGTTGGATCCCAAATCCCACCCCGCTGGAGCAGGAGCGATTCCTCACCTCGGTGTAGGTGGGCGGCGGCATGAACTTGAACTCAGGGGCGTACATGAAGATGGGGCTGTCGAAGCTGTCGGGGTCTTCCAGCAGTGGGGTGGTGGGGCTCTCGAGGCGATGGTCCTCAGGGACGATGTCCAGGTAACAAGGGGGGGCTGTGAGGAACAAAGGGAGCTGTGAGTCACTGGGGTCACCCTGCTGTCACCCCAAAACCAGCAGCAGCAGCACCACCCCACAACAAGCCCCTCACATCCCACCACCTCTGGGTCCATCACAGGGGTCACCCCCTCACCTTCTGGGGCATCGGGGAGGTTGAGGTCCACCCAGCTCATCTCAGAGCTGGCCTGGCTGGCCATGCTGGAGCTCCTGCTGCCAATGCCTGAGCGGCTGCCGATAACGAGGGGCAGCTCCAGGATGATCTTCTTGGAGCCGGGGACGCTGACATAGATCTGCAGAGGGAGCAGAAGCAGGGGGTTACCGGGGGTCGGGACCCAACAGGTGGCACAGGGAGGGTGGCAGATGGAGGCAGCGCCGGCTCCTCACCTGCAGGAAGTACTCGACACGCAGGATGTTGCAGCCCAGGATGGAGGGTTTGAGCTTCTTGACGCGGATGGTTTTGCCACGCCACGACTCCGACATCCCCGAGATGATGTGGTTGCCCCGGACGCACGAGAGCTTCTGGGTGAAGACCTTGGTCTGCCCGTTGGCCAGGTAGGTGTGTTTGGCCATGATGGCCGCTTTGGGCACCACGATGCGCGAGCAGGTGTTCTCAAAGTCAGCGTTGATGCAGATCTCATCGCCTGCAGAGGGAACCGTGTTGAGGAAAGGTCCAACCAAAGGGGTTTTTGATGTTCTCAATGTTCATGAGAGGTCCTAGCACTCCAAACCCCACTGCGGGGCCACCTCTTACCTTCACAGAAGCCCTTCCTGTCGATCTGGGCGCTGACTGATACCCGCCCGTCGGGGATGAACATGCACGACACCTTCTTCTCCTTCTTGGCGGCAACAGGGGACTGTGGAGAAGGAGTAGGATCATCACCCAAGGGAAGCACCCACTGCTCCCCACACACTTCCCCTCCTTCCTTCCTCCCATCAAGCGCTGGGTGGACAAGTGAAAGCAGAAGCAGCTCTTGGTGTCCATTTCCCCAAGTAACTGGGGCTTCTTAACCAGTAAGAACTTAATAGGCTCAGCAGCAAAGCCTATTAGGGGGTTCTTAGTTACAAGAGGTCACAGTGACCCTGTCCTGAGGCTCTTCTCCCACCAACACCCAAAACCTGTCACCATACAGCCTCACTCACCAGCAATTCAGGTGTGTTCACGTCCACGGGGTCCATCACCTCGAAGCGCTTCTTGATCTGCTGGGTGGGGTAGGACGGGCGCTCCAGGAACGCCTTCACCCAGTAATCGACGCGGCCATACTTCCCTTTGAAGCTGGTGCCCAGTGGTCTGTGGGAAGAGATTCTCATTAGACCTGGGACAACACGAGGACATCCCATAGGACTCCAGTTTGATTCTCAAGACACCCTGTACTCACCCCTGTGGAAGCTCGAAGCCAAACTTGTACTCATACTTGTTGCCAGGTCTGAGGATGACGGAGCCGTCCTCATCTAGGGAGTAGGGAAGGTAGGTGTTAACCAAAGCCCCGGGGGTTTGTTCTTGGGTGTCATCCCGTTACGCTCTGTCCTGCTCAAGCAGGGTGGGGACGAAGCCTAGTGCCGCAGGGCTGCTGCGTTCTTGGTGTGGCAAGAGCTGCCCACACACCTGTCCCCACCAGCAGCTGGAGAACCCCATGTTTCCTTTGAGCTTGTCTCACCTCACTTTGCCCTCTCACACCCCAGTGTGCAGCTGCGGAACACCATGTACTGATGTGCTTCAGTCCCCTCACCACACCCCATGCTTTGCGGGACACCAAGTGCCCACTTCTCTATCTCTTATCTCCACAACATCACGTCACCCTGTTATCTCCCAGGACCTTCTCATCTCCTCCAGGAGGGAATTCTCTGCGACCTCGTCTTGCCTGGTGGCCACCACCCATCCCATGTCCTGCCTGGTGACACCCAACCCTGGCCAACCCCAGGACTTGCTCCTTGCAGACACACACCCTCGAGCCACACCAACACCCAGCCACCGCCGCACCTTTGTCTCACTCTTCTCCTCCTGAACTTTGAACCTGACCTCCCCAAACTCTGTCTGTTCATTAATCCACCAATCCCTACCCCACCAACAACTTTCTCCCCTCCGCAGACACTGCCACCGCAACCCAACGCAACCAGCCTGACTCGACACAACCGGGAGATCGACCGCCCTGTCCCGTCACCTCCTCCCAGCCCCAGTTCCTCACCAGTGGGCTGCTCCTCCAGGGCGAGGACATCCTCGAAGCGCAGATACTCCATCTCCTGCCGGCACTGCTGGGGGCCCTTCACCCAGTTGACTTTGGCCACCCCACAAGCCAACACCTTGACAGCGTTGACTCGAGTCACCTCCGCCACCTCCACCAACACTCGCCCGACCACCTTCTCTCCACTGCAATAGACCTTCTCGGGCTCGCTAAAGGCCATCTCGAAGGTTTTCACCTTCTTGAACATCACCATGGCTGAGGCGGTGGTGGGCGAAGTCGTGAGAAAACTTCAGAAAAAACTCTGAAAAGACCCAAAACCCGCAACGGGGAATGGGAACTGCGGGTTGGTTTAAGCCCGCGAGGAGCCAAAAACCACCCTAAAACCGGCGAAAATAAGTCAAAAAGCGGCGATTAACTCTTGGGGGATCGGCAGCGACGACTCCACTTCCCTCGCAGCCCTCAGCACTCTGAGCGCGCTGCTCCCCGGCCCGGAGCCTTTTATAGACTCCGCACCCCCCCCTCGCCCTGCGCAGCCGCCTGCAGCCGCCGGGGGCGCCACGACTAGGGCGCGTGGTCAGGCTGTGAAGCTCGCGTGATCAGCGCTCCCATTGGCTGCCGCTGCCTTGTTTACAACAGCGCTGGCCAATCAGAGAGCGGCGAGGGGAGCGTGGACAGCGTGTGCCAGAGCAGGGAGAAGCGTGTTCACAGAGGGGGAGAGGAGGCGGGGAGGGGGAGCGCGGAGTGACAGCGCCTGTAACCAATGGGCAGCGAGGGCGGGCGGAGGCGACCAATGGCGAGCGGGGACTGTTTGGAGCCTGCAGTCGGGAGTGTGGGGGGGCAGCAGTTCCCTCAGGGTGGGGGCCGTGACCAGTTCAGGACCCTGTAGTACTGGGACGTGTTGTACTGGGCGAACTGGGAGCGGCTGGATGGAGCCTCTGGGGTTTCCTCTCACCCTTTTGGGGGCTCCTACCCCCTTGTCAGCTTCCTACACCCCTTGGCCAGGGTACCCGCGTTGTGTGGGGGGCGCATTTCCACAGCCCCCCCCTTCCCCTCAGGGTACCCGAGGCCTTCCCCCCGCCTTCATTTTACCCCCCCACCCCATATTGTTTGGGGTAAATAAGGAGTGCTGTGGGGTTGAGGGTCAAAGCCTGGCCCTGTGGGCCTCTCCTCACCCCTCTGTGGTGTCGTGGGCTGGGGGGAAGGGAGGATTTCCCCCTCTTCAACTCCCTCCCCATGGGGAACCCACCCACTCCCCCTATTTTGGGGACCCTCCCCAGTATCACCCGTCTCCACACAGCCTCATAGCCCCTAAAGGAAATGGTGACAACTCCCCCCCCCCCACTGTGCTTCGGGATCCTTCCAGCAGCCTTTAGGGTGTGGTGGAGTTGGGGATGGGGGGGGAATGGGACAGGGAGAAACGGACGGACAGACGGACACCCAGGAGCCAAAACTGGTTGTTAAGATCCTGACACTGAGAAGTTTCCCCCACCTCATCTGCCGTCGATTTCTCTGTCGTCGACCTGGTCACCTCACCCCAAGTTGGGGAGGTGAACCCTCCACAGCCATCCTACAGCCACAAAACTCCCCCTTGGTCCTTATTTTCCAGCTGGGAAACTCATCCCTGTTCTCCCATCTGGGATCTGGGGAGCGAGGACAGTTGTGCTGTCGCCCGGAGAAGCCTTTTTCCTCATAAGAAACCCTCGAGTTCTCCTTGCGCGATGGGTTTTGCTGAGCAGGCATTCCTCCCTGTTTATCCCTCGGCTCAAAAAGCCCTTTACGGGGCTCAAGAAAACCTCAGGCAGGGCGGGGGGGGGGGAGAGGAGGAAACGGGGAGAACAATGTTTTCTGGAGCCACCCAACGAAGCAGGAAAGGCAAACGGGGGGGCTTTGGTTGAAACGAGGAACCAGGGACGGTGTTTTTGTTGGGAGTTGACTCTGGTTTGTCCTCCAGAGGTTGTTTGTCCCGTACGTTCCTGGCACGCTCCGTGCTTTCCTTTCTGCTTCCCCCCCGCCGCCCCGGAGTTAATTCACACCTGTTAGTATAAACCGATCAACCGGCCAGATAAACCACAGGGCATAAACTATTTGCTTGCCAAACGCCGCGATAAACTGCCTTTACTGGGAGAGAATTTCTCCCACCAGTAGGTTGGGAATGGAAGGAACTGCCCCTTCTTCCTGTTGCTGTGAGCTGGGCCCAAACGGCTTTTCCCTAGGAAAAAAGGGGGACAAAGCATAAAGGAGTTGGATTCAGGAAGGAGCAAGGAGCATGGATTTGTTCTAATTTGGTGAAACGAGGAACCATCTTCTTCCCGCTATGGGGATGGTTGGATCCCAAAGCCCCCACGCTTGGAGTGGTGCCCGGCGTTCCCGGAGGAGCGGTGTTTACGCTCTCCCTCTCCGGTTTCCCTCGGTGCCTCGTCTTTCCAAGGAAGGGCTATGTTGGGCAGGGGAAAACGTTCCAGCTGTGTCAAAGGCCAACGGAGCCCTCAGCCAAAGAACCTGCCAAGGCCACGTTCCACAGCCCGAATTCTCTCCGACCTCCTCTGTCCGTCAGTCAGCTCTTGCCCTTTGTTCCACTGACCCTTGTCGGGCTGGAAATGCCTCCCTCGTCCTTGAGCAGGAGAAGGAGCGGCCGTCATTTCCTCGGGGCTGAGTCTCGCTTCACAGCGTTTCCCAGGGCCCTTCAGAAATCCTTCACCAGTTCAGCCCCTAAAACACCCCCAAAGCTGCAAAACGCTGCCGTCTTCTTCTGAATCGGGATGTTGGCAGAGGAGCTGATGGGGTTTTGAGGCACAAACCAGCTCCTAGGGGATTCCTTGCTCCCACTAAACAGGCATTAACCTCCCCTTTCAGCCTGTTTTTGCGGGGGGGGGTTGGAGGATTCAACCCGCAGTTCCCCGAGGGTAGGTGGGGAGGGTGGCCAGAGCCGTGTCCTCTCCTGGTGTTGCTGAGTAAGGCCATGACTGAGCGACACTGGAGACACCCCAGTTTGGAAGAATTGGGGTTGGGCTGAGGAAGAAACCAGGCCCTGCGGTGACTCACAGAAAGCCAAGGGCACTCGTGCCTCATGGCAAAGGAACCAGCTGCAGCGGAAACTGGGCGCCACAGTGCTGGGGGGTTGGCTGGCTGAGGCCAGCGGGATGGGGTTGAACAGGGCCAAGGGCAGGGTGGTACACTTTGGCCACAGGAACCCCCTGTAGCTACAGACTGGGGGATGAGGGGCTGGAGAGCAGCCCAGCAGAGAGGAAACTGGGAGTACTGGGTGACAGCCGGCTGAACAGGAGCCAGCAGGGAGCCCAGGTGGCTCAGAAGGCCAATGGCATCCTGGCTTGGATCAGCAATAGTGTGGCCAGCAGGGCTTGGGATGGGAGTGTCCCCCTGTCCTGGGCACTGGGGGGGGCCTCCCCTCAAGTCCTGGGGGCAGTGCTGGGCCCCTCTCTTCAAGAGAGAAATGGAGGGGCTGGAGCGGGTCCAGAGGAGCAACAAAGGGACTGGGGAAGGGACTGGCGGGAAAGGCTGATGGTGAGAGGCTGAGGGAGCTGGGGGGGTTCAGCCTGGAGATAAGGAGACTCAAAAGGGACCTTCTCCATCTCTCCAGCTCCCTGAAGGGAAGTTGCATTAAGGTGGGGGTCAAGCTGTTCTCCCAGGCACCCATCGCGAGGACGAGAGGACAGGGCCTGAGGCTGCCAGGGGAGGGTTAGGTTGGATGTGAGGAAGCCCTTCCTCCTGCAAAGGGGGATCAGAGCCTGGACTGGACTGCCCAGGGCAGTGAGGGAGTCCTCATCCCTGGAGGTGTTGAAGGACACCCTGGCTGTGGCCCTTAGTGCCCTGGTCTGGCTGCTGGGGTGGTGGGGAGCCCTGGGCTGGGCTGGCTGAGCTCAGAGGGCTTCTCCAGCCTCAGTCAGTCTGGGATTCTCTGCTGTGCTGGAGCTACCTTCATTCCCAACATCCACCTCAGTCCCACTGCTCCAAAAACCCCGTTAGTGATCAAACTCTGCTTTCCCCTCAGTTTAGGTTGTGGGAAGTCGCTGCCCACCGTTGCCAGGAGAAGTCACGGTCCCTCTCTACCAGACAACCAGCCGCTGACCCCAAATCGCTGGTGGGTGCAGCCTGGGATTCGCTCAGTGCTGGTTTCTCCGTGGGGTTTCCCCCCCCCTCCCATATATGGTTGTTTCTAGTAAATTCCAAGCTGGGAAGAAGCAGGAGCAGGGGGGCGGGACGTGAAGGGATTCACAATGGCCCCAGCAAAGGGACAGAGTGTTCCTGGTGTGCGGTTGGGAGCGGGAGCCCGGGGCGGAAAAGGCATTTCCTTTGGCGAGGTTGTTTATTGTAGAGGGAGCAAATCCTAAATAAATCCCAGTACAGCTGGTTTTACTGGGGGGAGAGGGGTGGTGTTGGTGGTGGGGTGGTGTCTCTGCAGCTGGAAAACCAGTGGCCATGGGACACGGGCAGCTTTTGGAGCAGCCACTGCTTGTTCCCAGCTCCTGGCTGCTGCTGTTGGGCTGTGGCCGTGGAGTTGATTCGACAGCTAAAGGGCTGCCAGAGGTGTTGAGGTTTCAGTTCCTCACTCCAGCTGGTGGTTTCCGTGAGGACGTTGAGTTCTAGAGTGCCCGACACAGCCCCGCTGGCTCCCTGGGATGCAGAAAGGGTTTTGACGGATTGCTCCGAAGCAGTTTGGGGAGCTCATGGGGCTCTTTGAGGTTTCCACTGCTTCTAGCCCCAGTGATGGCTCCGAGCTTCCATAGCACTGTGTGGGCTATAGGACACCCTGTTACAGACTGTCATGGCCTGGGGTTCTCCTTCCTCATCCCCACAGTGGGGAAAAGTAGTGTGGGGCAGGGGAAGGGACCTGGGGGGTTGGTCACCAGTGGCTGGAGAAGAGCCAGGAGGTGGCCAAGAAGGGCAAGGGCACCCTGGCTGCTGTCAGCACCAGTGTGGCCAACAGGACCTGGATTGGGGGCACTGGGGAGGCCCCACCTTGAATCCTGGGGTTGGGTTTGGGGTCTCTCAGTGCCAGAAGGACATTGAGGGGCTGGAGTGTGGCCAGAGAAGGGGCTGGAGGACAGGGAGAAGGAGCTGGAGAAGGAGGTGAAGGAGCTGGAGAACAGGGAGAAGGGGCTGGAGAACAGGGAGAAGGGGCTGGAGAACAGGGTGAAGGGGCTGGAGAACAAGGAGAAGGGGCTGGAGAACAAGCAGAAAGGGCTGGAGAACTTTTGAGTTGCAGGTGGGAGAACTGGGTGGGGGTTAACTGGAGAAAAGGAGGGTCAGGGGAGACCTTCTTGCTGTCAACAATTCAGGAAGCTGGAGTGAGGTGGAGGTCGGTCTCTTCTCCTCAGGAACAAGAGACAGGATGGGAGGAAACAGCCACCAGGAAAGGGTGAGGTTGGCTCTGAGGACCAATTTCTGCCCTGTGAGGATCCCCAGGCCTGGCCCAGGCTGTCCCCATCCCTTTTGGAGTGTCCAAGCTGTGGTGTGAAGGCCAGTGGTCAGTGGGGCCCTGGAAGTGCTGGGGCAGTGCTTGGACTCACAGGAGGAGCTCAGAGGGCTTCTTCAACCCCAACCATTGTGTGTCTCTGTGTGGACTTTTCCCCAGAGCCCCAAGTTTCCAGCTCTATTGATGTTCTAGGTCACCCTGAGAAGTGATCCTTTGCAGTGCTGGGATGTCTTCACATCATCACGTTCCTGAAAGGAAGGGGAACACAGAGCTGAGCGTCACCAGCCTGCAACAAGGGACCGAACTCCATTGTCCATAAACAAGAAGGAATTTGACTTTGGAGCTGGGGAGGTCTCGTGCCTGTCATCTGCTCTGGGCAGGAGGGCTCAGTTACATCACATCTTTCTCTGGCTGGGAGAACGTGACCTCTCCTGGGCTGCTGCTGCATGGCAGGACCGGCCCAACCCGCTGCTCTTGGCTCTCTTGGCCCAATCTTCCTCTTTGAGAGGAACCAACCCAGCTCCTTGCCAGCTCTTGGGTCGCCTGGGATGTGGTGAAAGGAGGAAATAAGTATCCTCGAGCAAAAACTGTCCTCGGCTTCCACCCCTCCAGAGGCCCCAGCGGGGTCTGCAGATGCTGAGAGCAAAGACATGAAGAGGTTTTCTTGCTTTCCAGCAGCCAAAGCTCCTCTGATGCCACCAGTACTGGGGGCAAGGGGATCCTTCCCCCCAGGTTCAGGCTCCCTCATTCAGAGAACCATGTTGGGTGACTGAAAGTGGCAGGAAGACACTCACAATCCCCTCTCAGGCCTTCAGTGATCCCAGGAGGCCAAAGGACAGAACCTCTTGTGGTGCTTGGGGTGAGGACAAGGGGAAATGGCCCCAAGTTGTGTCATGGGAGGGTTAGATTGGATCTGAGGAAGAAGTTCTTTCCTGAGAGAGTGGCTGGGCCCAGAGAGGTGGTGGAGTCCCCATCTTTGGGGGGATTTGAAAACCAAGTAGCTGGAGCACTTGAGGCCATGGTCTGAGGGTTAGGGAGATGTTGGACTGAGGGCTAGGCTCGATGATCCTGGAAGTCCTTTCCAGCCGGGATGATTCTATGATGGACCTGTGGGCACGGTGCCCAGGTGGCCAAGAAGGCCAATGGCATCCTGGCTTGGATCAACACCAGTGTGGCCAGCAGAGCCAAGGGGCTGATCCTGGTGAGGTCCCACATCGAGTCCTGGGGGCAGTTTTGGCACCTGCAGGACAGGAAGGGGCTGGAGAGGGGGCAGAGGAGGGCAGCTGGGCTGGTTGGGGGTCTGGAGAACAGGGCTGATGGGAACAGGCTGAGGGAGCTGGGGCTGCTCAGACTGGAGATGAGAAGTCTGAGGGGAGACCTCACTGCTCTCTACAGCTCCCTGCAGGGAGGGTGCAGTGAGGTGGGGGTTGGCTTCTTCTCCCCAGGGACTGGAGATAGGAGCAGAGGAAATGGGGTCAGGGGGGGCCAGGGGAGGGTCAGGTTGGGGCTGAGGAGAAACTTCTTCCCAGCAAGAGTGGGGAGGCCTTGGAACAGGGGCTGCCCAGGGAGGGGTTGGAGGCACCATCTCTGCAGGGGTTCAACAACTGGGCAACCAGAGGGTTTGAGGAGCTGGGGTAGGGGTTGGGGGCTGTAGGGTAGGTGGTTGGACTGGTTGATCTTGAAGAGCTTTTCCAACCTGGATGGTTCTGGGATTCTGCGATTCTATCCAGGGGCAGCTGAACTCTGGTTCTGCTGAAGCCCTTCCAAAGCCTTGGGCTGGGTGGACATCTAGAGGCCTCCCTAGGAACGGCACTGGTGGAAGGTCCCTTCACCCACTTTCTCCCGTGCCCTGGGTAGTTCCAAATGGGACAACAGCCCTGAGTTTGACTCTACGAATTTAGAAGGAGGAGTGGCCACATCATGAGGACAAGGGGAGGTTGAACCCCCAGAGATCTGCTGCCCACGTGTCACTGGGTGCTTCTTTCCTGTCGCTTTATCTGTGTTTGAGGTTGTTTTTCATGTCAAACGAGGAGGAACGTGAGGTGGTTCCACACCCAGCCCTGCCTGTTCAGCCGCTGTCCCAGTGACGATGCTCAAGGCACTGGCCGTTCCCAACATGCCAGATCTAGCTCTGAACTTGGCCCCGACCCTTAACTTCTAGAAGGCTTGTAAGAGGAGCAGGTTGTCCCGGACTCGTCACACCTCCCTGCAAGACCCAGGGTTGGCTGCAGCTGACAACCACCTACGCAGGGCTGATCCAGACTGGGACTTCCCTTGCTCCATCCACCCGGGCTGGGCATCTTGGGCATAGAACAGCCCAAACTGGGTTTGAAAGCACCGGCCGGTGCCGCTGGTGTCTTTTTTAGCAGGTGACGACACAGACTTGGAAAGTTGAGGGCTCCATCCCAAATCTACGAACGTCAGTGGAAAGCTTTTGTTGACATCAGCAGGGCTTGGATCAGCGCCTGCGTTCCGCTTCTTTATTCCAGCCTGTGATCGGCACGGGGTGAAAGGGCTCTCTCTCCTACTTAGGGACTTCAGCAGGTCTTCTCAGAACCCCAGAATCACTGAGGCTGAAGAAGTCCTCTGAGCTCAGCCAGCCCAGCCCAGAGCCCCCCATCACCCCAGCGACCAGACCAGGGCACTCAGGGCCACAGCCAGGGTGTCCTTCAACACCTCCAGGGATGGGGACTCCCCCACTTCCCTGGGCAGTCCAGTCCAGGCTGTGATCATCTCCCTTTGCAGGAGGAAGGGCTTCCTGACATCCAACCTAACCCTCCCCTGGCAGCTTCAGGCTCTGCCCTCTTGTCCTGGCACTGGGTGCCTGGGAGAAGAGCCTGACCCCCCGACTGCAAACTCCCTTCAGGGAGTTGGAGAGAGGGAGAAGGTCCCCCCTGAGTCTCCTCTTCTCCAGGCTGAACCCCCCCATCTCCCTCAGCATTTCCCCATCAGCCTTTCCGTCCAGTCCCTTCTCCAGCCTCATTGCTCCTCTGACCTGGTTCCAGCCCCTCCATCTCTTTCTTGAAAGGAAGGGCCCAGGTCTGGTTTCCTCTGCAGCCATCAGGTGGAGGATGCAGAGGACAGAGCAATCAGGAGAGCAGACGCAATCTCATTCAACGCTCAGCACGCTCTGTCCGCGTCGCTGGACCTCGGCCAGGGTGCAGCTCATGTTTAATGTGAGGGACACTGTGGCCTCGGCTGTGACGTTCCAGGGCTCCGCAGTACCTGCTCCAACCAGAACTGGAGCTTCAGACCTCTTTGAGCTGCATGAGATGGTCCAGCTTGCCTTTCCTACCGGCCAACATCCTCTCTTCTTCACCCGGGTGATGCTCTTTGGTTTTGACCTCAAGGCTGAGAGGAGCAGGGAGCTGGCTCGATGGTTCTTCACGGTCCCTGACTGTGCTTGTAGCTGGGACAGAGCCAGCCCTCCTCTGGCCTCGCTCCAACAGCTCCAGCTCCTTCTGCTCTTGGGGCCTCCAGAAGTGGCCACAGGACTCCAGAGGAGGTCTCCCCAGAGCAGGGCAGAGCAGAGCAGAGGGGGACAATCCTCTCTCTTGATCTCTGGCCACACTGCTCCTGGTGCAGCCCAGGATGCAGTTGCCATTCCAGGCTGCATCTGCATTCTGTTGGCTCCTGGCCTCCCTTTTCCATCTCCAGTAACCAAAATCTGAAGGATAAATCTGCATCTCTGAGCCACCCAATCATTTCGGTTGGAGAAGCCCTTGGAGCTTCTTGAGCCCAGCACCACCAGCTCCCCACTGACCCCTGGCCTCTCACTCCACATCTCCAGCACTTTGAGATCTCCCCATCCCTGGAGGGGGCTCCCCTTCCCTTCCTGCCCTGGGCAGCCTGGGCCAAGAAATTGTTCCTCATGGATGACATCTGGAGGTGCTGCAGGGACCTGCAGCCTGCTGCAAAGCCATGGAGCATCAGACAACCTGGAGGTGCTGCAGGGAGGACCTGCAGCCTGCTGCAAAGCCATGGAGCATCATGATGAGGCCGTCCAGCTTCTTGCCCTCCTTCCCTGCATGTAAATATAGAGCAGAGAGCGCTCCGCAGCGGCGGAGCTGGGGGTGGAAAGGGAGATATTCTTATCCTCACCTGCTGCTGCCGACCAGAGCAATGAAGAGGCAGATGACAGGAAGTGAGAGCTTCAAAAATAGACCCCTTTAATGTCAGACCTCTGGGGGCTTGGCGAGAGCACCCTACAAGAAGCAGAGGAGCCCCACATAGGGGGACATAGGCTGTTCTATCGAGGACGTCTCCACATGTCCTCGATGGAAGGGAGAGCAGAGGGGGCCAAATGTTGACCATAGAGGCTGCAGACTCAGCAAAACGTGGCTCTGAGGACCTCACAGTCCTTCCATCCCTGAGTTACCAGCAGCTCTTTCCCTTGGAGCTGCCCAAATCTCTTCCCCTGTTGCCTCGGGAGGTTCCGCAAAGCCGCCCAGGATGGCAGCAGGCAAAATCCTCATCGTGATGCTAAACACCCCCCTCCCAAGTCTTTGCTTGTGGAAAGTGGTGATTTTCATCTAGAGCTCCCTCTGCTCAACTTAAAACGTCTCCAGTAGGTTAAACATCTCCTGTCACCTCTATTTGCCAGCAGCTTCTCTGGCCACCCCACGCAGCCTCTCGGCCAGCTCCACCGTCTTCATCTGCAAAGGGGTCTGGGCTGGATTTGAAGTGGGGGGGTTGCAACAGAGCCCAAAGAAGAGGGATTGTCAGGGGGTGTTTTTCCCTCCCTGAACCTCAGTGCTGGTCCCAAGTCCACTCCTGGCTACTGCTGGATCCCAAACAGGTGCCAAGACAACAAGGGGAAAATAGCAACGGTGGCCTGACATGCCAGAGCCCTGACGCTCCACAGCTCCTGGCGCTGGGAATGATCCCAGTGCTAACCCAGGGAGAGGAGGACAGGAGAAGAACCCTTGTGATACCCAACTCGCTGCCTTGAGCTGCAGCTCAAGGGGCCTCAAATCCGCCAGGCAACAGGTTTTGACTCTAAAGGTTGGGGTTTGGGGGCTGTGACCCCATAATTTCTGAGCCTGTGGGGTTCCCTCAGGAAAAGTCTGCTGGGAGAAAGGCTTGAAGTGAGGTTGTGGGGTGCAGAGAGGTTGTCTTCACCCTACGCCTTCCTTTGAGCTGGCTGCGCTGTTGTCATCTTTAGAAATCAAAGAGAATCACAGAACATTAGGGATTGGAAGTGACCTCGAAAGATCATCCAGTCCCACCCCCAGCCACAGCAGGATCCCCTAGATCCAGTCATTAGGGGTTGGAAGGGACCTCGAAAGATCATCCAGTCCCCCGGCCAGAGCAGGATCCTCTAGATCCAGTCACATAGGAACATATCCAGGTGGTTTTGAAACTTCTCCAGAGAATGAGACTCCACAAGCCCCCTGGGCAGCCCCTTCCAGCACTCTGTGACCTGCCCTTGGCAGAGGTTGGATCAGCACCAGGTTCAGCCAGTGCGGGATGTGCAAGGACAGGGGATGCAAACCGGCATCTCCCTATCGCTTATCTCCAGAGCTTCCCTCTATCTGAAGGTCCTCGTTCTTCTCCAGGTCTCTGATTTCTCGTTGCTCCACACATTGCTTTCCGTGTGGCTCCCTTCAGGCTGGCTGTAGGAGCCCCCTTTGTGCTGGCCATAACCCCAGCGAGAGCTAGAAGTGCCCCAAGACAGCCCAAAGAGCAGAGGAGAGGAGGAGAAGGATGAAGGAAGAAGAGGAACGTGGGCAACCCGCCCTGGCCTGGAAGATGTGCAGTCTCTCAGCGTCAGGCAGGAAGACTCTGGCGTCCTCCAGAGCGCCGAGAGCCGCCATGGTGAAGTTGGCATCCCCTGAGGTCACCACGTCGAAGACACACGACTGGAAGTAGACGTCCTCCACGGGCAGCAGCTCCTTGCAGAGCGCCTGGGCCGCCTCGGCTGCCGCACGCCCGCGGCAGCACTCGCCACGGGAGATGCGCTGGCTACGGGGGCAACCGCCCACGCAGAGCTGCAGGTCTTGCTCCTCCGTGAAGGCGCTAGCCACCTCCTCAGCAGCCCGGATGGAGAAGGAGAGCTGGCGGCCAGCCTGACGGACTGCGATGGTGGTGCCGATGTAGTTGGCACGGATCTCCACGTGGCGCCCGGGGCTGCGCTCCCGGATCGCCAGGCTGCTCCCACCTGGCCTCTCGCCGCCGTTCACTGAGCCGTCCTCGAAGGCTGCCGGGAGGTTGTCTATCTCCGCCTGGTAGACCTTCTGGTCGATGCATTCCTTCATGTTTTTGAAGATGATGGTGAGCTGTGGAGCACAGAAGGTTGGGTCTCCCCAGCTGCATCCCCCACCAGCAGATCCCACATGGCTGCCTCATCGCCCTCCACCCCAAACCCTCTCTTCCACTTTGCTGCAGCCCTGTAGGGGAAGCAGGAGCCTTCCCTTGTTTCCGTCTTTCTTGAAGCAACTGAGATGGAGATGAGCCCCATGGGACCCATGGACCACACTCTAACCTGTCCGTGGCCAGCAGCAGGAGCTCTTGGTGAGGCTTTTGATCCCAACAGTAGGTTGGAAGTGACCTCAAGGATCATTGGATCCAACAGTGTTGGGGTTACGGTTAGACTCGATGAGCTCGAAGGTCTTTTCCAACCTCCATGATTCTCTGAATTATGGAACAGCGGGTTGGAAGGGACCTCAAGGATCACTGGATCTAACAGTGTTTGGGTTATGGTTGTACTCGATGAGTTCAAAGGTCTTTTCCAACTTCCATGATTCTCGGAACAGCAGGTTGGAAGGGACCTCAAGGATCACTGGATCCAACAGTGTTGGAGTTATGGTTGGACTCAATGAGCTCGAAGATCTTTTCCGACCTCAGTGATTCTCTGAATCATGGAACAGTAGGATCATAGAAGGGGCTGGGTTGGAGGGGACCTCAGTGATCACCCAGTTCCAACCCCCCAGCCATGGGAATCAGTGACATTTCCCCAGCTCAAGGCCCCATCCAACCTGGCCTTGGACACTTCCAGGGAGGTGGCAATGGAGTAGCAGCTGGCAGGGACCTCTGGGATTGCCCAGTGCCACCCCCCTACCAGAGCAGGAGCCCCTACAGCAGATCCCACAGGAACAGACCAGGCAGCTTTGGGGTCTCTCCAGAGCAGGAGCCTCCACAACCTCTCTGGGCAGCTCTGGGGCTCTGGGACCCTGCCCAGGAAGAAGTTGCTCCTGATGCTCAGGGGGAACCTCCTGGCTTCCAGTTGGGACCCAGTGCACCCTGTCCTGGTGCTGGTGCACCCAGCAGAGCCTGCTCCCAGCTCCTGACAGTCATCATGAGGTTGAATCCAAAGTGATTCAGACCCAACCGTTGGGATGGAAGAGCTCAGCCAGCCCCATCAGCTCCTGCTCCCAGCTCCTGACACCCCCTTGAGCTACTGATCAGCATCGATCAGATCCCCCTCTCAGGCTCCTCCTCTTCAGGCTCAACAGCCCCAGCTCCCCCAGTCTCTCCTCCAGCCCCCTGAGCATCTTCTGTCCCTGCACTGGACTGTCTCCAGTAGCTCCCTGTCCCTCCTGAACGGGGGGACTCCCAGTGTTGGCCCCAGATCTGCCCTTTGCATTGGGTTCCAGCCTGGGCTGGGGCTCTGGGAGCCTCACCAGGAAGAAGTTTTTCTGATGGTTTAGGGGCAACCTCATCTCTGCTCCCCTCGAGCTCCTTTCCCTCGCTGCCGAGCCCTCAGAGCTCTCACCTTGCTGGTGACGGTCGCGTTGGAGCCCTTCACCACCGGCGAGCTGGTCGCTTGCACAAACAGGTAGTCATTGTCCAAGAGGGGCCAGGAACCCTCCACCCGGCAGGTGTGGAAGTCGTCATGGAAGGTGCGGATGTGGGGGTCCCCGAAAGCGGCACAGTGCTGGTAGCTGGGGGGCTGCCCGTGCTTGTAGAGGAAACTCTTCTCGTAGTCGCAGATGTCGAGCGACTCAAAGCCCTGGCGGTTGGGAGCCGGCGGCCGGGGTCGGGGAGGCGACATGGGACCTTCTTTGGAGCAGTTGTTCTGGATCATGAGGTCCTCGATGCCGTGGACGGCCGAGTGGTAGGCCAGGTCGCCGCGGCACATGCGAGCCGTCTTGCGGGTGCAGTGGGAGTAGGAGCGGAGGGCGTTGCAGTACTCGGCGTTGCGGTTGGAGCCGCGCAGGTTGAGGGTGGCCGCCACGTACTCCGAGTTGCAGCGCAGGATCTTGCACTGGGAGGAAACTGGGAGAGATGGGACGGCTCAGGGCATCCCAGGAGAGCTGTAGGGATGGGGAAGGGCAGCACCTTCTCCTCCCTCCACCTCCTACCATCTGGTTCCCTCCAGCTCTCGTGGTGGAGACAGCTGTTGGCAGCACTCAGTCTCCCTGGTCTAGTGAACGTGGGGATCTGCTCCCTATGGGATGAGTCCAGGGTCTCCTGCTGCAGAAACAGGCTGGAACTTGGTGCAAAAGGCAGCTCTGGGGCTGCCTCTGGGGTCCTGGGTCCAGTTCTGGAGGGACAGGGAGCTACTGGGGCCAGTCCAGCGTAAGAACAGGAGATGCTCAGGGGGCTGGAGGAGAGACTGGGAGAGCTGGGGCTGTTGAGCCTAGAGAGGAGGAGACTGAGGGGGGATCTGATTGATGCTGATCAATAGCTGAAGGGGGTGTCAGGAGCTGGGAGAAGGCTCTGCTGGGTGGTGCCCAGCACCAGGACAGGGGGCACTGGGCACTAACTGGAAGCCAGGAGGTTCCCCCTGAGCATCAGGAGCAACTTTTTCCTGGGGAGGGTCCCAGAGCCCTGGCCCCAGAGCTGCCCAGAGAGGGTGTGGAGTCTCCTGCTCTGGAGAGATCCCGAAGCTGCCTGGTCTGTTCCTGTGGGATCTGCTCTGGGGGATCTTCCTGTGCTGGAGAGACCCCAAAGCTCCCTGGGCTGTTCCCGTGGGATCTGCTGTGGGGAGATCCTGCTCTGGAGAGACCCCAAAGCCACCTGGGCACCATCCTGGGCAGCAGCTCTAGAGGAGTCTGGGTGAGATGATTCCCAGATGTCCCTTCCAATCCCACTATTATGGGATTTATTGGAAGACCTGGACCTTTGGCTGTGCCCTGCTGTCTCTGCCTTTTCTTGGGAGACAGCAGAGCTTTTCAGGGCTCTCCCAGGGGCAGGGCAGGGGCTGCTCTCAGTGCTGAGGCAGCCTTAACAGGGCCAGGCGATGCTGGGGAGGTGCTGTCCTTCCCTCCATCTGAGCCTTGGGGCTACAGCAAGAGGGTCTTCTGCTTGGCCCCCTCCCTGCAGCTGTCCCCTGGTAGTTCCTTACCATTCCCACAGAAGAGGAGGAGGAGGAGGAGGAGAGCTGGGAGGAAGAAGCCAGCATTCTCCAGCTGCCCTGGGCTCCCCATTCCAATCCATGCAGAGCTTGAGGAGGTCCCTCACCCTCCGGCTCCTCTCAGCTTCTTCATTCAGCAGGTCCCTAGAAGCAGAGGTGAGGTGGGGTCTCAGAGGTGCCACCAGGAAGCCTGAGCTCCCTCCTCTCCAGGAGCTTTTGAGCAAAATCCCAGTGGCTTTGGGGGTTTAAACTGCTTTCTAACAACAGCTGCTCTGTGTCACCCTGTTAAAGCTTCCAGCTACCATTGGGGTGAGCTCCAGGTGCCCTGGAGAAGCTTCACAGCGGGGATGGGAGCAGCTCATGGGCACAAAGAGGACCCAACGTGGTGGGTGCTGCTGGTCCCACCAATCTCAAGGCTTGGAGCACGACTGCCAAGGGAATAGGAGCTGAAGCATCAAATTAAAGGGCTGGTGGCCACCCCACCGGCACCTCTAGGTGACACCAGCACCTCCTGCTCCACCAAAACCCCAAATCCAGGGTCTCACAGAGCCAGGAAACGTCCTCTCAGCCACATTCCCCCTTGCTGCGATGGCTCTGGGCACCGAGGGGTTGGAAGGAGACCGCGAGAACTGCCCACATCCAGCTGAAAATCAACCTCCCTTGGGCATCATCAGGGCTGGGAGCTGTTGTGGGGTGGCCACCAAGGGGTAGCTGCTCTTAACAAGAAGTTCCTAGCCCCTTGTCAGTCAGAGAGCCTTTCCCAAGGTGCTGTGGAACCTGCAGAGTGTGAGATCAGTCCTTCAGGTTTCTTTTTGCTTCCCTGTTGCTGGTTGGAGAGGCTGGTGGTGGTGGTGCTGGTGATGTCCCTGTGCCTGGGACTCTGGGCATCCCGAGGTACCAAGACCACCGATGCCCTAGTGGCTCCTCAGGGTCCAAGAAGGAGAAGCAGCTGAAGTCTCCTTGTTTTTTCTCAAAAATCACAGAATCACAGGGCTGGAAGGGGACCCCCAAAGGTCAGCCAGTCCAACCCCCCTGCACCAAGCAGGGCCAGTGCTCCCCAGACCAGCCTGACCTTGGATGGCTCCAGGGATGGGACCTCCACCCCCTCTCTGGGCAGCCCCTGGTCCAGGGATCCCCCACCCTTAGATTCAACAATGTTGTTTTCAGCTCTGACCTCCCTCTGCCCTTTTCCAGCCTCAAACCAGGACCTGTCATCCCCTGCCCTTGGGAACAGCCTTCCCCAGCCTTCTGACAGCCCCTTCTAGGGGTTGGAAGGTCACTGGAAGATCCCCCCGCAGCCTTCTCCTCTGCATCTGAACAGCTCCAGTTCCCTCAGCCTGTCCCCAGAGCAGAGGGTCTCCAGCCCTCTGAGCATCCTCGTGGCCTCCTCTGGCCTCACTCCAACAGCTCCAGCTCCTTCTGCTCTTGGGGCCTCCAGAAGTGGCTGCAGGATTCCAGGGGGGGACTCCCCAGAGCAGAGCAGAGCAGAGCAGAGCAGAGCAGAGCAGAGGGGGACAATCCTCTCTCTCGATCTCTGGCCACACTGCTCCTGAGGCAGCCCAGGGTGCAGGGAGAAATCAGTCTTCCTCGTGGCTGCAGCCATCAGGCACCACTGTCAGTGGTCCAGGCTGGCAGCCCCCTCTTCCACGGCCAGTGTGGTGGCCAACAGGGCAACCACTGGGGCTGAAACCAGCCAGCTGACTCACTGGCTCTGCTCAGGCTTCTCTTGGCAAGGAGGTGACCAGGACAGAGCAGGGACACGACACCTGATACTGAGAAGGGTGCTCAGGTCGGGTGAGTGAGGGAGGAGTGGACAGGGATGTCCTGTCCCACCCTCCCTGCTCTGACCCTGTTTGGGGCTCTCAGGACCCCCAGAATCACCTCCCAAGATGATGCCTTTGGGGGTGATGACACAGAGGGGACCTGACCCTGCCCAAGGCTGGGAGAATAAACATCCAGTTAATGTGTAGCCAAGGAAGGTGGTTCCAGCTGGGGCTACCAGAGGCCCTGCCAGTGATCTGGGCTATCCTGACCCCCATGGCAATAGGAGAACGGGCAGATCGGTGCTTGGAGGTGCTCCACAAGCCCAAGGAGATGCCACCTGCTAGGGGAGCTCAGCAAAGGGGGCTCAGACACCCCCATTTCTTCCTCTTCTTGGGAAAACCTGCATCTGGAACCGACCCCCTTGGGCACCAGAGGCAACGTCCTGCTCTCCGGACCCTCCTGGGGTTCTTGAAGGGGAAAGTGGCCAGCAGGTCCTGGGAGGGGCTCGTGCCCCTTTGCTCTGCCCTGGGGAGGCCACAGGTGGAGGTCTGAGTCCAGCGCTGGGCTCCCCAGTTCAGGAGGAACTCCTCAGGGAGCTACTGGAGCCAGTCCAGTGCAGGGACAGGAGATGCTCAGGGGGCTGGAGGAGAGACTGGGAGAGCTGAGGCTGTTGAGCCTGGAGAGGAGGAGATTGAGGGGGGATCTGATTGATGCTGAACAATAGCTAAAGAGGGGGTGTCAGGAGCTGGGAGCAGGCTCTGCTGGGTGGTGCCCAGCACCAGGACAGGGGCCACTGGGTCCCAACTGGAAGCCAGGAGGTTCCCCTGAGCATCAGGAGCAACTTCTTGTGGGGAGGGTCCCAGAGCCCCAGAGCTGCCCAGAGAGGGTGTGGAGTCTTCTGCTCTGCAGACACCCCAAAGCTGCCTGGTCTGTTCCTGTGGGATCTGCTGTGGGGGATCTTCCTGTAGCCGGGGGGTTGCACTGGGTGACCCCAGAGGTCCCTGCCAGCCCCCCCAGGTCTGGGCTTTAGCTTCCTGCCGCAGCCCTTGCTGTGCTGCAGCTCCCCTCACCTGCTTCACCCTCCTGGACTCCCTCCTTGGAGCCCTCAGAGCTGTTTTTTCTTCGTCACCCACCTCTACCCCAAGTGACAGCCAGAGAAATCCATGAGCCCACAGCCAGGAAAATCCCAACCTCACTCCAGGGCACCTCCATGGCCTTGAAGCCGGATCAGATCCAGGGCGCCGGGGGGTCTCGGGGAGCCGACCCCACTGCAGGACACCCCGCTCTTCCTCTCGGTTACCTTTGCTCCGTCCTCGTCCCCTGCGCAGGGCAGGGGATGGGTGTTGAAATAGAGCCACCTAAATTTAGAAGGGCTCAACCCCAGCCAAGAACAACAACAGGCAGGGGGGGCAGAGACAGT
>JAOXOE010000581.1:0-14070 GCA_028565055.1 Phoeniculus purpureus
CAGAGGAGGTTCCCCATCAGTGTGAGAAGGACCTTCTTCATGGTGAGGGTGCCAGAGCCCTGGCAGGGGCTGCCCAGAGGAGTTGTGGAGTCTCCTTCTCTGGAGTTGGTTCAAACCCAGCTGGCCATGTTCCTGTGCCACTGGATCTAGGGGATCCTGCTGTGGCAGGGGGACTGGACTGGGTGGTATTTGAGGTCCCTCCCAACCCCTAATGTCTGTGTTTCATGAGTGAAGATCTGAATATTGTTGAGTCTGTCTAAAACTGGCCTCTCTGTGTGATTCTCTTTGTTATTAACTGAACGGGAACCAAGGCTGAATCGCACTTTAAGGAGCCTCTTTTGGTGACGGGAAGAACCAAGTAGCTTCATGTTGTCGTGTTTTACCAATTAAAACTTGGCAGCTGAGCTGTGGGCTCAAGCAATCAGAGATTTCCAGGCCTAGAGGGATGGTTTGGAATCTGGAGAAGAAAAACCACACGGTCCAAAGCCCTGCTGGTGGTTTTCCACTGTTCCCTAGAAAGCGGGTAGGGTTCTGGGGTCAGACTGTGGAGTCCCCATCCCTGGAGGGGTTTCGAAACTGAGTAGCTGGAGCACTTGAGGCCGTGGTCTAGGGTTAGGGGGCTGTTGGGCTGAGGGCTGGATGATGCTGGAGGTCCTGTCCAGCCAGGATGGTTCTAGGATTCTATGTTGTAGGGGGATTGGACTAGATGGCCTTTGGAGGTCCCTTCCAACCCAACACATTCCATGGTTCGATGATTCCATGATTTTGGAGCTCTTGGATCCCTTTGCTCCTGATGGGTCTGTAGCCAGGCAGTGATGAGGCTGCACCATGAGCTGCCTGTGGAGAACAGGCTCCTTTGGACCGTCCAGTGTGTCCTGCAGGTCTCCTCTGGAGCAGGCAGCCTTCTTCACGCGTGCAGGGCTCTCTGTTGCAGCAGCCCAGAGACCGCCCCGCCAAAGAGGAGTCGCTCCCATGGCCACTGAGCAGCGCTTGTTTGCTCCGGACAGCAGCATCCTCAGCCCTGCGCTGCTATCAGCCCCAGCGGGGCGTCTGGTGCTGCCTCCGCCTGTTATCGGCCCCCTAATAACTGCCTTTGTTTTCTGTCCCTCGTTTTCCGTCACATTCCCACCCCGTGTGTGAGAATCGGTGCCCCGGAGCTCTTCTCTATCAGGGCCCTGCAGCTGCTGTTGTTTCAGATAGGGCAGGAAGTAGGCACCGGAAAGCAGCCAGAGCTCGCCGCGCTCAGCAGCGTCGAGAAATGCCTCTGATTTACCCGGGCTCTGGCTCCAGTCAGAAAAAGAAGGAGGAAAAAGAAGAAAGAAGGGAGAGGGGGCTGTTGGCGGCAGGAAGGGCCCGAGCAGACGACTGTGTCTGGGCTGTCTGTGTCAGCAAGGAGAGTTTCAGCCCTCGGCTCCCGCAGGGCACCGGCGCTTGGCCGGCAGCAGCGCCCCGCAGGGCTGGGGCTGGCGCTGGGCACCGAGAAGAGCCCCTCTCACCTCCCCAGGGGCGGCAGTTTCTCAGGGTTCATCCCGTTTTCAGCATCTCCCCACTCGTGTCTGCTGTGTGCTCAGGGCAGATCAGCTCACCCGGGCGTCTGCTGAACGCCTTCAAGCAGCAGGGAGCGCAGGGCGCCAGCCCAAGGCGCTGGTGGAGGCTCCCTGGAGCAGGAAACCCACCGCTAGCACCAGGAGCAGCGGCACTGCCGCTGCTGTTGTCACTGCTGTTACTGCTACTGCCATAACCATCATTTGATAGCTCAGGCAGAGCGGAGAACCCCAGAGCGTTTGGGACGGGAAGGGACCCAGAAAGATCATCCAGCCCAGTCCCCCTGCCACAGCAGGAGCCCCTAGATCCAGTCGTTAGGGATGGGAAGGGACCCAGAAAGATCATCCAGCCCAGTCCCCCTGCCACAGCAGGAGCCCCTAGATCCAGTCATTAGGGATGGGAAGGGACCTCCAAAGATCACCCAGTCCCATGCCCTATGTCTCAGTTTATGGGGGGGGGGGTGGTGTCAGGCTGACCCAAGAGATGCTCAGAGTGTCTAAACCTCTTTTGCTTGGCAGGCTAACAACTTAATGGAGCACTGGAAGGGGGTCCCAGGCTCTGCTCAGTGTCACCTGATGACAGGACAAGGGGCACCAAGTGTGAGCTGGAGCAGAGGAGCTTCCCCGTCAGTGTGAGAAAGACCTTCTTGCCTGTGATGGTGACGGAGCCCTGGCAGGGGCTGCCCAGGGCCGTTGTGGAGTCTCCTTCTGTGGAGATGCTTCAGACTCTCCTGGCCGTGTTCCTGTGTGACTGGATCTAGGGGATCCTGCTGTGGCAGGGGAACAGGACTGGGTGACCTTTCGAGGTCCGTTCCAACCCCCAATGCTCTGTGATACCTTTTGAACTGCTTTCAACGCAGACCTCTTCCTCCCTGACACAGCAGATAAGGAGGAAGACGTCCGCCCACAGCATCTCGCCCCGCGAGCAGCGCCCTTCACATCTGCAAATGCTTTAGGGGAGCGAAATTACACCCTGAGACGTTTCTCTTTTAATTACAGGCTCCAGATGAGATTTGTCAGAGCGGGGAAACGTATCCCGTAGCGACTGATGTCAATAGCCAGCAGTCCCCTGAAGGCGGCCAGGGTTGGGAAAGCCGTGCTGTTTGCTGCTCTTGGCAGCGCTCCCCGCTCTCACAACGTCCAACTTAGAGCCGCCTTTATGTGCCCCGTCTTTTTTTCCCCAGTAGCTGCTGCCAGCGAGCTCCAGACTCCCCTATATCACCGCGATTTAAGAGCCCAGACCTTTGGGCGCATTAAGCTCTTGTTGACATTGCAATAAAAATCGGAACCGAACGGAACGGCCCCGGTTGAAAACTGCACTTCAGTGACTTTATGGGTCGGAGATTGTGTTCTAGGATTCCCAGACTCCCAGTGCAGCGAAGTTATTTCCTCTTGGCAGATGTCTGGAAAAGAAATAATTCATGGAGTGGATAAAATGATGTGGCAGACACCAGGTCGAAGCCTGAAGGGAGGAAATGGTGTCTCCCCAGCACCTGTAAATATTTGCTCTGTGTCTTGGGCTGAGGAGCTTTTCTCATCCCTAGTCGGATGGGGGGAGAAAAGTGAATTCAGGGTATTTATTTGGTGAGTCTTTAAGAAAACAGAGTGTTCATCTGCCAAAAGGCAGCTCCTGCCTCGGTGTTTGTGTGGCTGTCAGAGAATCACAGACCATCCAGCCCACGTCAGGTGTCCCACACGAAAACGGGTGCAGCTCCCCACTCAGCAGCTGAGGCTGGATGGTCTCTTCTGCAGTCTCCTCTCCCGTGGTTTTTCCTACCCCGTACCATGGAAGCAGAGGTTTCCATCCCGCGAGCTGCCAGGTTTCCAGTCCCTGCAGCGTTTCCTCGCAGAGCGGTTTGGGGTGAAGGCGCGTGAGCGGTGCGCGCCGGCGGGCGCTGCTGCAGCCGACGGCTGGTTGGTGCGGCTCTGCTTTACGAGCGCGGGGTGCGCGGGGTGACGAAGGCTGTCGGGTGGAGCCAACACCCCCGGCCTGTGCAGCCTCTCGCCAGAACCCTGCTCCGCCATCGCCTCGGTGAGAGGCGCCAGGGCTCAGCCTGACGGGCGTCGCGTTGCCAGGCTCGGCAGCGGAGCTGACCCTCGCTGGGTTGCACCTGTCGCTAGGATGCTGCCGAGTGCTGAGCCAGGTGGTGCACATCTGGATGCCCACCACGTGCTTGCCCTGGTGGGTCTCCAGTGTGGCTCCGTGAAGTCAGCCTTTGGATCAGACCTTCCCGCGGTGGGAGTTTTGTTCTGGAAAGGTCTTTACTCGATGTCGGTAGCGTGACGCAGGAGTGTCACCACCCGGAGAGCACGGAGCCCTCGCTGAACCGCAGGTGACCCCAGAGGTCCCTTCCGATCCCTGCAAAGAGACCCACCAAGCTTCCAGCAGCAGCAGCAGCAGCCCTGGCTTTGGGCTGCCTGAAGCAGTCTAGTAGATCTGTGGTTCTGGGATCCTGTGCTTCTATAGGATCCCTGTGATTCTGTGACCTTGTCGTTCTATGGGATCCCTGTGATTCCATGATCTTGTGCTTCTATAGGACCCCTGTGATCCTGTGGTCCTGTGGTTCTGTAGGATCCTTGTGGTTCTGTGGTCCTATAGTCCTGTGATCCTGTAGTTCTGTGATCCTGTGGTCCTGTGGTTCTGTAAGATCCCTGTGTTTCTATGATCCTGTGGTTCTGTAGCATCCCCGTGGTTCCATGATCCCGTGGTTCTGTGATCCTAGGGTCCTGTGGTTCTGTGATCCTGTGGTCCTGTCTCCAGGGCACCTCAGCTGCTGATACCCAGTGTTACCTGTCCCGAGGTCCATCGGCTGTCGAGGTTGGTTGAGCGGAAGCAGAGCTGAGTCTCTGGGCTGCCTTCTGCCAGGCAAAGCCGGGGGCACCCAGCAAACACCCCTGTGCGAGCCAAGGTGCTTCTCCCTCCCTCCGCTCCGCTGTGCCGCAGCCCAGCCGGGCTCTCTCCCCGCGGCGAGCGGTGCGAGGCGGCCGCTGCTCGCTGGGGGCCGCGCGGCGGTTGTGCGGGGTCAGAGAAGGGGCGCAAGTGCTCATCGCCTCGCTTTGATGTCAAGGCGACAAGAGCTTCGGGAAGGTGCAGTCACACGGGATTTAATGACCCCTCTGATCCCGAACGCGGCGGCCGCGGCACCTCCTGCTCGTTCCGTGCAGGGCTGGAACCGCCTCTGGGAAGACGAGGAACCGTCGGATCGGTGTTAGGAGAAATCCTCCCTCGTCTGCTGGGTTTCGTTTGAGCTCTGGGGTCAGTCACTCGTAGAGACTGTGGATCCCCTTTGTTCCCCTTTCCCCTTCTGAGCCCCTCTCCTGAAGCCAGCCTGTCGCTTTTCCAGCCTGTGGAGAGATCCCTGCGTGCGCTGCCCGGGAAGCTCTGCCCGTGGGAGAGCCAACAGGCTGCCAGCAGCAGTCGCTGGGGCTGGGCTGGGGGCAGGGGCACGGGGTGCTCCTTTGGCAGGGCAGGAGGGCCTCGGGCAACAGCCTCCAGCATCAGGCTTAGAGCCACTCAGAAAGGTCCAGACCTGCTCCCCACCTCCCGTTCACTGCCCATGACCTTCAGGAGCTGCCTGCCCTTGGGGCTACCAGGTGGACCTCAGGCTGAGGGAGCTGGGACTCTTCAGCCTGGAGAAGAGGAGGCTGAGGGGAGACCTCAGTGCTCTGTACAGCTCCCTCCAGGGGGGTTGAGGTCAGGCAGGAGTTGGCTGCTTCTCCCTAGGTTCAAGAGGAAATGGGGTCACGTGGTGCCGGAGGAGGGTCCGACTGGATCTTAGGAAACGTCTTCGCTGACAGAGTGGGAGCCCTTGGCACAGGCTGCCCAGGGACGGAGGCACCATCCCTGGAGGGGTTCAACAACCAGGCAGCCAGGGTGTTTGAGGAGATGGGTTGGTGGTTGGGGGTCATAGGGTGGATGGTTGGACCTGATGATCTTTAAGACCTTTTCCAGCTTTGACGATTCTGTGATTCTGTGTGTCCTGAGATTCGAGTGCAGGGGTCTGGCAGCACCGTTGTGCTGCTGGGCACTACTGGGAAGTAGAACGACGAGCAGGGTCAGTTTGTGTTGCGGATTCGCTTATGGTGGGGACACATTTCTGTTGTCTCTAGCAGAGTGGTGCCTGCTGCCCCTTACTCCACCCTCATGGGTACCCACAAAGCTTCCAGCAGCAGCAGCCCCGGCGTTGGGCTGCCTGAGGCAGCGGAGTTGTTCTGCCTTGTGGAAACTCTGCGTCAAGCGCAAGATGCGTCTGTTTTGTTTCCCTTACAGATGCTTTCAGGAACGTAAACACAGCATTTGGGTTAAGATGTGGTTTCTCTGTCCGTTGCCCAGTCCTTCCCTCACGCCCGTGTGTCAAACACACATCTTGCACCACCCCGGGCAGACCCCGCAGCCTCTGCGCAGCACAGACCCTGCTGCCCCAGGCAGGGTTGGCCTCAGGGAGGGCTCCTGACAGCTCCTGCTGCCTGATGCTTTGGTGTAAAAGCGAAGCCAGGTTCACTAGAGACAGAACCACTTGGTCTAGGGGATCCTGCTGCGGTGGCAGGGGGATGTGATCTTTTGAGGTCCCTTCCAGCCCCTAATGACTGGATCTAGGGGATCCTGCTGTGGCAGGGGGATGGGACTGGGTGATCTTTCGAGGTCCCTTCAAATCCCTGATGTTCTGTGATGCTGAAGTTTAGACCCCTGTGTGCTGGGAGTCACTGGGGCTCTGACGGTCCCTGCTCTGATACCCACCAGGTGGGTGGTTCATCCCGAAGGGTCTGCAGAGAAGACGGGCAGAGCGCTGCCAGTTCTGTGCACGGGAGGGATGAAGAAAAGCTCCCACAGCCCAGAGTTTGGGTGCGATAGGATGAGACTCCTTCAGTCTGGGCACCTAGTCAAGAGCCCCAGTTAAATCACTGCCACAGGGTCTGTCATCGCACCGCAGCCCAGAGCCTCTCCCGTTAGCCCTCTGCAGCGCAGCCGCCACAGGAGAACTTGGGCTGAAGGGACTTCTAAGTAGAGCAGGTAGGGAAAGGTCTCTGTGCACAACAACGACCATCCGTGGGGCCGAGCCAGTGCTCGTAGGGGAGGATCAGGTTGTACTGAGGCTGCTCCTCGCTGCCACACACTTGATCCCAACACACTTGCTCCACTGCCCTGTCCTCCAAAAACAGCATCGCCCAGTGCTGGGGGCTTACGGTGCTGAAATGGGTATAAACAAGCTCAAACAGAAGCAGGAGACACCTGAGGCAACCTCAGATCTGCCAGCTTCAGGGAGTGTGTGAAGTTAGAGTTTCCACTGCCCCACAAGACTTGTTTTGCTCAGGGCTTAACTCGGGAGGTTTGATGTGAGCTGGTGTTTCGCACCGCGGGCTGGCGCCTCCGGGATCCCGGCTACTCTTTTGTGATGCTTCTGCTGTTCTCGTTCGCGAGACGGTGCTGAACTACTGCCTTCGACGATCTTTCGAGGTCCCTTCCAATCCCTACTGTTCTGTGATTCTGCAGTTTCTCTGAGACAGACCTATTTTTGTTTAGTGATTTAATAGCTGGGTGGTGCCTGCGGCAGCTTTCATCTGCCAGGAAGGAGAGCTGCTTGTGAGCAGTGAGGAAGTAGCTGCCCTGCAGATATCTGCTAGTCCTACCCTGGAGGGCTTGCTCGTGGTGTGGACTTGATACCAGGAGCTTTAATTTATTTACTCACAGAATCCCAGAACATCAGGGGTTGGAAGGGACCTCCAAAGATCCTCCAGTCCCATCCCCTGCCACAGCAGGATCCCCTAGATCCAGTCATTAGGGACTAGAAGGGACCTCAAAGATCATCCAGTCCCATCCCCTGCCACGGCAGGATCCCCTAGATCCAGTCATTAGGGACTAGAAGGGACCTCAAAGATCGTCCAGTCCCATCCCCTGCCACAGCAGGATCCCCTAGATCCAGTCATTATGGACTGGATGGGACCTCCAAAGATCATCCAGTCCCATCCCCTGCCACAGCAGGATCCCCTAGATCCAGTCAGTAGGGATTGGAAGGGACCTCCAAAGATTGCCCAGTCCCATCCCCCTGCCACTGCAGGATCCCCTAGATCCAGTTGCACAGGAACATCCCCTTCATGCAGTGTCTCCCCACTTCTTGCACCGCTGACCTGGTAACGTCTTTGGTCTGAGCAGACCAGTATCTGAGCTGGAAGGCAGGGCTTTGGCTTAGAGGAACAAACCAAGGCCACCGTTGGCTCCATCCCGGTAGTGAGCCGGAGGGAGAGCAGAGCTGTGCCGGAGCTGGAAGTTTCTCCAGGGATGGAATCCGTGAGCAGCCACCCAATGTTAAAAATACTCGGTTTCCGATGAAGCTCACATCTATATGTGGAGCCCACGCTCGTGCAGAGCTCTGCCTGTCCTGTTCCACGCAGGAGCCCAAACGGTTGCATCGGGGAGATGCTGATTCTGCTAATTAGTGAAGCAAAAAATTTCCATCGCAAGGGCATTTCAAAGCAAAACTCAACACAAGGAGGCAAAAAGCACCCCCCACCACCACCTCCTTATTAAACTAAGCTGTGGTGTAGCAGCTCACCACATCCTGTGCCATGGCATCTGCTCTTCAGCAAGGGAAAGGTACCCTGACAGGTACCGAGGCCACACGTTACCTGCAGCTCTCAGCGCTGCTGTTTGTTTCTTGCTGGCAGTGGAAAAGCTGAAGATGATGATGGAAAATACCCGTTGAGGAAAGCTTTGTGGGGATCTGTGGGTGTCAGACAGAAAAGCAACCGCGGTGCCCCTTCCCCAGGGCCAGCAGAAAAACAGTGCCCAAAAAAACCCCATCGGGTGACAGAGGTGCAGGAACCGCTGTGCTCAGCTGTTGGGGCTGATAGGGGTCGATGGGCTGCTTCAGGAGAGCTCTCGAGCTCCTCTGGGCACTGAACATCAAAGGTCCTTCCAACCCCTAATGACTGGATCTGGGGGATCCTGCTGTGGCAGGGGATTGGGCTGGGGTGATCTCTCGAGGTCCCTTCCAACCCCTAATGGCTGGATCTAGGGGATCCTGCTGTGGCAGGGGATTGGGCTGGGTGATCTTTTGAGGTCCCTTCCAACCCCTAATGACTGGATCTAGGGGATCCTGCTGTGGCCAGGGGATTGGGCTGGATGATCTTTGGAGGTCCCTTCCAACCCCTAATGACTGGATCTAGGGGATCCTGCTGTGGCCGGGGGATTGGGCTGGGTGATCTTTTGAGGTCCCTTCCCACCCCCGTGGTTCTGTGCGGTGCTCTGCTCCTGTCCTGGCTGCAGAGCAGGGTTCGCTGCTTGGCTCCCCTTGTGCCGTGTGCTGCTGCTGAGGCTCAGCTCCCCAGCACGCTGCTATGCGTTCACCTCTCTCTTCCACACGGCTCGTAGCTTGCTGCCACGAGTCGGTGTTTCCACAGCCAGCTGCTGCTTCCTTTCCGAAGCCGGGTGTGCGTGTCCATCGGCACCACCAGTGGGTTTGGTGGCCGGGGCCCGTGACACAGGTGCCGACTGATTCATGGGCTGCAGAGACTGGATGGCAGGAGGCTTGCAGGAAAAGAAAACAGCAATGACAGGGCAGAACCCCCAAACAGCACAAAGAAAACCCCAACGAATTGCTGCAGGAAGTTTGGCTTCGATGGGTTCGGTCTTTTCCAGTAACCACCTGGGGTTATCGGGATGGCCGCGAGCAGCAGCCCACGGGGAAAGGAAAGGGCAGGCTGGCTGTTCCGTGGTGATTCCATGACGTGGGCGCGTGTTTCCCGCTCCCAGCGGCGGCAGGGAACGCCGAAGCGGGCGATAGCCCTGCCCGTGGCATTTGGTCTTCTTCCTGCTGTGGGTCAGGTGGCGGCAGCCGCTGCGGGCAGGCGGGGTGAGGAGAGAAGGGATGTTGTGGAGTCCTCTGCCGCTGCCCTTTGCCAGGTTCGGTCATTTCCCATCCCTCTGCCAAAAACCGCAGGCTGATAAACGGGCCGGGCCGCAGTGTGGGAATCTGTCCTGCCCGGGGCTCTGCAGGGGCAGGGGAGAGTGCCAGAAAACACCCCGTTCTCAGCGGAGATGCAGCCTGAGTGGCTGCTGCTGGGCTGGCAGCCCCTGGTGGCCCAGGCTGCGCGTCCCTCCCGTCTGGCCGGGCGGGCGGAGCGAGGGCCGCCTGTCCGCCGGCGCTGCTCGCTGGCAAGGAGGGGGTGTCTCTCCCTGCGTGCCCGGCTCCGGGGAACAGGCAGGCGCGCAGCAGCCTCTTCTGCCGGCTTGTTTTTCCTGACTTCATCCCGCAGTGGAAAAATTCAGCCGGTGAAGCTGCGTTCTGCCTTGGCATCCCCAGGGCTGGCAGCTTTCTGCCACCAGCCCCTCTGTGGCCAGCAGACTTTCCAAAAGGCTCTTTTTATGGAAGAGGAAGATTATTCTGAGGTTTCCTGTGGTTCTTTCGGCTTTACGCTTGCAAACCAGCTCTAGAGTGAGTGAAATCGTTTATCTGTAGCTGTCTTGAAGTGTTAGAATCATCAGCGAGTCATCCTGGCTGGACAGGACCTCCAGCATCATCCAGTCCAGCCCTCAGCCCAGCAGCTCCCTAGCCCCTAGACCTTGGCCTCGAGTGCTCGAGCTACTCAGTTCTTAAAGCCCTCCAGGGATAGGGACTCCAGCACCTCCCTGGGCAGCCTGTTCCAGTGCCCAACCACTCTCTCAGCAAAGAACTTCTTCCTGAGATCCAGTCTAAACCTCCCCTGATGCAACTTGAGGCCCTTTCCCCTCATCCTGTCATCAGTAATTTGGGAGAAGAGACCAGCAGCAGCCTGACTACAGCCTCCTTTGAGGGAGCTGCAGGTATTTAGGATGGACTGGAGTGTTAAATGTGTTCGGTGCAATCAAGGATCTGGGATGCTGCTGTTCTCCCGACACCTCATTCAGGCGGTGTTTAGCACGTTAACAACCCCAGTTAATCTGCTTTTTTGACTGGGAGCAGCCTGTAGGAGCGTCTCATGCTGTTCCTGTTCAGAGCTGTGCTGAGGATGTCAAGGAATGGATATAGGTCTGGGGGGCTGGAGATGTTTCAAACCCACTGGGGCTTGTTCCTGTGCAGCTGGATCTAGGGGATCCTGCTGGGGCAGGGGGACGGGACTGGAGGATCTTTGGAGGTCCCTTCTAGTCTCTAATGACTGGATCTAGGGGATCCTGCTGTGGCAGGGGGACGGGACTGGAAGATCTTTGGAGGTCCCTTCTAGTCCCTAATGACTGGATCTAGGGGATCCTGCTGTGGCAGGGGGACGGGACTGGAGGATCTTTCAAGGTCCCTTCCCACCCCTAATGTTCTGTGATGCTCTGGTTCTGTGCTGAGGTGCTAACCGATTCCTTCTCTCTTGTCTTCTTGCTCTGCAGTAAATGAGATCATAAGGAATGACCTTTCCAGTACCAACATCCACTCGTAGCTTCCAGTACGGACGGACCTAGTAGGAAATCCCCCACCCCAACTTTTGACTTAACTGGCATCTCAGCTTGAGCAGAGAGATCCCGAATCAAGCGAAGACCTGGTACCGCTCCGATCTGCCACCTTTCTGAACGCCAGCGACTGAAGATTTACCTCTTGCTTACAAAGCTCCACGACTTCAGCTGATGAAACAGCTTCTTCAACGAAAATCATCTCAAAGGGAAGAGGAGGGAGCACCTCCGAGACAGCACATTGCACGGGACTAAACTAGGAAGCTCCGCAAACCCCAAGTGCTTCTTCCCAGAGCTCATCCGTTTGGCACCGCTGGACACAGCCCTGGAAGTGCCTTATTTTACCAGGCTGTGGCATCAGGGCATTTTTCCTAAGCTTTGAGTTGGCTGCCGCTGCTGGGAGCCGCAACTGCAGAGCTCTGTTCTGGAGAAGGAGGTGAGCGAAGGGCTCTGCGGTGCAGCTGTCAGAGCACAGCAACTGCAGAGCTCTGTTCTGGAGAAGGAGGGGAGCGAAGGGCTCTGCAGCGCATCAGTGAGAGCTCATGTCCTGAGAAGGACCCTGCGGCGCAGCGGTGAGAGCAGCCCCTAGTGCAGAAGGAAGCAGTTATGAATCCCAGCACCTCTCCAGCTTTGCCTCTGCTGCAGCGTGCAGCCTGTTGCCTTACTCTCAGTGCATTTCAACAGCCTCCCGAGCCGTCGCCATCATCTCAGCTCTCCTTCGCGCGCCCTCTTTACCCCGCACCGCTGACGCACCGTAGGGTCGTCGGCAGCGGCACGTTAAGGTTTCCGATTTTAACCCGGCTTCAGTCATAGCACAAAGGGAGTCGACCAGCACAAACCACAAAGGGGTGGATGGACACAGGCGCGGCGCCTGGCTGGCTGCAGGGCAGGCCAGCGCGTCCGCGCGTACGCAGGTGCTGCTCGAGTCGCATCGATTTGTCGACGATAACGGACGGGGGTGACTGCCCGGGCCAGGGCGCCGCATTTAGCAATAATTCCCGTTCCTGAGAGCGCACTTCAGACCCCAGCAAGTTGCTTCAGCTGCTTCTCGCGCGGGTCGGCCGCTCCTGGAGCAGGTATGCGCTTCTCTCTCCTCATGCAGTCAAGCGAGCACTTTAAGATGGGCGAGAAGGATGCACCCGGGACCCCTCGGTCCCTACCGAACGACGGGATGGGAGCTGTCGTGACTGTAAATAGCCGCTAAGGGAAGAGTGTAAGATATTTGTTCAGTTCTATAACGTTCTTACTCCGCAGAAGCCTTAGAACTCTCTGCTACGCGTATGGACACAAGAGTGTTAGCAAAACAAACCAGGGCCGAAGGCTTGACCCGCGGCGCTGCGTAGGGCGTTCTCAGACTCGCTGATGTGTGTTTTAGAGGTGACCTTGTAGAGTAGGGTTGATCCCAGGGGTCTTTTCCAGCCTGAGTGATTCTGTGATTCCGTTCTGGAGCTGCAGGTAGGCGTCGTAGTGTAGCCTCGACCGTGGTATTTTGTACAGCCAACCGCTTAGTAGAGAACTAGCAGCGACCTAGTACTTCATATAACCAAATAAAAAAAAGACAAAAGCGAGTAAAAAACAACAAGAAAATAGCGTGACTGAAAGGTTTGGACGTGAATATTGTGCCTTAGGAATCTGGGCCCCCTTCTGGAAACGCACCTGAACGGCACCTCCCCGCCGTCGGGGCGGCTCCCTGTAACCCGGAGTGCAACGGAGACTGAGCGGGTTTCAGGAGAGGCGAAGCCCTCCTGTTTTAAGCCCTTCTTCCGTATGACCACGTCCTACTCCCCTTAGGCAAACGAGCGAGCGCATACCAAAAGCCATATTTGTCGCATTTGCACATGACTGTGAAGACGTGAGGATATGATATGGCTCTGTGTACATAGACCGCTGCTCCCGGCCCCTATACTCGTCTGTTACTCCTCACCTGTTTACTCCTCCCAGTTACTCACCCCGTATTTAGCACCGTAGACGTTGCATGAGACATTTCTTATAGACCGCCATACGAGACGTTCGGAAGCTGGACAGACGTCGGCTTGACTTGTAGCTAGAAAATAGATCCAATAAAGCAAAAGGATTTGCTGGATGCTGGTCTTAGAGTGGTTCCTTTTGTGTTGTCGTGACCAATCTTCCTTCCTCGTAGCGAATCAGCAGCTTTAGGTTCTATTTGTTGGTGTATAAATAGATCGATCCCCAACTCTTCTGTGTGAAGCTGTTCGCATCCTGCCCGGTCTTGCTAATCACAGACTAATGGAACATTAGGGACTGGAAGGGACCTCAAAAGATCACCCAGTCCAGTCCCCCTGCCCCAGCAGGATCCCCTAGATCCAGTTGCACAGGAATCTCTAGCATGGAAGTAAATTCAACGGGATTCTTCAGTTCCCCCCCTGCACTCACAGATGTGGCTGCCAAGGAAAGAAGATGATCCCTAATTCTCAGATGTTATTCTCTCCAGATGTCAGTGAAGTGTCGGTGGAGGAGTCTCTGGGGATGCCAAAGTGTTTTTTAATTCATATGCAAAAATGCCCCCAATGAGTCGTTTACAAGGACCCACCCTCCACATATTCCGACTGCAGCAAGAGTTTCAGCTCTCTGGTTTGATGTGTTGCACTTCCTCAGCCGCCTTTTATTTTCCTCTTTAAGGTACTTCGGGTTGGGGTTTTTTGCCCCAACTCTAACCCAATCAACCCCAACCCAACCAACACAAATTTAACCAATGCCAGCCCAGGTTGTAGCCCCATGAGGGGTGGGAGAAGGGGATGGCAGGGCACCATGTGTGATGGAGCTGTGTGCTGGGTTCTGCTCTCTGCATCTCTCTGCCTTGAAGGAGAAGGTAAGAGGAGTGTGTCAGCTTCGGGAAGGGTTCTTGGTTTCTATTCTCCTTATCAGGTGGTGCATTTGTAGGTTCCAACAGGTGTCCTGATGGGCTGAATCAAAGCAAAGATTCTGGAACCAGCACAGAGCCACAGAGATGATGGAGGGAGGGGAGCAGCTCCCTGCTGAGGAAAGGCTGAGGGAGCTGGGGCTGTTCAGCTGGGAAAAAAAGGAGCCTGAAGGGTGACCCCATGGATGTTGATCAATATGTGAAGGGTGGGTGTCAGGAGGATGGAGCCAGGC
>JAOXOE010000582.1:0-19554 GCA_028565055.1 Phoeniculus purpureus
TCTATGTTCCAGCTTACAACCATTGCCCCTCGTCCTATCACTACATGATACTGAGAACAGCCCAGTTCCATCCTCCCAACACCCACCCCTCTAATGTTCAGATGAGGCCGCAGAGATGATCTGAGCGCTGTAACACCTCTGCTGTGAGGGCAGAGGCTGATAGACCTAGGGCTGTTCAGCCTGGAGAAGAGAAAGACCCTGAGAGGCCTTCTAGTGGCCTTCCAGTATTTAAAATAGGCTTGCAGAAAAGATGGGAAGAGATTGTAGTGATAGGACAAAAAAATTGTGTTGAATTGAGAAATGGTAGATTTCAGTTAAGATACAAGGAAGAAATTCTTCACTGTGAGCATGATGGGACAGTGGAGCAACTTGCCCAGTGAGGCTTGCCGATGCACCATCCCTGGAAGTGTTCAAGGTCAGGTTGGATGTGGCTTTAAGCAACTTGGTCTAGTGAGACTCCTTCCCATGACAAGGGGCTTGGAACTTAGGTATCTTTAAGGTCCCTTCCAACCCAAACCATTCTGTGATTCTATACCGGGAGATAAAACGCCCATGCCCTTGATTCTTTGCTTAGGGACAGGGTGCTCTGAGGAAAAAGACGAGTCCTGCAGCTACAAAGAGCTACAGGGTTCCGGAGAAAAAGCGAGTCCCGCATTCACAATGTGCATCCCAGTGGGACCCAGGGGAGAAGCAATCCCACATCTATAAAGAACATCCATCCAGGTCCTAGGGTCAGAGAAAGGATCAGAAAACCATGCCCATGCGGTCCACCCAAGCCATGCGCGGCGGGGGAGCTCTTTCCCCCACAGCCCACACAGGCGCGGTGTGGGGCGCGGGGATAGCTACTGGGCTTTCGAGATGCCCAGTGCAGGGCGGGAGAGACTGTTCCCGCTCCACCCTTGGCGGGTCCCAAGGAGTTAAAGTCTGTCCCCGCCCCGGCCCCGCCCCGCCGGTCCTAGCCGCTCTCAGTCGCCGAGCCGGGGGCCGCCGGGCCGGGGCTGCTGAGAGTCCTCGCCGCGCGGCTGCCCTCGACCGCCAGCATTGCTCCGGGTACCGGGCGCACGGCGGGTGCCGGATGCACGGCGGGTACTGGGGGCGGGGGAAGATGGTGGTGGTGCCGGTGGTGTGAATGGCTCTGGGGGTGCTCTGTGGGACCAACATGGAGTGGGAGAAGCAGCCACGGCGGCCCGGGGAGGGCGACGGGGAGCCAGCGGGGCTGTGGCCGGGATGCGGGAGGCTGCGGCCCTCCTCGTACCGGGCGTTGCGCAGCGCCGTCTGCTCCCTGGCCCGCATCGACGACTTCTACTGTGAGAAGATCGGCACCGGCTTCTTCTCCGAGGTTTTTAAGGTGTGCGGGGACTTGGGGAATCCCGCCGCGTCTGGAGCATCCCCTGGGGACCCCTCGGTGGGATGCGGGGATTGGGCGCGGGGAGGGGACTGGACCGCGGTGCTGTGCGGCGGTCATCAAGGATGCCGAGGAGACTCGTCCCCACCCCGAGTGCTGTTACCCCATCCCTGCTTTCCCCATGCCTGCTCTGTTTGCCGCCTGGGCGGGATAGGTCAGGGGGCAGCGTGGAGGGGTGGGGCGCCGATGGGGTGGTGGGCAGCCCAGCCCCGAGGTCCCCGATCAAGAGCCTGGAGCGTGGACCATGCCAGGCCAAGGGTGTGCCTGTGGCAGGAGACCCAGGCAATGTTTGCAGAGCATCCGAGGTAATTGCCTGGGTTGCTAGGCCTGCTCCAGCCTGAACTGGGCTGGTTCTGGACCTGCTGGTTGCCCCATGGAAGCCTTGAGAGGGTGACTTACGTTTGGGAGAGGGCTGCGATGCCATGAAACAGCCCCCGGCTGGGATCCTGGAGCTGCCTTTGTCCTCCATCCTCTGTAGGACTGCCAGAGTGGGTGGTCCACACCCTGATTAGAAGTTCACGGGTGCTGGTGGAGACCTTGAGTTCTCAGCAGAGGTATGTAGGGTAATACCCTGCCAGCCCATTCAAGGCCATGGCAGCTGCCCCTATGTGAGGGGAGGTGTGTGCACGTGTTGTTTTTATCCTTGGTATCACTGAAGGCAACACCAGCTACTGAACAAGGACAGCCCTTAAGCCATGCTTCTAGTGACTTCACCTCCCCAAAGAGCAGGACCTCCTGCCCTAGTTGCTGGGGTCTTGAAAGGCACTGCTGTGTCCCCTATGAGGGACCATACTCCCATGGGCACAACTGGGCATCCATGCCCCAGTGGGACCCTGGGATGCCTTTCCAGGCCTGCCACCATTCCCCACTCAGCCAGGAGACCTCAAGTCCCAGCATCTCTGCAAACACAAGGGAGGTATCCTGCAACGGGCCATGGTGGGCATGCAGATGAGTCCATGTTCTCCATGCTCCATCTTGCCCTTGCAAAGGCATGGCTTCTCCTGCTGTAGATGTCTGGCTTGGAGCAAGGGACAGCATCTCAAAGCAGAGGGAGGCATTTAATAATGTCAGGCATGGATACACTTCTTTAATAATGGATGCTCCCCTGTCTCGACAAGGCCACAGCTTCTCCTTGCCCTGCCATTTATGGTTTTTTGTGCTCTGCAGGAGCTACAAAATATTCCTTCTCCTTCCCATCATTAGTGTTCTTTGGGGGCCGCTTGTACACAAGGTTTGGGGGGCCAGCAGAGGTTGAGGGTTGGAGCAGGATTTGGCGTCAAGAGACAATACGCATACATGCCAGAGAGGAGGTGGGGGCAGGACAGGGCCATTTTTTGTGATAGTGCAGTAGATTGGGCCCAAGAGCTCATCAGGGTGGTGCAGGAGGCCTGGGATCTGAGCTGGGGATTGGGTGCCTTAGCTTGTGAGGAGGATGAAGGAGGGCAGCCTAGAACCCATTATTCCCCCACCTCCCTTGTTCTTGCTGTTGCTTTCCATGGCCATGGACACATGTAGCCTCCTCCTCTGTGTGGCTGCTGAGCCTCATTCCACCTATACCTTGGTGGGCACATGGAGTGATGAGGAGAGGACCTGGACACCTCTGTCCTATGCAGGTAGCTCAGGTCTGGTGTGCAGTTGACCTAGGATCAGGCAGAGTGCTGTGGCATCTGACTGTCATGGGCACGGGCATCAGACTATCTTCCCAGCATTAAAACCAAGGGGTTCGCTGTGTTTGAGCCCTGGTGTCCCAAGCTAGTACCTGGGTTGAGCCTTATCCTACTCCAGCCTAGTTCTTCTCTCAGAAAGGCCATCCAGAGTGAACAGGAGACACTCGTGATGGAAAGCCATCCTTTTCCCCAGGGGTGTTCCAAACTGATCCCACACTGTGCTGCAGACCTAGGCCGTTCCCATCTGGAGCAGCTGGTACTCACTACCTTTCCTCATGGGATTTCAGAGCATCAAGCCCACACGTTTTCTGTTACATGGATGTTTCAGCAAGCCACCCCTCCATCTCCAACAGACTGAACAGATTGAGCCAGTTGTGGTGGTGCCAGACGTTTTTCCAGCCCCTAAGCTTCACTCCCATCTCTTCGCTAAATCCCCCTTGTAGTTCGTTGTGTGCAGCCTACAGCAGACATGGGGGGCTGCTTGCAGCATCCTGGCTTTTACTCCCCTGTAGGCTGTAAGCAGAGATCTTCACTAACCCAGTTCTCCACCTTATGCCACACTGTTGCACATCATCTTCAAGATACACCTTCCCAGGGTGTGCTGAGGGCAGTATCCCATTTCCATGATGGCTGGGACACTTGGTGGCTCCCAGCATGGGCAGGGCTTCAGTACCACCCACCTGTCTCTGCTCACTTCTGTGCCAACCTTTGAGATTTTGTATTTACTACCAGTATTCCAGTGCAACTAGTGACACTACTCACTACCACTTATCTGCTGCTCTTCATCAGTGGACTTTGCATTGTTTTACAAAGGAGGGTGGAGCAGTGTGACACAGATGGGGAAACTAAGGGGGGCAGGGAGGAAATGAATTTGCCAGGTAAGCCAGCTGCAGGCCAGGACCAGCCTCAGACCCGCTGTCACAGCTCAGGCACTGGAAGAGCATTGTGCTGACTAGCTGGGAATCTGTTGGCACCTCTCCTGCCCTGTCATGGGATGTGCTGGTAATGGTCGGATGCTGCCCCAGCTCCCTGTGTGCCTGCCATGCCACTCCCTGGGGGGCTGGAGGTGGTTGAGGGCTGCTAATGCTCAAGCACTGGTCTGAAGCAGGTGCTGCATGCCCTCCTCCTTTCCTTTCCTTTCCTTTCCTTGGAGGAGGTCTGTCTTTGATTCTGCCTTTTCTCTGCAATGATCAGGCTTTCCAGTCCCATGCAGTAAAGACATGAGTGCTCTTGGACCCCCCATAAGCGCAGTCCTTGTGGGCTGCTGTGGGACTACTGCTGATGTTCCTGGTTCCTGTGTCTGATTTCCTCTTTTCCTGATGGGCTTCTCAGGGTGAGGGGTGGAGGATACCCACAGGTCCCTATGTTACTGTGCCTTATCTGTGCAGGGGCGAGGGGTCGTGGACTGAGTGGTACAATGTGGTCCCCAGTGTGGGCTGCAGTGGGGCCGTTCAGATCCTGGGAGGAGCAGGGGGCTTCACCCTGTGTCTAGATGGGAGTACCAGTTGTGAGGAGGGATGAGGCTGTCTGCTCGCTCTGATTAGCATGCTCTTTAAATAAGAGTCTAATTTCCGCTGTTAAAAGAGCTCAGATCCCTTGTGCCCAGGCTGGGGCTGCAGCCAGTCCCAGCCCATCCCCCAACACACTGGCAACAGATGGGATGGGAACCGACACACTACAGCACCCGGGCACAGACACGGTACCTCCATGATGCACTCAACAGGCAGCAGGCTGGGGGATGCTGGGGGGGCATCAGCAAAGCATGAGGGCTGCTGGATGGGGGCCAGTGTTTTGTTCTCCCCCATGAGGACTGCCCAGCTGAGCTCAGCTCCAAGGAATGTGCTGAGATTCCTGGGCATCATGCCAGAGCATGGAGAGGCGAGGTGGGACACTGTCCTGCTGTCCACTGCCTTCCCCAGACACCAGCAGGGAAGGAAACCCCCTCAGTAAGGTGTTGCATTCCCCTGGGGTTGTGGCTGGCCCCTCCTCTGCTACACCTGCTTCCAGAGCACAACCGGGGTGCTGGGCTGGTGCTAGCACCTGGGCAGAGTGGGTAACCTCAATAGCACATGTGTGAAGCTGTGGAGAGTCCAAGGGAGTGGAATATTTTCCCTGCCAGACTGGACAGGCTGGCCTTGAGCCGTGGAGCACATAGGGCAGACAGCAGGATGGGGACTCTCAAATGAGCACAGGGTGCTGAGCTCGAGGAGGTCATGTCCTGTATGTGTGGGACTGGGACTGTCTGGGAGCCCCTAGAGCCCTCCTTGCCCCTGGGGATGGAGTCCTGGAGCAGAGCACCGGAGTAGGGCTGCACTGGTCGGGGTTTCCTGGAGTCCCTGAGAGAAATCCAGGGAGAGGGCTTTCACCAGATCTTCCCTCCCTGAGGCTGCTCTCCTCCAGGATTAAGGCATTAGACACTGTGCAGCTGCACTCAGACCTGACCTATTGCGATGTCAGGCCTTATTAACGAGGAATTAAGCCATGGGCACATCCCAGCTATGTGGTGCTGAGCCAGTGCCTGGGAGGACTGCTTCATGCTACAGGAATTCTGCTGTTGACAGGGACTGGACTGGGACCTGTCCAGCCCTACAGTGCACGGCCACCGAGTGCCAGCACTGTGCATGCCAGCAGCATTCCCATCATGGGTGCAAGGAACCAGCACCTCGCCACCTGCAGCCATCCCAGCAGGGCTGACCTGGCAGGTCCCAGCCAAACTGACCAAGCTAGTCCTTCCAGCCGCACACAGTGTGGGAAGGGAAGGCAGCACTGCCACAGGTCAAGCTGGGCCAGGAGTGCTGGGCTTTGCCAGACAATTGGTGGGGCTGGGGGGTCATAATGGCCTCATCCAGGCTCTGGCTTTCTTGGCCCCTGGCTCTGCAAGGCACTGGAGGGGCAAAGGGAGACCCTGCCTATCAAAGGGAGCACTGTTTCTGTGTCTGATGCTGCCTCCATTGCCCTACATATGTAGATGAGTTGGAGAGAAGGCAGTGACTGGGAGGGGGTTACCCCTTTCCTTGCTAACTAGTGCAGGTGTGGTTGGGGAAGCTGAGGACAGCAGAATGGGGCTGACAGCAGTGCCAGGTGCATTGCATTAGTGGGGTAGACAGGGCAACAGGCACAGGTCAGATCTGGGGTACCATTAGATGATGCAGCCTGGATATGTACAGGACTAGAATAGCTGTGCTCTCTACAGCAGGGACTGCACTGTCACCCTGCCATGGTCTCAGCAAGAACTTTGACCCCCCTGCAGTGGGGAAGACTATCCTCCCACTATAGTGGGAGGCCAGAATGGGACCCACAGTTACAGGTGTCTGTGGTGGTCCATCCTCGCTTGTCCGGGGTCCATCCTAATGTCCGCTGCCACATGGCCCCTGTCTGCATGCCAGGGGTGCTGGCTGGCTGGAGCTGGCTGGAGGAGTGCCCACGGGCAGGTGGCTGCTGAATAACACAAAGTCTCTCTGTGAACTCAGCGGTACAGCAGAGATGGTCTGGACTAAGCCTCGTGTTTCCAATCTGCCTGGAACTGGTTTGACCTGGGTACACTCAAACAGGTGTAGGGATCTTTTAAAAAGCACCAACTGCTCCCCCCCAGGCTCCCCAGTCAGCTACTGCCCATCCGCTGGGTATGGAGACTAGGTGGGTCCCCATCTCACTGTGTACTCAAGGCAAAGTCATGCCAGGCACAGGGAGGGAAGAGAAACTTGGAGGTCCCATCACACCAGTCTCCCCTTGTTGTGATGGAGACGAGAGAAAACTGTTAGGATGTAGAGCACTGGGGACTTCGCCTCCAGCCAGCCTCCCATGATTTGCCTGAGGAGGCAATTCCTGGGGTGAGAGGGGTGTGGGGCAGGCCAGGGGCTGGCACCAGCACAACAGCCTCAACCAGCATTGACTAAAAAGGAGAAGAGCGGGGAGCTGACGGCAGTGTCGAGGAATGCCTGTGCCTCCGTGCACAGCCTGATGTGTGCCGAGAGTCAGCTGCAACCCACCAAGCTGTCCCCACCACTGGCTGCAGCTCTGGGGTGAAACCCATCCCACCCACAGTGCTGGCTCGGGGGGGACCTTCAGCACCCTTTTGGCCCCCGCAGCATGGTGCTGTGGTGAGGGATCCTGCCCTTGCCTCCTGTCCTGCACACACCACGGCGTGCCGCAGAAGGACAGGGGTGTCCGTGCTTGGCTACATTTCCAGCTGCTGTTCCTGGAGGGGGGCCAGGCACCCGGCTTGCATGACAGCGTCAGGCTGGGCCCAGCTAAATATACAGCCTTGTCCCAGCACTGCGCACTACAAGACTGGGGTCATACTCTGGGGCAGCATTGGCTGCCCACCCCTGCCCAGGGGGTGCTGTGCCCTATCTGTCCTCCGCCTTATGCTGATAAGGTCTGGCTGGTATTGACCTGAAAAAGCCCTCCCTAATGTGCCCCAGTTCTGCACCCTCCTCTTCTTCATACCAGCATGGCTGGGGTCACAGCTTGTGAGACCTGCCATTATCAGGAGAGCTGGGAAAGTGTAGTATGGGAGAGGAGGAAGAGCATGCGAGCAGGGATGTGCATTATCAGCACTGGGGGTTCTTGGGATGCTGCTGTGCCCAGAAAGCCCTGCTCTGTCACTCCCTGGGTGCTCCATACCTTGGCTCTGTGGGGTTCTCAGCTCCTACTTCAGATATGAGGTGGTTGCTGGGTGCTGCTAGTGTCCAGGAGGTCTTGCAGAGACACATGGGGCTCAGCCTTCCTTCCACTCCCTCCAGGTGCGGCACCGCCAGTCAGGGCAGATCATGGTGCTGAAGATGAACAAGCTGACCAGCAACCGGGGCAACATGCTGCGGGAGGTGCAGCTGATGAATCGCCTGTCGCACCCCAACATCCTCAGGTTGGATGTGCTCCCCTGCTGCCCTTCTTTTCTCTATCTTGGGGTGTTTGCATCTACCACCAATGCTGGATGAACTCCTGGGGCTGGTCCTAGATGCATCCAGCCTCACATCCCCTCTGTCTCACAGGTTAATGGGGGTATGTGTGCACCAGGGACAGCTGCATGCACTGACAGAGGTGAGCGTGGGCAAAATCCGTGAGGTCTGGGGTGGGGACAATGATGGCTATGGGGACACACTCCACTTACGGTATGTGTACAGAGCAAGGTCTGCTGTTGTTGTGGATATGTTGAGATGAAAAATGAGATGGGGGGAGGGAGGGAGAAAAGGGTGATGCAGTGATGCCACAGCCTGATTCTTCCAATCAGTACATCAATGGTGGGAACTTGGAACAACTGCTGGACAGCCCTGTGCCCCTCTCCTGGTCTGTGCGTGTCAGGCTGGCCCTCGACATTGCCCATGGCCTGAACTACCTGCACTCCAAAGGCATCTTCCATCGTGACCTCACCTCCAAGGTATGGGACGCTCTAGGGCATCCCATTGCCATTGTCCTGTGCCCACAGTACTGCCCCAGGGACGGCCAGCTGAGTAGCAGGAGGCTGCACTGTGCCTATACATCCTGGGAGTGGTGGCCAGGGTGGCAGGCCTGGTATGGTTAGTGTGACAGGGTTTCTTCTGTACCCTAGAACTGCTTGGTGCGCTGCGAGGCAAATGGCTACACGGCTGTGGTGGGTGACTTTGGCTTGGCAGAGAAGATCCCCACATACAGGTGTGTGGGTAGCACCCATCCCCATACTTAGGGTGGTGGGTTTCAAGCCCACTGGTTGCAGAAGCTGAAGAGGGTTGGACATTGGAATGCAGCTAAAAAGGCACGGATGGGGCACCCTGGCAGTGGGGACTCATGGGGCAAATGGGCACATTTGGGGCTGGCCAGGAGGGGATGGAGAAGGGGATAGTGTGGACAGGGAGAGATGGATTTGCAAGGTGCATGGAGGGGGTTAATCCAGGAGAGGAGATGGAGATGGTGATTTGGACTGGCCCAGTGGGAGGATGGGAAGGTGATCAGGGACCAGGGACTGTGGGCAGCCCCTGATGTCCCACCATGTCCACTAGCGAGGGCAGCGAGAAGGAGCCATTGGCTGTGGTGGGTTCTCCGTACTGGATGGCACCCGAGGTGCTTCGAGGGGAGATCTACGACGAGAAGGTAAGGCTGAGCCTGTATGGCTTTACCCAGGTGTATGCTGCCACTGGTTTGCAGGATTTGCAGCCCTGGGAGTACACGGGGAAGGAACTGGGCATCCCTGGGGTGGCAAGGTGGCAGGACCCTTGGGGTGGCTCCTCAGGGCGGAGAGGGGCTGACATTTCAAATGGTGGGCACATTGCCTCAAACCCCACCATGACTTGCTGTTCTCTGCAGGCTGATGTGTTTGCTTACGGTATCATCCTGTGCGAGACCATCGCTCGCATCCCTGCTGACCCTGACTACCTGCCCCGCACTGAGGTGACTCCCTGGGGCAGGGATGGGGAGGGTGAATAGCAAACATCGGTACCAGATTTGAGACCACTTTGCCATTCAAATGGCAGTGACCATTCTGTGCTGGGCTGGCTGTGTCATGTGCAGTAGTACTGTGACCACAGTGCTGCCTGGGGTGTTCTGTGCCAGTAGCATGTCCTGGGAGCCCATAGTTGGTCTGGATGCAAGAAAGGGCTGATTCTTTTCAGTCAAAGAGCAGAAGGGATCTGTATCATAGCAGCCTGAGCCTTACCCCAACTTGTGGTGACCCCAGGATCCCCCCTTGCTGTGCCCCAGATGGAGTGTGCTGCCATATCTGCAGCCCTGGGTGGCATGAAGCCGATGTGGGAAGGGGAAGCCAGGCCATCTCTGTGGCATTGCAGAACATCCAACCTCAGTCTTTCTTCTTTCCCTGGCACAGGATTTTGGTCTGGACATCAACGCTTTCTGCACCATGGTGGAAGATGATTGCCCAACAGCCTTCCTCCATCTTGCTTTCCACTGCTGCAGTGTGAGCGTACCATGTCCACTGGGGTGGGATGGGAAGCCGTACTAGCACAGGGGGAGAGGCAAGGTGCCCTGGGGGGCCATTTGAGGGGCCATAGACCTGACAGGGAACACTTCCTGCCCACAGATGGACCCTACATCTCGCCCCTCGTTTCTGGAGATCACACAGTGCCTGAAGGGCATCCTGCAACACCAGATAGGCACAGAGGATGCCGGGGCCACCCTTTTCATCACTGGGGAGAGCATGCCTTCAACTGGGACAGCGGCCACAATCAGTGGTAGGTGGACACCCAGGTTACAGGCTGTGGGGGAGTGCAAGAGATGGGGGATATGGGACATCCCATCCGGCCCCATCAGTTGTAGGGTAATGAGTTATATGCGGTCTGCAGGATGGAGCTTGCACTATTCCCTCTTTGATGTACCTCTCTGGGTTATTGGGTGCCTAGCACCATGTGGCACCTCACACCAGCAGCTGCTGTCAGCTGTTGACCTACTCCCATACATGTGTCCAGGGGTAGCCACAAGTGTGGGTAGCCATGCCGAGCAGTCACCCCTCCATGACCTGGGGATGCAGCATCTACAGCTGGACCAGCACCTGTCGTGCAACCCATCTGACATGTTCTCCCCAAAATCGCTCGCTCTGCTGCGGCCACATGAGCCTCACAGTGGGTCCAGGACCAAGGAGACGTCCCCACGCATCAACCCCTTCTCCCAGCGGGAGGACCTGAAGGGGGGTAAGATCAAGCTCTTCGACACACCGAGCAAGTCTGTCATCTCACTCACTCTCGACCTGCCACCACCTGACCCGCTCCAGCTCAGCACACCCGTGACACCGGATCCTGCTGTGGAGGTGCAGTGTGATTTCTCATCCCCTGCCACCTCCCACCGCAAGTGCCATTCAATGCCTGCCTCCCCTGAGCTGCCCCACCGGGGAGGCCTAGTGCTGGACATGGGGATCCCCAGTCCCACCGCCAACCCCCAACCTCACAACCTCCTTCCTTGCCCAGCCTGGGGACAAGCCTCCTCCCCCAGCCCCAGGGCAGAGGTCTGTTCTCCAGAACCCACAGACTGTGATTCTGAAATCCCCAAACCACTGCAGCACTCTCTGCCACTCCCCAGTTTCATTCGCACAGCATCCTCAGGCACCCAGCCATGGGAGCCGGTGCTAGGAACACCCAGCAGGTCCCTCTTCAACAACAACCCAGTAGTGGTCAGCAAGCCTCTCACTTGGGGCAGTGGGTTGGAGCACGGCTTCTCTGAGTTTAGCATCCCATGTGAAGCAGCGCTAGAGCAGACAGAGCACGCAGCCATGCTGTCCCAGCATGGCTCCAGTGCAGTGCTGGAGCAGGATGAGGTGATGCCATGCCCTGGCTGTTGCCTGAGACCCTTCAGTTTCACCTCTATCTGCCACCAGCCAGCACCTAGCCCACCCCACTACCAGAACCTCAACTGCGAGAGCAGGAGCCTCCTCTGCCATGACCAGGGCCACCACCAGAAATCCTCAGAGCCAGTGCTGGCAGAGCCCAGCCTGAAACTCCCAGAGGCACAGACCTAGTGCTAGAGACCCTAGGATGTAGGTCTGCATCCAGCTGCTCCTCAGACTGCTCTGAGCCACAGTACCAGGCAGGTGCCAGAGCACCGAGCATCTCTCACTCAGTGCTTGCTGGCTACCAGTGGTGGTGTTGCCCTGTGCTGTGGCCACCATAGCACTGTCCAGGTGCTTGGGCAGGGGTCTGTGAGGAGCCCAGGAGCAGACTGAGTCCCTGCTGGGGACTGAAGTGCAATAACACCCCTTCTCTGAGTGCTGCCCTGGGTGGCAGGGCTGGTCCCTCATGGGGATCCCAGGGCTTTAACCCTGGATGCTGGACCTCCCTTCTCCAAGGGCTCATCCCTCTGTTAGCTCTAATTGGGGAATGTATTACAAGCCTGCTCCTTCCAATCGCTAATGTACTGTGATACTGTGGTTCTTGTGGGGTTGGTGGGTGTCTCCTGTGCTTGCCCATAGTAAAGGGAACCACAGGTAGTCTCTGATATGGGAGAGGCATCTAGGAGACTGGGACAGGGATAATGCCCACAGGGCAGTGCATAGGGAGGGTCAATAGTGCTGAGACACAGCATTCAGCTGACACAGGAGGTTAAGAACAGGGTGCTATCCTGTCACAGCCAACTGCCACACCCCTGGCAGGGGTGAGAGCTGGCTTTTCTCACTCCCACAGGATGCACTGGTGAAATCAGAACTCTTGTGTTTTTTATTATTAATAATTGCTATTAATATATACCCAGCTCGTTTAAAGTGTTCAGTAAAGATTGACAGTCCCAGCAGATTGTCTGAGTCTTGTCTCTTGGGTTCGTGTCAGATGTGGAGGGGAGCTTAGCCTCCAAAGGTTTGTCTGGGGCTTCTGAAGAGCCCCTCAGGGACCACAGGCCAGTCTAGCTCAGGCCAAGTTCTCAAGGCCACCACAATGACCACCTTGACTGAAATGGCTTGGGTCAGATTCCCATTTATTATCTAGGTTTTTTTGGGTTCATGGCCTTGAGTCTGTGCTTATGGTGGTGCATAAGAAAACAAAAACCAGACAAGCTGTGTCTCTTTATTGCCACAGTGTCCAGAGGACAAGACAGAGGAATATCATGTGCCACCTCCAGAAAGCCTGCCTCTAATGCCCTTTAGCAATTCAAGCAAGCTCATTCACATAGCAGTTAATCAACTACATATGGCCTCATAACAAACCGAGAGCATCTTAGCCTGGCTGAACATGACTTCCTCCACTCTTGCCTAACTGCAATGATACATCAGGGCTATTTTGCTTAATCTTCATACATGCATATGTGAAGTAACTATCTAAAGTACTGTTCACTTGTCTCACAAAGCACTAGTTCACTGCAAGTGACAGGGCTGTTTTTACTTGTGAAAGGTGCCATCACATCACACGATCCTAAAGGTCACTGCTCTACTTCCTAATTAGTAAATAACAAAGCAATCATCAGTGCAGGCACTGGCCAGATAAGGCACAGCTTCCTTCCATGCACCCCAAGACTTAGCAGAGGTCATTGCTGGCTGGATTGCCTGCAAGCTCTGCCCAAGCTGCTCCTGGGATGAGGCCAAGCAAAATGTCCCTGCTGTGGAGTGGGGACCTTGTTGTGCCATCCCCTAGTCCTGTGTTCTTGCATGCCAGCTCTGCAACTCGCTCTGTGCTGGGGATGGTGCATGGTGGCAATGCTGATCACCAGGGCTTGCTCCACTCTGTGCCTGGGCCTGAGATCCCCATGGTGTCAGACTGGTCAGCAATAGGTGGGATGGTTCAAACAATTGCAAGCAAACAAAAGAAAACTCATGGGAAAGCTGCTGCACCTGGCAAAGAGAAAAGCACTCTGTGGTCAGAACAGAAGGCCCTGAGGCACCATTTTTTTATCTGCAGAAGTTTGCTTATGCAGTGTTAGTGTGATGGGCTGCTATCTCTCGAGAGCTTACTCGATGCTGTTTTGTCTAAGACCCTTAGAACAAAGTCTCCCATACCACTGGGGTGACAAAAATACCCTTGGCAGTTGGGGTTAAAAATAGGGATTTGAATAGTGCTGGATGGTCATCGCCACCCACCACCTCCCCACAGCCTACAACTGTGCTAGGAAATGAAGAAAAACATTGCCAAGACATGAAAAATCTGTGAGGTTGAGGAAGCGAAGGGGAGTCAAAACACTCCAGACTTCATCACTGGACCTGGAGTGGTGATCTAAGACTTGTTTCTCTTTTCCCTCTCTTTTTCCCCCTTTCCCTTATCTTCTTTTCCCCCTCTTATTCTCTACATTTTGAGTTCAGCATTTATTAAATTTACCAAATGATGTGGACCTGTGGTGTAAGTTGCCCTTAACTGGATCCGAGCAAATCTGAACCTGGGTCACTCCCTTAGCTGATTGTGACATATGGGCCTTACATACCCCAGGACTTGTCATGGGCACACTTACCACAGCAGTGCTGGGGGCCATGGCCATCATCACATGAAAGGAGAGCTTGGTCCCACTGCCTTCTCACAAATCCAGAGGTTCAGATCTTCAGTGCTGGTGCACTGGGCAGGTCTGATGTTCCCGCGGCTTATTACTGCACAAGACCCATTTGACTTCAACTGCCATGATCTGGATGGAGAAAACATCACATCAGTTGGCTACCATCACCCTATCCACCATCCTCTGCTGAGGCAGATGTGGCTGCATACAACTGTCTCTTGTATGTTTGCACTAGATGAGTTGAATGCTTCAGGTGAATTGGGGATCTCCCAGTACTGATTTCAAGAGGCTGAAGCCTCAGCTGGCCTTTAGAATCACAGTGTGCTTTGAGTTGGAAGGAACAGTTAAAGGTCATCTAGTGCAACCCCCTTGCAGTAAGCATGGACATCTTCAATTAGATTAGACTGCTCAAAGTCCTGTCCAACCTGACCTGGAATGTTTCCTGGGATTACCTTCTTTGGACAGGCTGAGAAACACCTCCATAAAACATCTGCAGTGTTTGTAATTCCCCTCAGCTTCCTCTTGCTTGAACCTCAGCCTCACTGCTGGGGGTTATTTCATCCCTAAAGAATCCAGCAGTGGTGAGACGCTGGTCCTCCCCAGGGATGTGTGTATGGCCGGAGGAGCTGCCCTGTGCCATGGGGCTGTGGTGGGGCACAGCCCCCTATGGCAGGGCTGAGGATGGAGGGGCAGGCAGGGGCTGGGTAGCCAGCATGCAGCCAGATGGGTCTGTTTCTCTTCACTGCTCTCAGACACTGTAAGAGGAAGTAATGGGGAGCTAGGGAAGGGGTGCACATGGTGGGGAGAAACCCCTGAACTTCTGCAGGCAGGAAGGCTTGATTTCCCTTGAAGGAGGAACCGGGCACATGGTAGAGAGAGAAGTAGCTCAAGCGTTTTGTCTAGAACCCAAATAAAACTTGCAGGTGTTTGTCCTCTTTTGATGCCTCCTGCCTGTGCATGCCCTGCACATGCATCAAGTCTTGGCTTTCCATTTGTGCAGCCTCTAAGCAGCTCATCAGACCACTGCTCCCACCTCCCCACAGTCTCAACTGCTTTGATGCTCTTTGTGGCTCAGCACTTTTACTTGGGACTATGTACCAGTGGAATTTAAAACACTTCCTAAAGCCCTGCTGGAGGAGAGAGTATTTCAGCAAGAGGCTGTGTTATGGGATACCTTTCATAACGGGATCCATCCACCCAGAACCAGGTGTCTGAGACCTTGTCTTCTGGGTACTCCTCTAGCCAGTCATATTCGTAGAATGGAAAGCTGTTTTTCTGCAGCCCAATCCAGTATGGGATGTCAGCATTCTTTAGGAAGGCCTGAGAAAGGAGAAAAAAAGGGCTTTTTAGTGATTTTCCGTGCTACCTTAGTCCTGCAGTGTTATAATGGGATGGCTGTTGGGGCTGGAAATTTGGGCAGGACAGCTAAGCAGTGCTGGTGCCCTGCTCCAGCTTGGGCAGCATCCTGAAGAGTTAGAGCCTCTCTGCCCCATGTCCACTACCAGCTATGTGCTCCAGAGGTCATTCTTGCAACTTCCAATGTTTCAGCAAGCCATGAGCCCTCAGAGTGGTGCTAGCTACCTGGGCAGACCAATTATAGGAACCTCTGCAACCAGCTCCTTCGGCATCCTACCGGCACAGTCCAGCGAGTCCAGGTTTTGGTGACCAGAAGATGAGAATGTTTATTCTCACACTCATCTCTGCTGTCTGACCATGTCTTCCTCTCTGAAGAGACGAAGAGGCACTTGCCCCTGTAGAGTAGCCAGCCAGAAGGACAGCAATCTGGGGACAGAGACATAGCTCATGTACTTGCTCAGCCAGATGCCCTGACCAGACTGAGAACAGCCTAGTATATTCCCAGCAGATATTGCAGACTCAGTCTCTGCTCCAGGTACACCTTGAGCCCCTGGACCACTCTGTCCCAACCATGTTGTTCAAAAAGCCAGCACTTGTGCCTTGTTGCTCCTGCTGAGGGGTGCCAGTCCCCATGGGGTATCCCATCCCCATAGCTCACCCTACCTATAACTGTGCAGGAGCGCAGGATGGCCACAGTGCTCTCACTGTTGTTGAGCTTGCCCTGCATTTCCTGCATCTCCTTCTCCAGATGAGCCAGCTCCTGCCTGGTGCGTCCCAGCTCAGCATCCCGGCTTCCCAGCTCCAACCGGCTGTGGTTGCCCTCCTGCCATGCTCGCTGCAGCTCTGCTCTGGCCCAGGCCAGCTCCAGCCGTGTCTGCTCCAGGCTCTGCTCCCGCGCACTCACCTCTTGTGAGAGTCGACTCTGCTGGGCCGCGTGCTCTCGAGTTGTGTCCTGCAGGCTGCGGGTGACCTGCCAGTCTGGGGACAGGGTGGGAGTGGTGGGGCATAGTTATGGGCCGGTTCAGGCAGGGTGACGTGGGAATGACCCTGCAGAAGGTTTGGATGGGCAGGGAGAAACAAGGAGGTGTCCATGCTGGATGGAAAAGAGTGGAAAAGATATGGCAGGGAAATGTGATGCTAGGCAGGACTTGGCAGGGGGAAAAGAGGAAAAGGCAGGACAAGGAGCAGACTGAACAGGGCAGGAGCAGGGAGGGTGTAGCAACAGAAGGCTAGGAAGTGCCTGGGAGAGAATGAAAAGGAGCAGAAAGGGACAACAGTGTGGAGAAGTTGAGTGGGATGATGCAAGAAAGGCACCAGAGATGTGCACAGGATACAAGTGGACATGGCAGAGAGACTCAGCCACGAACAGTGTGCTTGGGTATGACTCTATCCAACCACACTGGTGTCCTGACAGCACCTTCCCAGTCTAGCTGCTTCCCTTTTCCTGTGGTACCCAGAAAACCCCAACTCCATCAGTACCTACACCCCAACTCACAGCAAGCCCCCAGAGCCACAGTGGCCACCACCAGCAACAGGCAGGTTGCCAGCAGCCCCATAGGGATGCACCACAGTCGAGACCAGTTGCCTGCAAGACAAAAGCAACCAGTCATCACTTAGTGAGCAGGGAAACCCCTGGCAGCCCCAAGACCCCATGCCTGAAGACAGTGGAGTAATAGCATGATGGCACAAATGGCATGGAGTAGTCATTCCCTGTCTTCAACAACAGAAGCATAAGTAACCCAAAATACCACCCACTACCCACATGAGGACCTTCCCAGGTCCCCTGACCTCCATTTGGGCACTCACCTGAGTTGGGCTGGCCCTGGGCCCCATCTCCATCCTGTTCTGCCAGCACCAGCTGTGTATTCTCGTAAGGGCTCTCAGCCTCATCCATGCCAAGGGCTGTGGAAGGAAGGCGGGGAGAGCAGATGAGTCCATGGGGCTAGGCATGGTGGGGGCAGCATGAGGAGTTCCACAGGCTCTCACCTGCCTCCAGTGTCTGACTGCTTCGGCCTCCCATCACCTTGGCAAACCTCAGGTCAGCATAAACCATGCTCTGAGCCATGCAAGCAAGCACTGAGTAGGCCTTGAGCCCAGCTAGTTCTTGCCTTTGTGTTTCCTTTCCCAGTGGTCCTGTTCCCAGTGAGGGCCCTGTCTGTCAGGATGCAAAGGAGAAGTGCAGACAGCATCTGCTGAAGCAGAAGTTTGCTCTGAGCTGCAACAGATGGGACCAGTGAAGCACAGCTGCAAGGACCAGCACCCTCTCATTGGTCCCAGTATCATAGACCTGTCCCCTCCCATACCCCAAAATTGTTCATGGTCCCCTGGGTATGCAGCAGGGTCAAGGGTAGCAGAGCCTGAGGTTGGGCCAATGTCAGAGCAAGGGTGGCCTTGAATCTCTGAGCCAGAAGAAAGCTAGGGGAGAACAGGGTGTGGATGGACACAGGACAGCTCTGTGGATAGCCAGAAGCCTTTACATTGGGAATGGGAATTTTCCCATGATATAGCTTGCACTATTGCTTCTTGTTCTCTCCCTGGTCTCCTCCTAGAATATCCCAGCTTCAGCAATGCTCCAGATGCCACTCTCCAGAAAGCTGCATAAAGAAATGACACCCACTTCATCTCCCCTTTCTCAGACCACAACCCCAGCACACCCAGCATCTCCTCTTCAGTTCCAACCTCCAGGTCCTTAGCCTCTCAAAGTATGAAATGCATCCAGGTTTAAGAAGTGATGCTGAGTTGGTGATCAGCTGGACACATCTGGACAGAACCAGTGCCTGCAACAGGACGGGAGGTGTGCAGGGTGCTGGTGGAGCACATCATTACAAGCTCACTCTTGATCATCTCTGCCAGAGCAGGGGAAGTCCTTCATCACTGGAGAAAGGCAAGAATCACAGCCAGCTTCTAAGGGAACAGCAAGGAGGTTGGTAAGCTAATGGTGGAACACCTTGCACAAACACCCCAGGAAGTATCATAGAATCATTCTGGTTGGAAAAGAACTTCAGGAACATTGAGTCCAACCATTAACAAAACTGTACCAAGCCCAACTCTAAACCATGTTCCTAAGCTCCAGATCTATGTGATTTTTAAACACATCCAGGGATGGTGATTTGATCCCCTCCCTGGGCAGCCTGTTCCAAGGCCTGATAGCCCTTTCAATTACTTGGTTTTTTTCCTAACATCCAGTGTAAACTTCCCCTGGCATTGAATCAATTTCCTCTTGTCCTATCCCTTGTTACTTGTAAGAAGACAGTAATCTCTACCTATTTTCAACCTCCTTTCCTATAGATAGCAATAAAGTCTGCCCTCAGCCTCCTTCTCTTCAGACCAATGAGCCCCAGCTCTGTCAGCTGCTCCTCACAGGGCATGTTCTTCAGACCCTTTACTGAAGGCCCAGGGAGGATATGATCATGGCTGGGGGAAGCCCAATGGGATTTATCAAAAGCAAGTGGCATCTGCCCAGCCTGCCTGCCTCATGCTGTGGGAGCACTGAGCTAAGGGTGATGGATAAGCAGGGTCACCTGTTGTCTTACTGCTGACAGCATGGAGAGATGCAGGCAGGAGAAGTGAAGAAGAGCAAGAGCTTGCACTGCAGTGAGGAAACATCTCAAAGTCATTAGGGCAAACAGCAATGCACAATGGTGATGCTGAAACCCTGGAGCAGAGTATAGAGGGGGGGAGATGGAGTCAGCCCCAGAGAAACCAGTTACCACAGCCACCTCCACTCTCTCCTGCCCCAGGGATTTGGGTTGAGTCTCTGTAGGCTGAACATACAGCTCCGCCAACCACCCAAGCAGCCAGCTGCACCAACTCAATGCTGTCTCATGGGACCCCAAGAACTTTCAGTGTGTGGAAGCAGTCAGCATGGCAGTGCAGAGGCCAATGGCAGCATAATGGTCCTTATGTCTGCATTTTCCTCCCCTCATCTGCCACATTTCACAGCTAATTTCTGCTTCCACAGAAACCAGTGCCACTTATCCTTTGCAGGCTGACAGATGGGGTAACCTTGGCAGACCAGGAGCTCTCAGTACTGTAACTAAAGCCTAAGAAACTGGTCTATGCTGACCTGAAGTTTGCTGGGTCACATCTGCCCACCACCTCTGCCCACCCCACAGAATCCGATGAGACTGACAGCCCCTATGAGAACGTGCTGCTGGAGCCAGTACCTCTGGGACCGATGTCCGTGGAGCCAAGACCAGGTGAGAGCCCATCCTGCTGTAGGGATGCCCTGCTGGCAGT
>JAOXOE010000583.1:1835-13321 GCA_028565055.1 Phoeniculus purpureus
GTGCTGACGGGGTGCGGCGGGGGAGATGCGGGTGGGGTAGGGGTCCCCACCGAGCCCTTGTCCGGCGGGGCGCGGGGCGGGCGGGCAGCGCTTCGCCCTTCACCGGCGCCTCGGGGCGGCCGCCGCCCGCCCCGCCGCTGCCTTCGCGTCCGCCCGGGCGAGATGCAACAAGAGCGAGTGACCGACCGCGGCACCGAGGGAGGAGGATCCGGATCCGGACTTGGAGACGCTGCACATTGATCCGGTGACAGCTAAAATAACGGGAAGACCCACCCACTTAGCAGCCGCATATTTACATTAACTGCCGCCGGGACCCCGCGGCCGTCAATCACCGACGCGCTCCAGTCAATCACGGCGCCGCTTTAAGGCGGAACGGGGAGGGAAAGGAGGGAGGGATGGATGGAGCGGGGAGGGGGGAGAGTGGGGGAACCGCTACCGAGCGGGGACCCGCCCGAGGTAAGAGCGGGGATCAACCCCAGGCTGCACCTGCGCGGGGCTCCGCGCCCCCTCCCCGCCGCGTTCTGGGTATCCCCGAGGTGGGGGGGACGGGACTTGGAGCTGTGGGGAGAGATGATCGTTGAAAGTTTGCTTGGGGAGCGGCCGGCAACGAAAAGAGGAGCCCCGGGGTGGGCAGAGGAGCGACCCCATCGAAATCGGGGTTGCGATGCTACCGCGCATCCCCCAGCCCCGCTCCGCCACCGGGATGCGCGGTTCGGGTGCGGGAGCAGCACCGGCGGTGATGGCGGGTTGCGAGGCGGCAACGAAATCGCCGGGAGGACAGGGTTGCGGGGGGCTCGGCCGGGTGTTTTCGTTGCCCACGGGGGTCTCCGTCACACCGGCAGCACCGGCGAGCACCGGCGCGGTGGAATATCCCCCCCTCAAGGAACCGCGGCTCTGGTAACCGCCGGTGCTGCCGGCGTTGCGGGGGCTCAGAGCCACATCCCTGCCCTGGTTTGATTCCCGCACCGAGCTCTCGTCACGGCCACGTTAATTAAACTGTAATTAATCATCGCGATCGGCGCGATGACACCGATCAAACAGAAGTTAATAGCGGCGCCGGTCGCCCGCAGCGATCACTTTTGTCCGCCTGTCCCCCTTCGCGTGTTTTATTTCTCCCACCCCACCATCACCGGCGGCACCGGGAAAATGCGGCGGAACCGGCGCGGAGCGAAACGCAGGTGCGGAGCCACCCATCGCCCCCTCACCCTGCTCCAACCGGCCCCATGCGGGAAAGCGGCCACGGCTCCCCCCGGCGGGACGTCCCGTCGGGGGTGGGGAGAGGACGCGGAAAGGACAGCGGGGACAGGGTGCTGTCGGCGGGGCCTTGCGGCGCGGCCTTCCCGCAACGAGCGTAACTCGAGCCGGTAATTATTCCTCACCTTTTAATTATTTATCCTCCCCCCCCCGCCCTTCTCCATCCTCAAGCTGAGCGGACGCAGGAGCGCGGGGCTGGGGCCAAACCCCGTTGCCCCCACCCTCCCCTCCCTCGGCTTTCGGGCGTTCAATCCCCGCAGTGGCTGCGGAACCGGCTGCGCGGCCGCGCCGGGGCACCGGTAACAGCGCGGACCGACCCCCTGTTCCCACCCCTTCTAACACCTTCCCGGGGCCTCTTCCCAGGTAGAGATGGGGGGTGCGGGGAGCAACGGGGAGGACGCGGCTCTGCCTTCGATCCACCGCCCGCTTCTCCAGGTCCTGCCGGCGCCCGGAGCGGAGGAACTGACCGGCGGTTCCAGCCCCGACGGCGGGGGAGGCGGCAGTCCTGAGGCGGGGAGCGGCTCCGGCCGCTTCTCGAACCCCGCATCCTCGCAGCCGCCCGCATCTTCGAACAGTCGAATTGACTGCAGTTTTTGTCAGTTAATTAGGTTTAATTTACATAATTAGTACAGTATAAAGAGTATTGGGGATAATCAGGAGGTGCGTCTCGCTTACTGTGTAAACACGGATTCGGAATTAAAAAGCAGATGTAATTAAGGCGGGCGCGCGCGCGCCTTTTAATTGTCACCAATTTCTAATTAACGCTCAACGATCGCCGCATGCGAACGGCGGGACGTTTGCGGGGGGCTCCGTTGCCCGTCTCCCAACCCGTCCAACTTTCCCACCCCCTTCCCCTCCAAAGCCGCCGAACGGGCTGTGGCCGTCGGTTAAACCGGCAGCCCCGACGGGACCCCCGCCCCCGCACCACCACCACCCAGACGCAGCCTCCCTCCTTCTTCCAACCCTGCGGGCCGGAGCCGGTGGCAGACGAGGCCGGCGGATAATTTAGGTTAAAACTTAGGAATCCGTGTCACGGGTGTATAAATAAATAATCAGGCGGGGAGGGCGGCGAAAGGGCCCTCTCTCCTCTCTCCCTCCCTCTCCCTCTCTCTCTCTCTCTCTCTCTCTCCTGGAGGGCTGTGCCGAGATTGCCACATAAATCACGGCGGTCTAATTCAGTGGAAGTTTAATAAACGGCTCCTATTGGAAATGAATGTTCCCCATTTAACAGTTGTATCAGCACCATATAAAACCATGACCCCAATAAATTTAATTTTAGAGGCCGATCAATCCGGGCTTCTCGCGATCGATCCTCCGCGCCTTCACGGCCTCTTCCGCGGCCCTTCCCGGGGAGGAGGGAGGGTGGAGGTGAGGGGGATGGAGGGTTTCGATTAGGCTCTTTATTAGGAAAAGATTGCTCCGAGAGGCCTGAAAATTAAACGGTGACATTTTAATTACTGGACATTGACAAAGGGAGCGGGCGGCAGCTCTCTGCAGGCTGGGCACTCGCGGAGTGACCCAGTGCCCTGAGCACCCGTGGAGAGAGGGAAGGGACAGGGGGCAGAGGGAGGATTGGGACAGCCCCTGTGACCCCGAGGGGATCCTGCTCTGTGACCCCCAGGGAGCTGTGGGAGCATCACACTGCACCGCAGAGCATCTTCCAAAGACCTTCACGCTGCACCCCAGAGCATCTTCCAAGAACCCTCACACTGCACCCCAGGGCATCTTCCAAGTGGATCCTGTGCGACTGGGTCTAGGGGATCCTGCTCTGTCTGGCACGAGGATTGGACTAGATGATTTTTCCAGGTCCCTTCCAAACCCTAATGTTCTGTGAGTGCCCCACACCCCGATACACCCAAGCTCTTCCACCCTGTCCCCCAACTGCACTGTGCACACCACCAACCTCACGGTGCCCCTGCCGTGCACCCTCACTCCCCCCAGCGCTCCCCCTTGCTCTCCCAGCTCACACAGGCTCGATGGACCTCAGGTCCTCCACTGTCCAATCCCCGCCCAGTGCTGTCACCCTGTCCGCTATCGCCGTAACCCCGCCATGGTGGTGCCACTCCTCACCTTTGGAGCCACCCGAGCCCTCCCCAGGCACCTGCCAGCTCTAAATCTGCCTGATTTCCCTCGCCCAGAGCTGCAGCAGAGGGATGCGCCGTGCACACTCGATAGGCTCTATCGATCAGCCTAAAGCAGAGCCTTCGCCGCGATGGAGTGGGATGAGCCGAGGGCAGCAGTGACCTCCGCCGTGGCCCTGCCAGGACAGCACAGGATGGGGCTGGCCATCACGTCTTCCTGGCCATCGCGACTGCCTCTCTGTGCCGCAGAGTTTCCCTCCTGCTGCCTGCAGCCAGCCCCAGACATCCATTTGCCATCAAACATCTCCCGGCCTGACCGGCTACTTATAAACCTTGAACTTTCGCTGCAGGACGCGGCGGAGCGAGCAGCCGCTCCTCGGAGCCGGTAAGGCTCAATCTATAAATCCTGTCCTCAGTGCACTCGTAGTTTATGGCCGAACCCTGTTCCGAAGGTAAAGCAGCCCCGGGTCAGCAGCGCAGCAGCTCCTCAGCAGCTGCTCCCGCTGCAGCTCCCCGCAGGGAAAGGCTCAGCCAGCCCTGCGAGCTCTGCCGTTCTTAAAGCACAACCTCCTCTTTATTTGAGGTGACCCAACCGCTCCAACGAAGGTGGAGCTTGTTTTAGGGTTTCTTTTCCTCCTCAGGCTTCCCCGAGTCTGTACCGGGCAGCTCACTGCTGGGCTGGGGGAGCAGGGGGAGAGCAGCAGTTCCCCCCATCCTTGGTGCCTGTAAATGCACCCACCCAGCCCGGCCCTGAGAGGGTCCCCTAGGGGTTACCCTAAAAGGACTGCCAGGGCTCAGGATGCAGTGGGTCCCCACAAAGAGCCCCTGCGCTCCCCACCACCAGGACATGGACCCCAAGCTGTGGCATTTGGGGTGCAGGCTGGATCCCCACTAGGGCAAAGGGCAGCCCCAAGATAGCAGCAGAGCAGAGACCAGGCTGTTTGGGTCTCCTGAACAGCCTCTGGAGAAGCTGAGGGGTCAGAGCTGGTTTTGTGCAGCTTTCAAAGAGCTGGAGCAGGGGGGCAACCTCTGATGTTCGACTCATCCCCACCCACCCACCTGGACCTGTGAGGACTGGCTCCAGGTTCTTGAGCAAGGATGGGTCCCCTGGGGCTGGGTTTGGGTCTCTCTCGCGTTTATCTTGGTGGGAGCAGGAGGAAGAGCCTCTGCACAAAGATGCTCTTTGTCCCCTGGGGGCTGAGCAGCCCTTTGGCAGGGAGCAGTGAAGCAGCTACTGATGGCTTCTCTGCCCCACCTTGGGGTGTCTCAGCTCTTTGTGCCTCCTCCCTCCTCTTCGTCATCGGTAGAGGCTGCAGGATCCTCAGGCAAGGAGGAGGTTCCAGCTGCATCACCACAGGTCTGGATGCTGGTGGCCTCCTCGGTCTGTCCTGCCCTGATGCAGCACTAGGCAGAGTCTGACTGGTCCCGAGCAGAGTCTGATCAGAGCTGGATGCCCCAGCACCATCACCCCGACGTCCCTCTGTCACCAAACTGGGGGGATCTGCCGTGGGCTCCCGGAGCCTTCACCCTCGGCCAGCAGATTCCATCCCTGCAGCATCAGGGATTTTTTAACACCCAGTTTCCCAGGGTTTGACCCACTGCAGAGGCAGAAGGTCCCTTTCACGATGCCTCCTCCAGGTCGACTTTCCCTGCAGGACCCCAGAGCTCCCTGAGGCAGGAAAACCCGTGATTCCGCTCCCAGGTCCCACCCTCTTGGATGTCAGAAGGACTGAATGAAGCTGTTTCTGGAGATCACTCCATCTCTAACATCAGCCCATGGCTGGCTGAGACCTTCCCAGTCTTTCCCAGTGCTTGTGAGCTCCCACCTCCCCACACTCTCGTGGGAGAGCTGGTCTGAGGCTGCAGAGAGAGAGAGAGAGTGGGGAGACTGGTGTGGGGCTGCTGGTGGGATGAGCAGCGGGTTTGGAGCAGAGCTGGGGCATGATTTGTGGGTGTTGGTGATCCCAAAGTCACCCCGTGTGCCCACCTCCTGCATGGGATCCCCTACCTTGCCACTCCAGTGCCCCTCACACCCTGGCTGGGTTCAGGGGGTCCCTGCACCGCACTGGGACAGCCCATGCCAGGCTCAGCCCAGCTCCCGCTGGCACACACAGCAACACACCGGGCTGCGGGTCCAGACCCCTCCATGGGGAGCCACCATCCCCAGACCCCACCTCGCTGCCGCTCAACACTTGGGGTAGCAAGGAGCAGGTCTTCCCCTCATCCAACCCTACACTGGCACTAACTGCGTGCTGGGTGCAGGCTGCCCCTCCCGACCCCACGGCTGTGGGCACCACTGACTTACTCTGAACAAACCCCAAGGGAGAGGGTTTTCGTCCGGGGGAAGCTGCTGGACACTGTTAGGGAGTCGTGTCTGGGATCGGCAGGAGTCGAGAGGAGCCTCTCATGGCTCGGGTGGGTTTTGTGAAGCTGCTGGTGGGTAACAAACGGCCTCAGCTGCTTGGTTCTTGTAGCAAAGGTTTATTTCGAAAGCAAACCCGAGCCCCGAGCTCGTCCCCGACCCACATCACGCGCCCCAGCCCTACAACCTTCCACTGTTCTCCTCACGTCAGCATTCTGGATAAACATCTTGAGTTCTGATGGAATCTGTGCTGGGCTGTGCTGGAGGTGGACACAGAGGTGGCAGAAGAAACAGAGCAGAGACACCATAACCAGCTCTTCTCTCCTTCGGTCGCAGAGGAACTGGGAGCCTTGGCCTGACCCAGCTGCACCCAGAGCAAACCAAACCGCTGAGGCAGAGCTGAGAGAGGGACCATCGGAGAACCACAGACTCCTTCAGGTTGGAAAAGACCTCTAAGATCACCAAGTCCAACCCTGAACCCACCTGTCCCAACCCACCACTAAACCCTGTCCCTGAGCTCCAGACCTCCACGGCTGTGAGACATGGCCAGGGATGGCAACTCAACCCCCTTCCCGGGAAGCCTGGTCCAAGCGCTGAGGGTCCTCTCCAGGAAGGAGTTTCTCCTCGTGGCCAACCTCAACTTCCCCTGGTGCAGCTTGTGGCTGTTTCTTGTCTTGGTCCTTGTGAGAAGAGACCAGCCCCCACCTCTCTCCACCTTCCTTCCAGATAGTTTCCAAGGCAGCAGAGAACTGCTGTGAGCACAAATCAGACCCCACGGCCTCTCTGCTCTCTGGCCATGAGGACAAGCAGAAAGGCTCCAGCTGCCCCCACAAAGCTCACAGGATGCTGAGCCCACCCGTCCCACAGCCCTCAGTATGAGCAGAACCTCACCTGCCAGCTCCCTGTGCCTGGGGCTGCTCTCCCCTCGCAGCCAGAGGCCAACAGCCCATAGCAGCAGAGAATCACAGGCTGGTTTGGGTTAGAGAGGAAGTCAGAGATCATCTAGTTTCAACCCCAGTCCAGGTTCCAACCCTAGGCCAGGTTACCCAGAGCCCTCAGACCAGGTTCCAACCCTAGACCAGGTTCTCACCAGACCAGCTTGCCCAGAGCCCCATCCAAACTGGCCTGGAAATCTCAGCTCTGGCTGCCTCTCACTCAGCAGCACCTCAACCTCCCTGGCTGGGAGGTCCCTGTCCTCCTTCACCCGACCCTTCCACCTCTGCAAACCCTTCCCTGCCCTTGCGGAGCCTGCTGCCTTGCCCGAGCCGGCGGCTCCTGGCTTGCCCCAGCACATCACGTCGCCTCTCCCCTCCTAGTCCTCCCAGCAAGCCCGAGGCAGTGTCGGTCACGGGCCAGCGATGCCGACCTGGCCACCACCTTTCTGGCTGTGGAAGGGCAGCCCCTCACCTCCAAATGAAACCCAGCAGGTGCAGACCCTTCTCCTTGGTCCTCTGCTTCTCGGTTTGGGTGTGAAACCATCACTGGGCAGGGGGCTGAGCTCGACGACCACCACCAGCGGCTGAAATCCTCCGATTCCAGTGGGTGGTTGGTGCAACAGCGGGAGAAGAAAGGGTTAAAAAAACCACTGGGGCCAGGAGCCGCCGAGTGGGTTCAAGAGGGTAAAACCAGAGCGATAAACGCTGGGGCTTCAGGGCTGCGGACAGCGGAGCTGCAGAGGATCCGAGCACGTGAGACGGAAGAACCGCGGCAAGAAGGTTCCTTGTGAGGGAGAAGCGGCAGCAAACGATCCCGAAGGCTTCTGCTGGTGCTTCTCGGAAAGGCTTCTGTAGTGACAAGAGGATCCAGAGAGAGACCGGAGAGTCCGAAGCGCAGGGCTGGTGCTGCCAAATCCACGCGGGGCTGGTTGGGCTCACTGGGCTCCCTGGGTCGAGCGCCGCTCCTCCAGCATCCTGCAGACCCACATGGACACGACCTCGGCGTTGCCGTCGTTGTACTGCACGACGAACGGGTGGCCCTGGGGAGGGGGACAGCGGGAGGCATCTCAGAATCGTTGTCGGGCTTGGAAAAGCCCTTCAAGACCATCAAGTCCAACCAGCCACCCTACAAACCCCAACCAACCACCCCATCTCCCCAAACACCCTGGTTGCCTGTTGAACCCCTCTGCAGGGATGGTGCCTCCACCTCTTCCCTGGGCAGCCTCTTCCAAACCACTGAAGTTGGAAGAGACCTCCAAGGTCATCCAGTCCAACCATCACTCCAACCCCACCGTGGCCACTAAACCTAGAGCCACAGCTACTCATTTCTTGAGCCCCTCTGCAGGGATGGTGCCTCCATCTCATCCCTGGGCAGCCTGTTCCAAACCACAGGATCACTGAGGTTGGAAGAGACCTCCAAGATCATCCAGTCCATCACCCCAGCCCCACCGTGGCTACTAAACCCTGACTCCAAGAGCCAGATCTACCTGTTTTTGAACCTCTCCAGGGACAGCAACTCCACTCCCTCCCTGGGCAGCCTCTTCCAAACCACAGAATCACTGAGGTTGGAAGAGACCTCCAAGGTCATCCAGTCCAACCATCACCCCAGCCCCACCGTGGCCACTAAACCTAGAGCCACAGCCACTCATTTCTTGAGCCCCTCTGCAGGGATGGTGCCTCCACCTCCTCCCTGGGCAGCCTGTTCCAAGTCCTCTCCACTCTTCATGGGAAGAAGATTTTCCTCAGACCCCAACCTGACCCATCTGTGGCACCACCTGAACCTCTGCTGGCACCACCTGACCCTCTCCTGGCACCACCTGACCCCATTTCTACTGCTCCTGTGGTTTGGAAGTGCGACTGTTCCCACCAGAAGACAAAAAGGTTTCGGATCTGTTAGATACTTGGGGTAAGAAGACACTGGAATGTCCTGTGGTTGCAATGGAGCAGTGAACTGCCTCTTGGATCCAACACGATCCACGGTATGAAGAAGGGAGGGAGAGTTGGGGGACCCCAAACACTCCCCCTTAGCCTGGCAACTCCGTAAAGACACTGATGTCTAATCAATCATGTTCGATCAGCTGGTTGGGTTTTGAGGCAGCTCCTCTCCAGGATGGCCCAACGGGCACAAAGATGCCCTTGACCAAAGTGCTGAGCTACCGCTCGAGAGTTGGGATCTCCTCTAACAGCCCCCCTGCCCTGCCAGCTAACCCAGGGGGCAGCCCACAGCACCACCCCACACGGCATCACAGGACCAGAATCACAGAGCACCAGGGGTTGGAAGGGACCTCGGGTTGTCTCGGTGGGAATGAAGCAGGATGGGCAGAGGGAACAGCCTAAAACACCCTCGGCCGTGGGCTGCGTGGCAGCTGCTGTGGGCGCTGGAAGGGCGCCTTCGACAGCTCGGAAGACCAGAGCAGCATCTCAGGACGGGAGAAAGAGCTGGGGAGGAAGAGCCAGATGCTGCTCTCTCAGCTCTTGCTCAGCTGGAACTTCTCCAGGAGAAGTCTGGGAGGTGGAGAGTCCTTGTGCAGATCTCACCGGCACCAGCTCCGGTGCTTCCCCAGAGGGAAAGCAGAAGGAAGGATGCGGTGGAGCCACTTACTTGAGCACCACAAGGAGAACAAGTCGCACAGAGGTATCTTGCCTGCGGACACGAGAGCACCCGACCCCTGCAAGCCAGAGGCTGCAGATTCCAAAGCAAAATCGCTGCCAAGAAGCTCCTTCTGCCCCCTCAGCTCTGGCAGTGCCCCCCACCACGCTCAAGCTGCAGCTCTCCAGGTCTTTAAATTGCAGTTGCTGCTTGCAGAACCCACCGCGGAAGAGCGACGTCTCCAGAGGTCCCCAGTCTGTCCGGGAGCTCTGAGGATGGAGCCGACAGTCCGACGCTCCCAGGAGAAGACGGATGATGTGGAAATTATGCATTTCAGCAGACAGATGCTGCCGGCACTGAGCATCTGGGCAACACCTGCCTCTCACAAGTCTGGAGCTCTGCTCTTCGCAGACGCACAGCGCATCAGGGATGGGATGGGAAGGGACCTCCAAAGATCGTCCCGTCCAGTTCCCTGGCCACAGCAGGATCCCCTAGATCCAGTCATCAGGGATTGGAAGGGACCTCCAAAGACCATCCAGTCCCATCCTCCTGCCACAGCAGGATCCCCTAGATCCAGTCTTTAGGGATAGGAAGTGACCTCCAAAGATCATCCAGAACAATCCCCCTGCCATAGCAGGATCCCCTAGATCCAGTCATCAGGGATTGGAAGGGACCCCAAAGATCATCCAGTCCCATCCTCCGCCACAGCAGGATCCCCTAGATCCAGTCTTTAGGGATAGGAAGTGACCTCCATAGATCATCCAGCTCTGTGCCGGTTCTGAACTGCTCAGCCTTAACAGTACGTGGGGGTGGTGGTGCTGGGTTGATGGTTGGACCAGTTCTCTTGAAGGTCTTCTCCAACCTGGACTCTATGATCATGGAATCACAGAGTGTGTTGGGTTGGAAGGGACTTCCAAAGGGCACCCAGTCCAACCCCCCTGCAGGCAGCAGGGCTATCACTCAACGGAGCAGGTTGCCCACAGTCCCAGCCAGCCAGACCTTGGATGGTTACAGGGATGGGGCTTCCACCTCCTCTCTGGGCAGCCTGTTCCATGGATCCCCCAGCCTCAGATTCCAGCCCTTGTTCCTCCTGTCCAGCCTCCCTCTGCCATTTTCCAGCTTCAGATCACAACCCCTCATCCTATCGCTCCCTGCCCTTGGGAACAGCCTTCCCCAGCCCTCTGCCAGCCCCTCTCAGGGGTTGGAAGGTCACTAGAAGGTCCCCCTGGAGCCTGCTCCTCTCTGGGCTGAACAGCTCCGGCTCTCCCAGCCTGTCCCTAGGAGCTGGTCAGCACCTCCAGCAGCAGCAAACACCAACACAGCAAGAAGCCACCACCCACCCAGCGCCAGCACCAGCATCACCCCGCTCGGCAGCTGTGGTGGGTCGGACGCAGAGCAGCCCCTGCAGCCCAGGGGGAGCATCAGCCTGGAGCTGAAAAGGTCAGGCAGGACGGGGCCAGGGCCAGCCCCGAGCTGAGTTCCGGGCAGCCTAATCCTGTGTGTCACCGCCGCAAGGGCGATAACCAGCGACAAGCCAGGCTTTTCAAATGAACTTGTCTCATCTCGTTTCGGGAGCTGCCGAGCCCTGCGCTTCCGAAGGGGAGCTCCTGGCACGGGGCTGATGTAAATGATCTCAATACCTGACATGAAATTAAGAGGGCAGTGACCCCCCCTGCCCAGCACACACAGCCCTGGTAATTCCAACTCGTCGCTCACAAACCATCAATCACTTAGCCAGGACAATTAAGCTGCTCATGAATCCAGGGGGATAGTCCTGGAATCTTTACCTACCCTTAGAATTCTGCTGTTTGCTTTCATGGCCCTTCCTCCTCCAGCCTGAGGAGTCTTCGTTTCAGGTATTAACCCACCCAGAGCTTAATGCACCAGGCTCTGCACCGCGTCCTCGGCACGGCTGGAGACCAGTTCTGCTGTCCCCAGCATCAGAAGGAGGTGGAACTGCTGGGGCGATGCCAGGGGAGGCCCCAAGGATGATCCAAGCGCTGGAGCATCTCTGCTCTGAGGACAGGCTGAGGGAGCTGGGGTTGTTCAGCCTAGGGATGAGAAGACTCCAGGGGGACCTTAGAGCTGCCTTCCAGGACCTGAAGGGAACCTCTTTGGAGGTCCCTTCCCATCCCTAATGACTGGATCTAGGGGATCCTGCTGTGGCAGGGGGATTGTTCTGGATGATCTTTGGAGGTCCCTTCCCATCCCTAATGACTGGATCTAGGGGATCCTGCTGTGGCAGGGGGATTGTTCTGGATGAT
>JAOXOE010000590.1:0-12675 GCA_028565055.1 Phoeniculus purpureus
CTGTGCGACTTGGTCTAGGTGATCCTGCTGTGGCAGGGGGATTGGACTAGATGATCTTTTGAGGTCCCTTCCAATCTTTAATGATTCTATAATTGCATATTTTTCCACAGAATGTGTTTCTTGAGCGTGCCGCTGTGCATCCTGTTTGGAGAATATTTAGTTATTTTCTATCACCGTGCCTTTCCTTGGCTTGGTCATCCTTTCTATTTTCAGCCCTGAAAGGACTCCATAGTGCTTAATGAAGCCATTCTACTAAATTTGCAACAATTTTCTGGAGCACAGTATCACGAACTGTAATAAAAGCATAATATTCATATTAATTCTGCACTAGCAAATTCTGTAGTACTAGTAGTCAACTTACCAAAATTATGACAGCCCTCCCACACACATTCTGATGCATCCATAGTTGTTCAACAGCATCGTGCTAGATAATCATGGGAGTGATGAATTCCTGTAATGCAAAGAAATTCAAGAAGGAGGTGATATTGCCTTACTCCTTGAAGTATGTGACTATATAAGGAAATCTCTGTACAACAGGGTATGATGAGAAAATGCAAAGCTGAGCCCTTGAAATGCAAGTTCCAAGGGTTTTATCTTAGTTTTACAGAGTCAGTTTAAATACCAAAATAAATAACAAAATTCAAATGGTGGAAATTCTATGTTCTATTATGATCACACATAATACATCTGGTATCCTGTTGAGATGCACTTTGTTATTCATGTCCTATATCTGCCTTAAAATGCTGTAAGAACTTCATAAAATGAACAGTCTTGCTTATATAGTTTCACATGTTATAATACCCATTTCCATGTTGATTGCCTCTGGATGAAATATTTAGTCCAGTTAGTTGTCTCGTTTCTCATTTGTGGAGAAATAGGAATACCTTCAGAGAAGGTTTGGGGCCATTGACATGTACACTTATCTAAGGTAGGTGGAAGGATTGCTATCTGGAGAGGGATCTGTTTGTATTCTTTGACTGTAGAGGAGGAACAGACGTGGTCTTAACACTTGGAAGTATTCAGATTGCAGAGCAAGGCACCTAAAATTTGATAGGTAATGTCTGCTTGAAGTCAGAGACAAAGTTAAAAATCGAGAGAACCTGTTAGGTGGAACCTGGAAGGCCTGCAGCGTGAGAACAGATGAAGAACTCATTAGATATTAAGTGTATTGGGTAGATCTGTAGTGAGTTCTCAGACACTAGGTATGCTAGCTTCTAAACTTAATTCTATCCCTTGCTCCAGACAGCTAAGGTTAGGAGAACACTACTTAAAGTAACTGAATTTGATGTCACCCTTTCATATTTTTATGTTAGCAGTTAATTTCCTCTTATATGAAGATGAGGTCTGCATGAAATTACAAGTAGTTCACTCTAGAAAATCTTTGAGCAGGTATTTATTGAATTGTATTACCTGATTTGGAAAGCAGGATCATAAAGATAGATATAAAAGTCTTATAGTCTTATTTCCAGATAGATGGATTCAATAAGGCAATAAAATGCAAATGTACCTGGGCTTGTGTGGGCCAGTACCACCTGTGGTATAATGGCCAAATCGGTGTGTCACTGTTCCCTTTGTGCAGATTTGCATACGGTGATCAGGTCTGATTGACATGCTGCTGCATCTTGGATCTTGAACTGCATAATTCAAACTGATTGCATAAGCAGTGTGACAACTGGAAGACTCAATGGTTTGCAAAGTGTCTTAGCAGTGGGCTTACTGCATTATATAAATTCTTTTAAAAACAAATGTGTGCAAGAGAGAAGTGCTGCTGAACAGCTGTCAGCAAGCAACAGTCGCTTTGGCGGATGGTGTTCCTGCCTGCAAAATGCACAAAAAACCCCCAAAGCTGCTACTAAGCAATGACAACAACTTGAACTGGTTAATAACAGTGACAGCTGTGTGTGTCTGTGTATTTTCCCTGATGGTTTTAAAAATGTCTTAAAATTTGCAGTAAGACCGTGCAGTTTTACTTCAAAAGGGTTTTTTGTCTTTCTTGTTTTTAACTGTGTGAACACTGCCTCGTTTTGAACAAAAAGTGGGTCTGCAGGCCTTGCTGAGTGTTTTTCCTATGTCTGTCGCTGATAGTGTGTTTTGTTTTGTTTTAGAGACCGAAGGTGAATGCCCATCTCACTTAATAGTCCTGTGTCGAGGTCGAGTGTTTGCTTTTGATACCATGCATGAAGGCAGTATAATGACTCCTCCAGAGATTTTCAGGTTTTCAGACTACCTTGTTTCAAATGAGCTGTTGTGTGTGAGCTGCATACCAGTCTTGCTTTTCCTGTCCCCTTCATCTCAAAGAATTAGGTGTTAATACCTCTTCAAAGAGAAAATGGAAAGAAAAGGTAGTAAGAGAAGTTGTGTAGTTCAGCCTCTGTATTTAGGATACACTGTAGATACTGTTCAGCTTTAAATTTCCAGGTTTATCTTGAGTGGAAGTTTTGCCCTTCTGTCTGATTAGCTGCTATAAAAGCTGCAAGGCTGCAGTATTGCTGATGTCTGCTGCTGAGGAAAGTTTGATCTGCATCACTGAAGTTTTAAATTTAGCGTAAAATAACACTTTAGGACCATGATTGTCAACATGTAAATTTGTACTAGGCTGGTAGCTGCCATTTGATTTAACCATTAGTGCCCAAAAACAGAGCAGGTCCTCAACCCCTCTTGGAGTCTGAGGGAGCTGATTCATGCTGCCTGAAAATTCAGATTAGCTTGTGAATGTGGAACTAAAATTTCAGCTTGGCAAAAAGAGAGCAATAAAAAGGGTGACTTTTATCTTGTCTGTCTATGTTGTCTGTTAACTTCAAGTTTTGAAATCTTCTTAAAGGCAACTTACATATATAAAGAAAAGATGCCATAGTGAACCGGAAGGACCAGGACTGCCTGCCCTAACAAGCAATGAAAGGACAAAATGGGCAGAGGTGGGAATGCTTCAGCAGTCAGTTACTGAGAAAAGCACTGTGAACGCTGGAAATGCATCATTTCACTTAGTTTTGTCTTTGTATGTTTTCTAGTTACGTGAATACTTGATTGGTCTTGATCCAAAGAACTTAGCTTTCCTGGAACAAATTCAGAAAAGTGTATTTGTGGTCTGCCTTGATGATGCTAGTCCCCTTGCAACTCCTGAGGACTACTCTGAGGTAGCTAAGAATTTCTGATAATTCCTGTCTGGCCAGCTCTATGTAAAAATGTCTTATGCATCTATTCAGAAGTAGCGTTTCCTACGCTTCCACAACAAGGAAAATGAAGCGGATAAATATGCAAATGATGCTTCTTATTGATCCATAGGAATACTTAATACTGGAAGTGTAAATTGGCAGAATTTACTTTCAGAAGCTTTTGGCTCACTATCCTTCGAGGGTTCTCATCATCAACTTCGTTCATTCTTTAATTTACATGATTGCAAGCCTAAGCTTTTTTCTTCAACAGCATGAAAACTTCTTATCTCTCCGGGTGGTATCACCATCTTAGTGTAGGCTTGGCTTAGCTGGCGGAGGTTGGCCGGGTACTGAAATGTCTTTTAAAAGCCACAGTGTGTAACTTTTTCTTTAGCTTACAAGACTGACGCTAGGAGGTGATCCGACTGTACGCTGGGGCGATAAATCCTACTGTAGCATATTCTTTTCCAATGGAGTCTGTAGCGCGCTCTGTGACGTAAGTTGGAAATATTTTTCCCCCTTATGAACTTCTGGAGTATCTATTTAGTAAGTTTTGCCTTTCGGAGTATTCTTTTAAATGCTTATAGCCTCATTTACCAGGCAGTGTGTTTGGCAAGTTTCCAAAGGCAGTCTGCTTTCAGAGTGTTTGGTATTGTACCATACTTGAATTCACGTGAGATCTGAAATCACAATCTTAGCTCTTAAAGTATTTTAAGTGACAGACTGCCAAACAATATATTGAACAAGAAGGTTTAAAATTATCTCTCATTGTATGATGCAGCTATTTGAATAGCTGTAGTTTTGTTTGGGTGTTTTTTTTAAACTCAGACTTCTTGAAACTCATTACTGAGGGCCTGCGTGTTGCTCAAAATCGGCTTTTCCCCAGCAGTGGTATGTTGTGCCTCCCTATCTGGCTGCAGACAAAGCGGTGGGTGGAATTACATTAGTGCTACATGTATCACAGAGCTAGAAAAACAAGTCCAGCACTGTGCACTAATGCAGGAAAAAGAGTGGGGTAAGGAAAAAAGCAGTTTGATCTGCTCACAATTACACGAATAACATTATCTCTTGCATGATTCTAGCATTCTCCTTTTGATGCCATGGCTTTAATTACCGTGTTACATCAGGCCGAAAAGAAGATTATTGAAAATGAGGGGAAGTGGAAGGTATCAATCCTTTACGCTTTAAAGTTTATTAGTTCATGTGCCGTGTCTTATGCCTTACACATTTTCTGGTTTTTAATTCTTTCTGTCTGCATCCTCTCAGGGATCGGATAAAGTGAGGGATATTCCAAGGCCAGAGGAACTTGTGTTCACGGTGGATCAGAGACTTATAGATGAGATTGGACACACTAAAGAATTGTATTACAAAAAGGTGACACTTCTTGCTGCTGCTTTTAATTGTCATTTGATGCTTACTTAGTTTCTTTATTCTGTTCACGTGTTTTCAGCTGGGCTTTCTCCGTGCTGGAGAGCAGGTATAAATGTGTTATTTGATAGTTGTTGGTGTACATTGAGTGTGTTTTATTTGAAGTGGACCAAGTTGTGATACTTCTTGACTTCCGTGACTTTTCCTCCTTTGCTGTGATAGGTATCTGACTTGCATGTAGTGAGTTACGCCTTCATGTCCTTTGGCAAAGCATCAATTAAAGTGAGGAAACTTCATCCTGATACGTTTGTGCAGCTTGCCCTTCAGCTTGCTTATTATAAATGCCACGGACGGTAAGAATCTCGTAAGCCAGGCTAGGAATAAAAACCTAGTTTCTTGAGTGAAGGTGTGGGTCTGGATATAAAATGCAGTGGCCTTGCACAGCCAGTGTGTAATTTGCTGTGTTGATGAGGTGTGGGGATCTTTAAAACAGCACTGATTATGGCTCCTGGAAGTCACTGCTGATGTGGCAGGTATTGCTTGCTTCAGGAAATGGGGGGGGGGTCTGTCATTAAGCTTATTGTTTGCAGATGTGTGTCTCATAGAAAGGTCAGTAGATGTCATTTTGCTGAACACTGGAATAAATTGTCTGACTAAAATAGCCTGTTAGGCCTATTCTAAACATCAGGTTTAGATGATAAACTTATAAACATATAAGTTGCAGATTAAATGATAGACTGTCCTAGGGCTGGGAATGCTCCAGGTACAGGCTGGATGAGTGTCAATATCCAACAAAGAAGGATTCGAATATTTTCCTGATAAAATGCTTTGGGATACAGTGCTTATTTCAAATGTCTCTTAATTTTTGAGTTTCTAAATGGTGTAGGGGTTTCTTTAATAGAAGGTAAATCTGAGGCTTGCATAGTTCTGGCTTATTTATACTAGAGGCTGGTAGATCTGTTGTTGGCAGAAAATAGCCATGACAACCCAGTCTTTTCATGTGTGATCATAGCACTGGCACTTTCTCAGTCATCTCTCTCAAAACTTGTAGGCTTCCTTTGTGGCTCAGACACAAAATTGAAAGAAAATTACTGACTCATGGATCCCTGTAACCAAGCTACACGTGTAAGACAGGTGGCAGAACTTCTTTATTTATGAGAATAAGTAGTTTTGTTAAATTAATGAGAGATTCTTCCCTAACTTTTCTTCTTAGTCCAGGCAGCTGTTATGAAACTGCCACGACGAGACGTTTCTATCATGGCCGCACAGAGACCATAAGATCGTGTACCGTGGAAGCAGTGGAATGGTGCAAGTCCATGCTGGATCCTTCTGATGGTGTAAATACTGAAAATTATACTTTAAGAGTCATGTATCTAAAAGGCCTGTCTTTTGAATCGCTTGATACTCATTTTTTCTGTTGTCTCGTTAATGGGAGTTGGCCTCTTTCCATTAAGACAGATTTCAAACATTGGGTTGCTTGAAGTCTGGCTCTGATCACTGTGACTGAGGTGAGCTGTCACATGTGGGCTTGTTTTGTTTTCTGTCCTGTTTACGTTTTGGCTTTGATAATGTGTCTTCAGTTACATCCACAGGGATTTATTTTTCTTTTGACAGAACAAAAAGTAAAGGTTAAGAATCAATATGTTCTGCTGTGGAGTGGTTCTGTTGTTGTGTTTCATTGTGAAGTGAAAGCAGGAAATGTTAATCTAATTGAGTCTGAGAGTAAGACTGAAGTCTGGTTCTGCCCTAGCAGCAACAGGGCTGTATTCCAGAATTTGTCTTTTGAATAGCTGAACTGGTGCACTTTCCCCAGCAACTACCCTCTGGTGCTTGGCTGACAAAGCACGTCATGGCTTTCTTGCCACGTGAAAGCTGTATCAAAACCTTTTCTGTAGTCCTCTCTGTGTATTTCTCAGAAGTAAAGCAAAAAGATTTTTTTGAGATAAAGGGCTGGCTATGTATTAGAAGGAGATTTGAAGGTTCTATAATTATTCATGCATCTCAGAAACATGCAGGAGTGTTTTTCTGGTCTTCACTGGCTGCTTCTGTCATGTGCTGCAGCTTTAAACCTCAGTTTTCTGGCCTTTTTCCAGATCTGCTTTTGTAATACAAATACAGAATCCTGTTGTTTCCCCGCACTTTTATTGTCTAATCAGTTTTCAGGCTTCTGTGGGCAGTAGACATTGAGGTTTGCTGCTTCCGACACTAACTGTAGCCTTTTTATTTTTGTCTTTGAAATTTTAACTATAATCTCCAAATATCTTCCTACTACTGGTTTATTCTGATGAACGCTTGGGGCTTAAAAAAAGCAGATACCTAAAGTACTATCTTCTTACTAGAAGATACTTGAAGTTGCATTCTTTGGAAAAAATCTTTCTGTCTCAGCTTTGCTTTTGACCCTTGAGCTTAGTTGCTTCATTTTTGAAAATGAGGGCTACTGCCCTTGTCTCACTGTTGCAGCTTCTTGTGTCATGACTTAAAAGTTAAAGGACATTACTTTAGTGGCTAAAGTGCTAGCAAGATATGATCTTAGTCTATTTCTCCCAGCCTTCTTTACTGAAATAGGCAGAACAAAACACCTGGTTTTAATATGGAGGCTTCAATACAGAACTGAAAAACCTAAAAGTTGGGCAGAACTACTGATATGGAAGTATCGAAGCAACCTTTCAGTCAGAAGAGAGAACTTAGGAAGGCAGTTGACACCTGTGTATATCTTAACTAGGGGCTTTTCAGTTTCGTTTTTGCCAAAGGGGTTTTTTCCTAATTTTTTGGTGGGTTATTTGTTTTGTGGTTTCTGTTTGTCAAGAAAAATGACAGAATAGACTAGAATGAAATTTCATTTGGAAGGGACTTGCAACGGTTGTCTATTTCAACTGCCTGACCAGCTCAGAGCATGGTGATTGTATAAATGTGCCTGCACCTGCTGACTGTGTTTCTAGAGAAAGCGGTGGTGCAGATAGTTTGGGGGTTTGCTTACTGCAGTTCACAGTGGCTGTTTTCCATAGTTTTAATTTATTTGGGAAAGAGCGTGACGTTTAGAATATGTTCAGTGCTACAGTGATCCAAGTGACAGAACGAGCAAGTCTCCAGACAAGGCAATTTGAATTTGGGAGAACGTTTGAGAGGTTCTAGTGTACCTTTCAAGTTTGTCAGTTTTCTTCTATCTAAAACTGTTCAACTGCGAAAGGGGAAAATCTTGCTAATCTCTGACTTCTGACGTTACTCATCTGGGTTGTGTTTTTATATTTTCCTTTTTTTTTTTTTTAATCCTGTTTCCCCTACTTTACACAGAGTTACCAACGTCTCCAGCTGATGCATAAGGCATTTGCAAAGCACAATAAATTGAGGAAAGAATGTGAGAATGGAAAAGGTACTCTGGAATCAAAAGATCTACTTACTGAAATTTTTTATGAGTTAAGAAGGAATGCTGCTGTGTGCTAATACATTTTCTCTCTCTCCTTGTTTATGACCTAAGTAAAAATTCCCCATTAACATTTTATACTTCAGTTTTAGGGAGAGGAACTTGCACCTTTCCATGTGCCCCAAAGACATGAATGTTAACGCACTGCTTATTCCCAGCTAAACGTTATTTTGGAGTACCTTCTGATCAAATGCATGTGTGGCTGGAAAATGGGAAATGCAGTCTTTTAATGCAGAGAAAAGATAGTGACATTCTAACTGAGCTATGTTAGTGTGGTAAGCTATTCTACGAACGAGAGAGTATCTGGGAAATAGTCACCTGATGAACCTTCACACTCTCTCCAGCTTACTTTGTGAGTTATATAGGCAGTTGTGGCCCTTAAAGCCTTTCCACCTTGTCCACTTAATTGCCAGTGGGCCAGTTTCATGTGTGCTACTCTTCCTCCTCGGCTGAAGTTTGCTTACTTTTTGTTTTCCACAGGAGCTGTGCTGGGTTTATGTTAGTTCATTTACATGTGAGCTCAGTGTTGCAAGTTGAAAACAATGAAGGCCTCTTAGATCAAATAATTGGGAAATGTGTTTTACACTGCAATATGAAACTTGGTTTTTCGTAGACTCTTAATTGTTTAGTCCTCCAGCTATCCAGATCACAGGAAGCAGAAAAATGGAAAATGCTGCAGTTAATGACGTTGTGTTTGCATTTATTTAACAGGCTTTGATCGTCATCTTCTGGGTCTCCTACTCATAGCGCAAGAGCAAGGGCTGCCAGTGCCAGAACTTTATGTGGATAATGCCTTCACAGCTAGGTAATTCATAAATCTTGTGCTGCAGAAAGGTTGTATCCCTTGAGTCTGAGGTCTTTGTTGCATTTAGTTGATCCCAGGGGTCTTTTCCAGCCAGAGTGATTCTGTGATTTGTCTTATGTGTGACAATTTCTTGATCTCTAGACAGAATAACTTTTTCATAACAGTCTTAAATTATCTTTTAAGAATGCTGCATTTGTTTTCTGTTCTTGTTTTACAGTGGAGGAGGTGGGAACTTTATTCTTTCAACTAGTCTGGCTGGCTACACCAGGTTTACGGGATTTACAGCCCCTATGGTGAATCATGGCTATGGCTTTTTTTATTCAATCAGAGATGACAGGTAAGTATATAATTTCATTTTGGATAGGGTTCTGTCATGATCACAATAAGAAAGCTGGCTGAAAACTAGAGTGAGGAAAGGAAAAGACAGAAAAGCCCTGTCTGGATGTGTCAGAAGTTGAAAAGTGAGGGTCTTGACAGCATTCTGGGAAGGCGTGTGAGGGAGGAAGGATGAAGGGTGCAGGCGAAGTGGGTGCCAAGATACTGACAATAAGCGTAAAGAAAAGAGTGAGGAAGGTGAAAGGAAGGATGAACATAAGTTAATTTAAAACAAGATTTTGTTTTGGAGATCATTAACTGCAACACACTAACAATTAAAAAAAATAGCAGTTGACTGAGGTAGACCACATAGGTAGGGTACAGGTGAGCACAGTGTCCATTATTCTTGTCAGTGACATCAGTGACACACCTCTTGACTCAAACCACACCTTTTTGAGCAGTAAAGAGATTTGTTTCACTTCTCACAAAATCAACTATAGTTATTGGTCTTAAGGACAAAAATAAGTTCTCCCTTACCAGATCTAAAACTTCCATTATAATGTGTTAACTTGATCTGTTAAGATAAATAGGACTAGATAAAGATTTACCCCTTCCTAGGTAAGTAGAAACACAGTGATTTACTTCCCTGCAACTAGTTAAAGACGTAATATATTTCAGTGTTTTTAAATGTAACTGGAAAAATGATGTCACTGTCTATATAGAAATGAGCGTTTAAATCAAAGCACTTAGTTTCAAGATCTATCAGAATTACTGCTGGCTGAAGGCGCTAGAGATCTGAGTCCTTTTTGAATGCTGAGATGGTATGTTTATGTGACAAATTTTTTTTCAAAATTTATGTCAGTAATTTCATATTTCAGGGCAGTTTGTGTGACTTTTGTCCTAGGCCATAACAATTAAAAGTAACTTCATTTTTTTTCCTATACTGGTAGGATCATCACTACCTGTAGTTCCTGGAAGTCCTGTCCAGAAACTGATGGGGAAAGGCTGTGTAGAACGGTGTTTCAGTGTTTTCAGGACATGCTAGAATTGTCGATAACATCTCAGTTGTAAGGTTGCTCAAGATGTAAAAGCCTGTGCAAGTTATATGTGGTACTTGTACTGGAACGATCCCTAATGATTCTATGAAATGCTACTCAAGAGTGCTGTTAGATTCAAGTTAAGACACTTAATGATCTGTGTGAAGCCTTCCTATGTTGATGGGACTTACTGTGATGACAGTACCCAATGTAGCCATCTGCAGCAACAATGCAAGCAGTAGTTACCTTACCTGCGTAGAACTATGCAATATTAAAATACGCCTCAGCAATGCAAACATACTTTGGAATTTGTGGGAGATTTGTATTTATGATCTTAGTAGTAACACACAGAATACTTTTTACTTTACTGACTTTGTTTATGCCAGTGGAGCACTTAACTGTGTACTTAAGAGTAATTACACTGTCCTCTTAGGTGATTATGCTTCCTCTTCATAGTGGTTTATGAAATAAAAGAAGTGACTCCCATCAGGATGTCTTTTCTTTTATGTTACCTTTCATTTGTACTATCAGAATTATAACAAATCAATGTTGTATCGATGAATGGGGATGTTCCCACTACACTTGTGTATGAGAGCACTACAGTCTGAAGTGTTTTGATAAAGGAGTTTGTGGTAATAACAACAGGAAACAGCGTATGAGTTCCAAATTCCTCATAGTTTTCATCTTCTAGTGAACTGTGAATATCTGCTGCTCTACACTAATAATACACTATAAAAGTAAGCACTGAATGCAATTTGATATAATTCTCAGGATTTTAAGACTTGATTCCTCTGTTTAATCAGCTTTGTATTTTCCTGACATACAAATAAAATCCTAGAAGTCATCTATGTGTTGGCTAATTTATGGGTGGACCGTGTAATGTGTGGCACGTACATTTTCTGAAAGAGATGATCTTGGGGATGAGGTGAACTTGAGGCTCTAAAGTATCTATTCCTCTTTTCTCTAGTTTTTGGAATTTTGGGAGTGGTCAGGGATTGTTTCACAGAAACAACTACGTGCTCAGCTATCCCTGAACCTTTGGAAGCTCTGTTGCGTATTTTTCTCCACAGCAGCATGAGCAGTTTCCATTCTAATTTCCTACCTCAAACCTGACGCTTCTGAGCAATGGGCATTGTAATCTCACCCTTTGTCACCTTTATTTGACTACTTGTACATCCTGTCTCAATTAAATCTGACAACAATTTAATGGTTAGTTTGAGGTCTCACAGAGTAAGAAGCCTGTTCTGGAGTGCTTATTTACTCTTTACTGGAGGTAAATGACTTTCTGAAACGCTAGTGAAGCATGCGTCTTCCTTCATGAGCAAAATTAGTTTATGTGGGCTGTTGGAGCTACTTGTTATGTGCTGTGGATGTGTGAATGGAGCCTGGCGTTTAATTTCCTTGTATAAAGCATTCAAAGCTGTCTGTTAAGTCTCTGCTCTGTAGACTATGTGGGACATAAATTGATCAGCAGATGATGATTATTTTTTTTTAATGTGCATGTCTGCATTTGGCAAAGTCAATGCAGAAGGAGCATGATTCAGCAAGGGCTCTCATTTTGGGTCAGGGTGGTTAAGCTGTGCAGTCCTGCTGTCATGGAATGGGCACTAATTGCTTTGAAGACACAGGCTAAACTAGCTGCACCCAATTAGTGCATTGGCAAGCCAGTTGCTAATCCTGCCAGGCTTCCTTTTGCCCCTCCTTGGGGCTGTACGTATTTATTTAGAAACAGTTGTACCTGGAATGATGCTGCAGGCCCATCTGCGTTGAGGAACACGCTGCTACTGTCCTGCCTGTAAGCGCGGGTGTCTTCGTGCACAAGCAATAGCTACACTTTCTTTCCAGAGAACCTTTCTGAAAATGTTTTGGGCCTCTTGCTGGCATAATCCTCTTCACTCACTGGATCTTAGAGAGAGTGTGAAGTTAGATGTAGCTACATTCAACCTGTAAAATCACAACCCCAGAAGCTTGAACAGATAAACGAATTCTCATCCCTTTTTCTGTAGGACTGTACTTAGCTTGCTGCTGTCCTTCGGCTGGACACTGATTTTTCCCAGCCCAGAAAATCAACCTGTATCCTCCCAGGGCCTCTGCTTTACACCTTCCCCCAGAGTTTGTACGTCCCTTCACTGCAAGTACACATGCTAGGTGCTGCAGAGCTGATACTCTCAACACCTGGAGGACAGAAGGGGCCCTCTACACCTGGAGTCTTTGGCTTTGCAGTTTGTAAAGTCAGCGGGGCTTTCCATGACAGCTGTAACCTTTAATATGAGTAACCATGAATTTTTGTGCAGGTGGGAGAAGAGAATTGGGTTCTTAAAGCAAGTATGTATCATCTATTTATTAGTATGGGATTTAAGGGAAGCTATTTACATAATTTGACTGAAACCAGAAGTAGTGAAACCTCCTTAAAGATCTTGTATAAAAGACTGAACCAGCTGTATGCCAGCACTTCAACAGGTACTGCCCATATCACACGTTGCATGGCCTACTTTTAACATTGACCAGAGAATAGTAGATCCCTTTCTCAGCCAGGAGCTGTTGATGGGTCCCTTGCTCTACAACTTTGCCATTCTG
>JAOXOE010000602.1:0-22014 GCA_028565055.1 Phoeniculus purpureus
GACCGCTCGGCCGGCGGGGACGTCAGAGAGCGCAGGGAGGGCCGCCAGGGGGCACCTGCTGCCGCCATCTTAGCGCCGGGGCCCCGCGCGCCGCTGGCCGCCGGTCCTGTGCCCGGGCCGCGCTCCGCGGCAGAGCCGCCGCTGGCTTTGCCGGCTGGAACCAGCGGCCCCGGGGGAGGGGAGGGGAGGGGAAGGGGGGTCACCCCCAGCCCCTCCCGGCTCAGCCCGGCCGCAGGTGCCAGTGCGTGTGGGGAGGCCCCGGGCAGGGCAGGGGCTAAGGCAGAGCCCGGAGGGCCCCTGAGGGTGGGCGCTGCGGAGAGCAACGCCCCAGGCCTCCGTGTGTGTGACCCTCGTAGCTCTCTGAGGAAACCTTGCAGGAAAAGCCTGAAAGTGCCCAAAGCCCTGGTGGAAACGCTGTCACTGTAGCGTCTGAGCTCACCATCTTAGCCTAACGCCATGGTCAAACACCACGAGGGCAAAGAACTATGTGTGAAAGCTTTTGGTTTCGAGGTCTGATCCTTTATTGACCGCGGGCCAGTTGTGGTGAAAAAGTTGTGCTGAGAAGGAATGTTACCTCTTCTGAAAAAGTTATTGCACCTCCGCTTGAAGGAAATTTATGGCGAGTGGGAAGATTCACCTGAACCTGGAGAGACTGGGAGAATCCTGAACTTTGAAGATTTATGAGGGTCAATATTGACGCAGAACACCCACTGTAGTGTCAGAGAGAAGCTACAGTGAAGCTACTAGTGTAGATGTTTTGGACATTTATCTCAGGACAGTGTAAGAGTACATGACACAACTCCCTATGTCTGACTGTAGCTGTGTCTGGTGCGGGGTTGTTTTTTCTCTGATGTGCGGTGGGGAGAGTGAATTGAAATGTCTTGAGCTCTTTCTTCAAACGGAGCCAGTTGTTTTCACTGCCTGCAGATTTCGTTTTGTTAAGCCCTGCCTTTGCATCTGAAGCTTTAGGTGGGAGTTCTTGGTTGAAATGTGGTCGGGGTCTCTAACCCACAACATTGGTGGCAACCCAAGTGGCACGTGTGAGGATCCAGAGAAGGACCCATAACACTACACCACCTCTATGCCACTACAGCCCGTTGCATCCACCTGTGCCAAAAAGGCCTGGTGTCATGTGAATCAACCTACGATCAGGAACCCATTAGTCCTGCTGGTAATACCAGACTCTGAGCTAGATATGGAACTGGTGGGTCTTTCCTTCCCACTTGAGCCCCTGCAGCTGGAGGAGAGCACCGGTCGTGCGGCCGAGCCCTCCCGATCGTCCCCCTTTGGATTGCTTGTGACTGAAATCCCAGTAACGCCCCGAAGGCGATACCAGGGTACCGCATCCTTGTCTCCAGCCACTGGGGGGCAGCAGCCTCCCGAGGAAACGGGTCGGCTCTGGGATGGACCCTGCAGCGACTCACCTGGCAGCGCCCCGGCCGCTCGCTGTGGAAACGCCGGCTCCTGCTCTTGGGGGCCTCCTGGACATGCCCCGAGGGGTGGTTCTGCCCCGGCACCGCCTGGCTGTCTGGAGCTGCCGGGGCTCTCTGCGGGCCTGGAGTTTCCTCGCCTCAAGAAACCCCCTGACGCCGAGCTGAGCCGCGGGCCGGGTCGGTTCCGGAGCTGCGGCCCTGCGGCCCCCCAGGGCGGCGGTGCCGGGCGCTGCTTCGATTCCTCCTCCGTCCCCCGGCAACAGCTGCGACTTCAGAGGGCAACTCGGCAAGCCTCACGGAACGCCCTCAGCTCGCTCACTCGCCAGCTTTTCAAACCCACCGTGCTACGGGCGCACACAGAATTCCCTGACGCTTTCCCTTTAACTGCCACAAAACCAATGCTGGACCTTAACAACGATGCAGCTCTTCATGTGTTCAAATCTCTGTACAAACACTAATTAAAGCACGGCAGTAGGCGTGCAGAACAGGCGCCGCTGGAATGATCTGCTGATGGGTTGTGCTTCAGGCTGCAACACTGGTACAGAAACAAGTGTACAAAACCAGCGGTCTTGTCCTTCGGAGCTGGAATTGTGAACGGAGAGAGGAAAGTAACTGGTGAGGACAGTCTCTGAGAATGTTCCTTAGCATCCTTACACCAGGTAGATAGAGCTCATCACACAGTTAGACTGCGGAAGAATAACTGCAAGCAGCACACAGCAACATACATACCTGTGTATACCTAGATACTCGCACACACATTTGATCTTAAATTCGTTTAAAATGCCTCAGCCGAGCCACAACAGAAATTACACTGGTATGAAGATGAAGATACTAAAAATGTGGAAAATACTGCAGTGACCTTGACTGTGGGTTTTTACTTCCAGAGAAGATAAAATCTTTAAATTGTTACACCCACTGGGAGTAAACACCCATGAAACTCATTCCTGTAGATGTAACTGCTGTTGGCAGTTACCTGCCCTCATTAATAGGCAACAGGACAGACCTCTGGCTGCAAAAGGCTCCAAAAATCCTATGTTGACATGATCCAAGGACAAATTCAGGTCCTATCTGCTCTCCACCAGCCCAGGCAGATTCAGGATTTCAGCCAAAGTTATCTATTTGCATCGTTGCTACTGCAACTACTCAACACACAAAAAAGAAGTTTTATGGAAGTGCAGTAACAGCTTTGGCATGGGATGCTGGTGGCCACAGATAGTTTTTATTTCCCTGGGAGTGTTTAGGAACACACATCACCTGCTTAGCAATGAAACTTCACACAGTCCACGCTGTAAATGTTCAGCCCGCTACAGAGACCCACTGCAACCTTCTTCCTTGGGGTCAACACAATCTTTTTGCAAAGACTCTGTTGTTTCCAGAAAGGAATGGCAGCAAGCCCAATGCTCCCTCAAAGCCTTAGATGTATGCACAGCCATGGTCTGCCTGTGCTGGGACACTGCCAGGAAACGCTATGGCTTTGCACCTCCTGCAAAGTAGACCATTCACTGGCCTGTACCACCCTTCTGTCCAAGAGCCTTTCCAGCGGAGGGTAGGATGCAGCAGAAATCTCATCCCATACTATCATTTATGTTTTAGGAACTAGAAAAAGCAGCAATTTCTTTTTGTCTCTCCTCCTCCTGCTTCAGTCAAACGCTGATTCAGCAAGGGCTGTAGTACAACAGATTGTGCCACAGGGACCAAGCTCAGGTTACCACCAGAGACACAAGCCTACATCAGCCCCTCCTACCAGCGCTGCAGCATCGAGTCCAGTGTCTGCACTAAAATCCACTTCATGTCCCTTTCAAAATCTGTGCCTGTTAGCTCTGGGAATTCCTGGGACACTCTTAGAACTGAAGTGCACAAAGCCATGTAAACTCAACTGAAATCACTTGGTCTTAGAAAAAAACCAACCAAACAGTGAAAATAAAAAACACACAGGAATTCTGAGACGGGATCATTATATTTTATACATTTTATTTCTGTGGGTTCTTAGATTTTAAATAACATTAGACATTTTTGTTCTGACCATATACCTGAATTGCAACTCTTTTTCCTTCTCATTAAACTTTGGGATCATTTTCACAGTGGACATTTTGTGATGTCAAAAATGCAAAAACTTCAAAGCGCAGCTTCTCTGTAAGCACAAGCTTCCTGAGCATTAAAGCCTGATTTAAGAAATGGCAATATTAATCTTTGCTATTTAGAAAACCATTGACTTTAAGAAAGAAAAAAGTCAATTATGTGGTGACAACGACTGAGCAATTCTTAGAATTGATTCTCAGCTCCTGGTTAGTTTTTGAAAAGACAGCTCGGTTTCACAAGGAAGCATTACCCTTCCATGAGATGCACGGTCTGCTTTGTGATACCCAGCGCTCTGAACCAACAGCTTTATTTCATGCATGTTTAACCAAGAGAGCAGGGTGAGGTTTATTTTTTTTACGTTGGGTCGACAGCATTTTTAGACACCGCAGAACTGGACTGATGAAGAGCACCACCAGCTCTGAGATCCTCAGGCTCTCAGCTGCAAGTTTAGATTTCGAAGACGTACAGAATAATAGCACACAAAAATCTTCTACTCCTGAGTTTTCTAGGCAGTAACCAGCCACAAAAAGATTTCTCTAAGATGAGGGAAAGAACAAAATCACTATCTGCACAGAAACCACGCTGCTATATATCCCTAAGTATGCAGAGTCATGATCACCATTACTAGCTACACAAGAGTGAGTGGGGGCCACAAGTGTGACAGCTCCCCGGACATCCACGCCGTTGGGGGAGGACAGTTGCTAAGAAGCTCCTACACACGATATACTGCACGAACAAGTGGTAACAAATGATCTAGTTATTACCAGGTCCTGAGTACAGCCGTAACCAATATTTCAAGTGTTAACCTTTATGCCCAAATTTTCTTAAAATGATCCTGCAGAACATATATTTTTCAAACATCTATATTTAAAATATTCTATTTTACTAACCTACGAACTTTATTATAGCTAGACTATCATCTGGAGAAAAACACCTTAATTAGATTTCAAGTATTCATCGATACTAGAGATGTTACTCTTTAAGTTCTTTGAAGATCCTGAGACAAACACTCATAGTCAGTCAAAAATAGAGGAAAAAAAATAAAGTAACTGAGGCAGCTCTCAGAGCAGCACTGTAAGTCCCTGTGCAGCCTAGCTCCCATCCACCCAGCCCAGGCAAGACCGCTCAGCCTCCCAGCCCGCTGAGGAGACTTGCAGCTCCCAACAGGAAGGTCAACCACAACATTCGGCATTCAGCAGCTACTGGAAGTTTTGCAGTCACTAGAAATTACTTACACCCATTCTTGCCTGGTGATGGTGATTTGTGAGGAATACAGAAACATCAGCAATAACCACTGTGCCTCCCAACTTCTTTCCACGTATTGACTGCACAAAAAGGAACAAGCAGGTGAAGGAAGCCAAGCAGTGTTTTATTGACTCCCGGCAGACAGATATGCATTGCATACAACCCTGGAAAACTTCTTAACTCTTTAAAACCCCGGAATTATAAAGAAGAGAACTCATTCCTCATAAATAACCTGACATCATTCCTTCGTCAAAAGGTTTTGGCATGGAACACGTTTCCTTTACAGTTTAATTTTAATCATTCAAACAGCTTAAAAAACTATAATACTTAAATATATTGCTCATATTTCTGACTTCATAAAAAAAATAGGTTGAGCTAATACTTTCCTAGTAATCAAAAAAATCCAGAAAGACACCAACTTTTGAATTAGCACATCAGAAAGAGGGGGGTAAAAATAATTTGCTGGAAATTATCAACAGACTTAATTTATCAACAGACTGAGCCCCTTAAAAATGTGTATTTCATCCAACAGTAGTCATGATCTCAAGACAACACACACAGTGCGACCAGCATTCCCTCGGTCCTGCAGAAACACGTGCACATACCTGACTACAGTCAGAAATGAATCTCTGCAGTGTGAACGAGACAAGGTTGATCTCAAAGGCAGATGCCCGAGTGCTTGCAAAATCTGACCATGTACAATGCAATTGCTTTTAGTTTCAGAACAAGTCAGCCTAAGCTTCAGCCAGATGATTACCATGAAAGCCCCATCAGGCTGGCAGAGGTCATGGGAGCTTTTTCAGCTTTAATGAAAAGCAGACAGGATGGCTTAAGTTGCCAACAAAGCTGAATTTGCACAGCTTGTCTACTGCAGCTTTGAAATGTTTGTTCCTCTGGTCTCTGGGAAAGGCAGTAACCTCTGGAAGCATCAGACTTTTCTAATGGGACCATTAGGCCACAGACTTGCTCAGCTTCCCACAGCAGTGCTTGCTGCTGTCCGTAACACCACCAAAATGCTCTGCCTACACCGCAGTGCACTACTTGCAAGACATTAAGCCAGAGGCTTCAACTAGTGCACAAGTGTTTTCAGGCTCAATCTCTTTTTATAGTTGAAAACACATTACTACTTGAGCAATAACAAAGTAGCACATCTACTTGGCTTTCATGATTGGCCAGAAGTGGCTTTGCATCGACATGTCCAACACCCCAAGTACTTGTCAACCTCTCAGAGATGCTGGGGCCAAGGTACGGTAATTCCTGTGACAGCTTCAGGATACACAGGCTTTGGCTGTGGAGTTGGCCGAAGGGACACGCACATTTTGCTGCCTCTGCAGGCACACCTGCACAACTCTAAACTGGATCTCTGACCCAATGTGGGTCTAAAAGTAACCCTTAACTCATTTCCAAAGCATGGACCAGCCTGCTGATCTAATGTCCTATGCGGCATAGGCAAGGGGTGGTGAAGTGGAGCAAAGAGACAAACACCAACATCTGGACTAGTGGTGCACCAGTTTGGTTTTGTCAGGCAAACTTCCGTATCATGAAACATCACCATCATTTGCCAAGATAACACGGAGGATCTCTGAGATGCTCTTCAGAAAGCGTAGGTGACACCTGGATGGGCAGGAGCCAAAGGATGTGCTTGGAGATACCTCGTGCAAGCACAGAAGCAATACCGTGCATCGTCTCACCCACTCCTAAACATCATGTACTAAAAAGTGTTTTAAAAATGCCTTCTGTACACCAGTTAATCAAACTGATCTCACAATATTTCCCTTCTATCTTACATTTTTACATAAGAAGTGTCTACACCTTGAGGAAAAACATCTTTCTACACAATCATCAAAGCAAATGAATGCACATTTGAGAGCAACTTACCTAATTAGCTAGTCAAGACCGTCACACACGTAAAGCCAAAAGGCAATGAAATCTCAGAGACACAACAACTTGGGTGAAAGTAGATGTAACTCACAGGAAATAAGTTTTAACGTGTTTTTGTTCATACAGGAGATTTCATTACCAAGAGGAGAGCAATTAATACCCAGCAAATGACTGGTTTTGGCAATTCAGGCTTAAGTGCCCTTAAAATAGGTCATTGGAGGTTGTTTTTAAAGTTCTCATATTACTATTACAGTTATGATCGTATTCTGATGAGTTCCTGCGATATACAAAACACCTACTTCTAAACAGGTTTCTGCACATTATAGACTAAACTTTTTAACTTACCAAGGATTATTTTGTCATTTCTGGTTGACAATGGTGTAAAAAAAATAAAGACTTCACAATGTGTGTAAATGGGGGGGGTAAATGTATTTTTAAAAACAGAATAAAAAGCTGCATGTTAAAAACCGGGTCACGGACTAATAAATACAAACATCAAAGACATGAAATTTTCAGCAGCTTGTTATAAAAAGCAAGGAAGTGGGAAAAACTAGCTCTCCAGATTCGATTCTGGATCTGTGGTCTATACGCTAGAATTATTCGCAGTTCAAAACCAAGTCAACAGAGGAGTAGAATCGGCTTTGTCACCTATTTTGTTTTTTAAAAAAATAGCTACTTCTTAAAAGTGTGATGTAAAATCTAGAGATGCTTTCACGTCTTCATGCACTGGATGACACTGATTTAAAAAAGAAGTTGTTTTAACCCAGAAAAAAAATGAGTCATTGTATACTGTAAGAAGGGCAGCCTTGTTTTCTACAGCAAAAGTATTTCTAGAAACACACCAGAAATTACTTTCCCATCACAAAATATACAGCTATGTGTCCAATCATGATTGATTTTCAATACTTAGGCAGAACAGAAAGTTACTATGAAATTTCAAAAAAACCCTAACCAACCAATCAAAAAACAACCCAAAGGGAAAAGAACCCAACTCCAAACAGTAAAAAGATGTTTTGATGGCTGTGGAGATGCCAGAAAGCAATGCTGGACACCAGGAATTTCCAGAACAACCCCCTTTCCAAAATGACATGCAGTCTGTGGATTAGGCTGTGAGAGAAAACTGATCCTGTTCTATGGGCTTTTCCACCCAGGCTCCAAGTTCTGCCTTCAGGAATGCTTTGAACAAACACTCTTTGGCAGTTTGATACTCAGTGGCTCCTTGCTTGGTTTCGTGGTACAAGTTAGGCTTGAGGATCTTTGAGCGCAAGTTGGAAGAAAGCTGCATGGATTAAAGGCAAGAAAAGAAACTATTAAGCCAAACACTTTGAGAATGACAGTTATTGAAACAATTATTATTAAAACAAGGTAGTGAAGTAGTCAACCAATTGCTCAGCAAAAGGCAGATAAGTACTCAGTTCTGCTCCCTCTGGCCATGCCAGTCCCACACCAGCTTCACTGCACCCAGCAGCAATGCCTGCCTCTTGCAAAGCAAGCCCTGAGCAGCACCACACCATGGCAGAGGCCCTCTCGGGACTTGTCTTACCCCAGATGGCCTGGGTTTTGCTTTGTCTAAAATACCAGCTTCCCGTGATGGAACAAATCCAGGCACTGAAAAACTACTAAAAGATACTTCCTTGTAGCTTTTCTTTCTCAAAGAGGAAAGAGTGAAACCTTGTAGGTTTGACTGCAAGGAAACTGGGATCATCCTGCCAAATAAATTAAGATGACAAGTCAAGATCAAAGGAGATAGCTCCCTTTGCTTCCTTAGCTGTAAACCACAGATTAATCAACCGTTTTACGCATTTTGGACCAGACACCATCAAATTAACAAAATAAGCTAAGCACACACACTGTTCTTTTCTATTAGTACACGGAGCAGTAGCAAACATTAGGCTCAGCTTAAAACAGACGCAGTAAGCAGCTTCTGAACAGAGTAAGCAGCATGCACAGGCATTCCATTAAGAATTAAGAAGTGGAAAATCTGGCACTCTGCAAGTTATACCTTTGCATGAATACGCATCCAGCGGCTGTAAAACGCATGCTTACACAAGCGAGATGCACGACCCATTTCATCTTTGCCAGTTGTAGCATTAATGACTTCAAGACCAGTGTCTCCTACTGTCCAGTTCACACTGAAGTTTGGTGCTTTCCCTGGCTGACGGGCTTCTGCATTGCTAATACCTGAAAGTAAAGTAGAGTTTAATGACAGCAGGAAGCAGTAACTCTTGATTTTTGTTTTTACTGGGAAGCAAGTGATACAGTAGAGCTACTGAGATTGCATCGCTAAGCAGCCCTATAAGCAGACCTCTTACTTTGAGGACGTTCTCCTGCAGACTTTTCACTGACTTGCAGAAGTATTGCCATGCACATCCCATTCTCATCCTGCCTAAAGTGCTCTCTCCTGACCTCCCAGCAGGGCAAGTGTGCATCACTGGAGCTTTGACCAGCCTCCTCAGCAGAGGGGATGGCAGAGAGACCCATAGGGAGAGTACTGTGAGGACCTCACCTCATCCATCTCAGGAGGACCTGGTCTTGTTTATATGGCAAACCAATGAACTAACAATTAACCCGCAAGTAATTATGAAACAAAAAAAAAAGCTGCTCTCCTCCTGCACAATAAACCACTCTTCTCAGAGCACACTGAACAGCAGGACAAGCTGAGTGTAAGAAAGAGCAGAGATACTACGATGAGTGTAACAGTCCAATCGATTCCCTTGCACTGTGCTGTTCTAAAAACATAGCTGTGTATTGCTTACCACATTTCAAAATGGGTGTGAAACTGTGAACCCTGGTCACGTTTCACCATGCAGTTACAATTCAGCTGGCACCTCTGGACTGCTGACTTAGAAACACCTAAAATGTGCTTTTTCACTTGCCTTACAAACCAGAGCAGACAGGTGCCCACATCTCAGTGGCTGCTGAGCACATTTCATTAAAAACCTACCAACTTATTTCACCCTCCTTGCAGACTATGCTGGGTCATGGTGTGAATGGCACAGGCAGTGGCACTGATCCTGTGGGCATGAAGTTGGACAAAGTGAGCCCCACTCTCAGCATCATCCACAGAGAGCCAGATCTGGCAGGCATTTGAGTCTTTCAGCATAAATGTAACTGTGCTTCAACTGCTGCCCCACTTTACATGCCCACTGCTACTCACATGCCCAGAAGTGTCAAACCACAGAACTCAAAAGCAGACTCTAATTGCTCAATGTTCAATTCATAGACTCATTAAATATTGGATTGGAAGTGACCTCAAGGATCAGATGGTCTGACCTTTCTTAGAAACAGCACAGTCTAGACCAGATGCACAGTCTAGACCAGTGCTGGACTCTGTGCAGCATCTCTGAGACACAGTTTCATTTCTACTGATGGAGAAGCAAAGCCACCAGCAGTCTAATCTCAGTTTGAAGCAAAGCCCATACTGCCTAGGGCAGGATTTAATGCCCCATGGCACCCCAACACTGCAGAGATGCACTATACGTGATGACTGCAGTACCGTGCTTGAAGATCATGGCAGGTGCTGCCATCCACGTGCAACATCTCTCTCTCAGATGCAGCAGGACAGTGCTGGGTACTAGTAAGCAGCAGCTGGGGCCATGGGTTTGGTTGGTGTGTGTTATGGAAAAGCTAAGGAGCACAACTGTTTTGATCCTGCAGACATTACAGGGGTGGATAAACTCTACCTTTAAGATGTCTCAGTTGTCTCACCAGAGAAGAGTAAAGAAGCATTTTTTTTCTTTTAGTGAGCAAAGATTCCATTTTTACCTTAACACAACTCTCATTGAAAGCCTATTTCAAGTCTACTCTGAGGTTATGCTAGGTGCTACACTTCATAAAATCTATAGAATTTGGGTAAACTGAACACGAGCACTGCAGCAGGATGTACTTCTTGCTGACACCTCCAGCACCCAAGCATAGCACTTGGCCCAGGTCTCACAGCACCTTTGGGCCCAGAGCTTGCGGAACCTGCAAGGTCTGAATGACACAGTAAAATTCAGTTTGCTTACTGCAATCAATCCCTCACTTAATACATGAACATACATTTTAAAAAATCATATAAAACTTCCTGAAGCTGTTGTGGTTTTGCACTTTGTTTGTATCAGCCTGGTCACTGTGACTGATAAATAGTAATTGAGTAAGTAATAAGGACCAATCCTTCCCTTGCCTTCTTTCCTAAAATGTTAAGCTGAAGAAGTTGAGAACTGGAACAGAAGTTTTCTGAAGAGCTCTTTTCAGATTTCTTTTAGGAGAAATGCATCCAGAAACTGAAATACAGCAGGATTGCCACAGATCTACACAGAGTGGTCTGCAAACCAGTGAGCAAGGATGTGGGATCCACACACTGACCATCACAGGGAGGCAGACAGCTGTCCCTGCAGAGCAAGTAACATCAGGAACATCAACACAAGCAATACCTAAGGAAAATCCAGCAAGAACAGGGCCTTGTAACAAGACTAGAGTTGAAAGTCCTCACCACAACTTCTGTGGTCCAAGTCTCCAAAAACCATATGAAGTCAGGCTAGTTTTGTGAAGTTTATGTGTTGGCCTGCTTAAGGGTAGGGAGGCTCCACAGAGGGGTCTAGACAGACTTGATCGATGAGACGACCACTGTTCAACCAAGTGACAAGTGATAGGACTGGAGGAAATGCCCTCAAGTTGTGCCAATGGAGGTTTAGATTGGGTATTAGGGAGAACTTCTTTGTTGAAAGGGTTATCTGATCCTGGAAAGGATTGCCCAGGGAGGTGGTTGAATCACCATCCTTGAATGTTTTGAAAGTTTTGTAGATATGGAACTTAGGGACATGGTTTAGCAATGGGCTTTGTACAGTTAAGTTAATGGTTGGTCTTTTCCACCTGAGTGATTCTATGATGCTAATGCTGACAGACCTCTTAATCAGAAATTGGTTTCACCTCATGACAAGGTCGTCAGTCATACCATTCTTTAATGCTATCCATCCTATTACCATTGCCCTTGTTTCATATATTGCTGAACAGACACAGATCGTTGCGTACCACAACACTTCCTTTGCTCCTCGAGCCTGCTCCTGTCCTATCAGCTACTCTGCCACCTGCAACATCTGCAGCAGCACAGCAAATAAAGATGAGGGAGATGAACATCCAGGATGTGCTACCTCTCCATGGCAATTATACAATTCATTCTTTAGGTTACTTTGATGAATTAAACAAGTTATAAAATGTATTTCAAACAGACTTGAATACAAACACCATGTTCAGCTGCTTAATGATCTGCACAAACCCTGAAGGTGTGGCAAAGGAGACCCTAAAGGTGGATCACAGGTAGCACAGACAAAGAATAGAGGTAATCTCAAAAACAAAGCACCTGATAACACTTCAGGTGGATCCTATCTTCCCCTCTCAAAATCTGGACACAAACATTGCACAGCAGCTGAAACAAGTAATGGGAAGGGAAGCTAGGACAGAAAGTAAAACCTTTGCTTTGAAAACTGATATAAGTAACTATTTAGAGTATATTGCTCACAACTTAGTGAGTGTTATCATAGTGAGCTACAATAAGCAAAAGTCACAGCTCTTTTTGATAGTACTTCTATAAATAATAGAACTTGACAGTTCTTTGAGGACAGAGCTCAGAGAAGTTCCATTTAAAAAGTGAGGGCTCAAAAACAGTGTGACCAGAAGGATCACATACCAAGGAAACAGCAAAAAAACCCCCCACGCCAAAGGTTCCACTGAAGGATATATTCTTTTTGAAAATAAATAAAACTAAAAATGCAAATGTAGACGGCAGTCAGAGGAGAGCCGAGGCATGAACACTTATAATAACCAACCACTCTTGCAGGGGTGATTGAAGTCTTGTGTTCTGCAGAACGGTGGGCCAGGTGGCTACCTGCAATTGAGGTGCCAGAAAAAATACACATTGGTTACGGCACCATACAACCACATTCTAAGAAACTAACGCAGCAGGAACAGCAGTCACGGTACATAACCTCTCATCAGAAACCACACAAGTTCTCCAGGATGAAAGGTTGCTAATGTGACTCCAGTCTGTAAGGAGAGCACCTATGTGCTACGAAACTGCCTGTCAGTAAACCTGACACCTGCGGCAGGAAGGCTGCAGGAACTACAGTACTGCACTAGTGGGCACAGATGGACATGCAACAATATTGGGAATGACGGAACAAAAAACTGGAGGCTGGAGATGACCACTGTGATGCTAATTCTTAGAGTGCCCAGGCAATCTGGGTCTGTCTGGTCAAAGTTTACCTTAAAAACACATTTAATGGACACCTGGATGAAGATGGTCCTAAGGATTAGGAAGAGCAAATACAGCTGGAGACCCTCAAGCTCTATGCAGACCTGTGAAGTGTATGTGTGGGGGAAACACTGGGATGAGAACCTCCCACCTCAAACCTGCTGTCTTGAAGAACTGACACAAATTCCCCTAAATCAGGCAGAAACTGTCCTACATGAGCTACGATGCCCATACAACTATGAAATGTTTTGTAGAGTGAGTGCTGTAACCGGTACTTACTTGCTTATTTGTCCTTGTTAATGTTAAGGACAATTACATCAGCCAACATTTAACATATTCTAGTTTAAGGAATCGTTATTAATCACCCTTCTTACCTAAAGAAATGCTGGTTGTTCAATGTGTTCTTTTCCCTACTTCCTCCCTAACTGTGTTTTAAGAATTCAAGTAAAAATTTAAATATACTTGAAAATACCGAGCTTTTCCCTCCCGCCCTGGAAAATAAATAGACACATGCCAAAAGCCAAGCTCTTCAGAACAAAGCAATGCACACAAGGAGAGAGAGGCAAAGAGATTTCAGTTTCAAAGCTGTCACAGTATTACTACTGTAATCAGCAGCTTTAGAATTTAAGAGACTTCAGAACTTCCCTTGGAAAGTCACAGGTCAATTACAACACTGCCCTTCCTCTTAGCCCCACCAGAGCGCAGGATCAGCACAAAGGCAAAGGTCAGTACTTAAACATTTGATAGCAAAAGCAAGAATGACCACTAACTACGGTGGCTGGGGCTTGCCATATTGCTGTCTGTCACATACACTGAACGCTGTTAAAAATAGTCCCAAAGGATGTGCCAGCCAGGGTCTGAATGCAGCATTTCTGCAGTAACCTATGAAGTGGAAATTAAAATATTATTACTACTGGGTCATGCAAAAAGGTTGGGTGCCACGCTTACTAAAGCTAATGCTGCATCCCACAGAAATCCAGGATAAAAAGAAACTACGACCAATGGCAGCTGAGATATCCTCTCCATCCATTTTCACTTGGGTTATTGACCTAGAATTTGTGAACCAGGTCTAGCTTGACATTAGTCTAGCGATTAGGGATGTGGCCATTCAAGAAATACCTGCAATGGCAAGAGAAGTGACTGTAAGACCTAACACACTGTTTCAAGGGTGGGAAGAGGTTTTTGTTTCACTAAGCTGGGGACTCCAGCTCGCCTGACATATTGCTAGGCCAGGCTGCAAGTCAGCAACTATGTGAAACTACATCCGAACATGTGTATCCCAGTTTTTTCAATCTTTTAAACTCAGAAAGGTTCTTGCTATGGTATTTCTGAGCAATCTGTATTAGGTGTAAGTCCATAACCTCTCATTGTAACCAGAAAGCAGTGTACTCACAGTACTGAAAAATCACATTGCTACTGGAACAGACTTAGATACCGGCACGGCCTTCTCCATTAGATACTTGCCACTAAGTAAAGGTCTGTTGAGTGTATAAAGAGGTGGTAGATCTTCTATCTCTGCTATCCTCTGGTATACGGCTCTGGATAGATGATCCCCATGATATAAACTCCCCAAGATGATGCTAGAGAAGTAAATTGGCTCCACAAAGAGGCTAAGTAAGGCTCCTTGAATACCCAAAACGTTCCACCTAAGAGGGAGGGAAAAACAAAACAAAACAAACACTTTCTTTTTAATGGAACAAGTTACATCTGCCAGACATAATTGCAGTCAATCACAATGGAGCAGACTTTCAACCCTTACTGTTGACCAGCACATGACTATGGTAGTATAGCTGCGACATCTGCCAGAACTTCAGAGATCAGCTTATAGAATGCTCAACAAAATCTTGAATAAGATGACCTATAACAACAGGTCTACTGTCAGCATGCACTTCAGGAGCAGACTGTAACTCTACTTGCCCGCTAACATGTCTGGTGATACATTTTCTAACACCCAGTGCCAGAGATGGACAGGATCATGCAACTGAAGAAAGCCAGACCACGAGATCCTCAGTCAGAAACAGCAGATGATTCCTCCAAAAGACACCTGGCAGTGGGCAAACCATCCTTCCCAGAACACAAGGATTGTGCCTGCAAGACCTCAGCACCATTGGGAAAGGCTTGTCCTTGACACACTAGCCAAGCTGTCCAAATCGTGCTGCCAGAAAGGACACGTGTAGTTGCTTGCGGTACCCATGGGCAGGGAGAAAACTGAAAATATGCAACATGTGCACATCAATCTTTGCTCACTTCAGCTGCTCATTAAATCATATAAAGGTTTGGGTTGGAAGGGACCATTAAAGGTCATCTAGTTCAACCCCTCTGCAGTGAGCAGTGTCATCTTCAGACAGGGCTCTGAGCAACCTGACCTGTCTCAGGCCTCAACCATAAATTCCTGCCTGTACCACTGTGGGTCTGGGCCCAGTGGCAGAGACAGAGCAAGCATAGGAGCAAAACACTGCAGTTTTTTGATAGCTGGATCATACGATCAAGTTTTGTCTCTCAATGTGTATGCAACAGTCATATAAAGTACTCTTTTATAGAACCTCAAAGTCTCCTGCAGATTTATGTTCGTTGTCCTTGCCTCTGAGGTGTACCTGCAAACATCTTGGCACTATTAAAACGGGACACCTGAGTACTACTGCAACACCCCGACAACACAAGCAGTGGTAAACAAAACAGATCAGACCAATGGAAGCTCTTGTGCTCGTACCGAATGGTTGCCCTACTAAAAGGCCCATCCTAAAACAGGTTGCAAGTTTTCCCTAGGAAAACAGGGAGCTGGGACATTACTTACAGTGATTACTGCAGTGTGTGTGCTGGGATGGCCTTCAATAATTCCAGAGCTTGTGTTCTGCTGCTGCCTCCCACACCTGGTGCCCTTCTTTGGCACAGAAAATGAAAGCTGAAGTTTGTCTTGCTAAACTTCTTGTGATTAAAGGAAGAGCAGAAATGTGTACACCTGGACAAGCTTCAGCAAGGTGAACTATATGGACTGGGGTGACAGGAGCCACTCTGTGACTGCCCACAAAACTGCTGCTCTGCTGGGATGTGCTGCTTCACATTTACCATTGCAGGATGTGTTCACGAGTGCTGGATTTAGAGCAGCTGGCTTGCTGCAGAAACCATTCATACATCAAAGCTCTTAATATTGATTAGGCAGGGTTGGATTTATAAGAGAGATTAACATATCAATTGTTAGAATAAAAAGCCTTGCAGAAACATGGACTTCTATCAGAAGCTGTCAGTTATGCAGCAATAAACAAGAAATCCACACCAAATACTGCAGATTGCAAAGGAATCAAAAGGAAGGGTTGCACAGAGACTTTGTTATTCTGTACTTCTTTCTCTCAAACAGTAATTTCTTGCTTTCATTAGCACATATCCTAAACCCAACCTTTATAAACAGAAACTGAGAAGAAGCGACACCAATATCATGCATCAATTTTCAAAAGGTCACAAGTGTGGCTTCCTGAAATGTAAAACTGCCTCATCTTTCCAGTTCACAAGCAAAAATTGTCAGAATTAATGCCAACAAATGCCATCAATCTAAAGCTAATTTTTACTGAAATCATAAATTCTTTTGAAGTTAACAGGCCACATTCTGTATTTCATGACAAACTGTGAGATGCAGAGCAGAAAGAGCAAAATTTATTACTCTGTTAAAGTCCGTGTTGCCTTTCCAGAGGAAAAATTAAGCAATGGGGTTTTTTTCTTCTTATTACAAACAGAATCAGAAAAGGGTTAAGTAGCTGAAGCAACTTAAACCCTTCCAGGACTCCGAAGTGGTTTATAACATAAAAATGAACCTTTCCTATGCAGTAGAGTGGACACAGATCCTGGCCGAGACATAGTACTCATTCAGGAGCATTTAATGGCTCAAAAACGCTGTAGGACAAATCTCCTGTAAGTAGTTCAGCAGTTTAAATCTCTCCTGCACCAGCCATGGGCAAAACTGCAATTTCCCACATAAAGTTACCTGATCTTGGGACCAGTCTTACTGGGCAGAGCACAGAGCAGAATGGACCTGCACAGTATCTTCTCTCACCATTAGAGCAGGACAATGGCAAGTTTGCAGCAGAAGAAAGCGCTAAAGCACGAGCAGAACACTGGAATGCTGTGCCCTGTCACTGGAAAAACTAAATGCCTACAGTAAGGCACGGAGACAGAAGAGTACTGAAGGGGAAGACATCTGGTCTGACCAACACATCTTGTGTCAGGGAAGATCAGGCAGGAAAACACCCTCCAGTGTAGAACTTCTCACTGGAAAAACCTGAGATGCTTGTATTAGCTGAGTGTAAAACCAGTGCCTCTTCCTGCAGTATTGTACATAAGCTGAGCGTTCTGAAGTCACTGCAATAATTTTTTCCTCACAACTTTAAGAAACTTAAGAGTCAACCTGACACCTACAATGTAAGCTTTCATACTGACACAAAGCATGAACCACAAGACTCAGGTCCAGACTGCCAGCACTTACATAAAGACAACTTAATTTGAGCTGGGGGCCTGGATCAGAGTTAACAGTGATTCAGTCATCAGCCAATTACAACCATGGCTGTTGGGCTGAACGTCACCAACACGTTGGCCATCTAATGCCAGGGAAGCTGAGGTACCTGGTGCAGATGGGGATACCTGCAGCCCAGTGCCAGCCACAGCATGCAATATTCCTTCAGCTTCAGCTCTGCAGTTCAGCAAGTGATGCACAGCAACAAGGAAAGGCAAACTGACATGATATCAGGGAATTCAAGGCATATTTGCTCACGCTGAGATGGCCTTTTGCTTCTGAGTTGCCTTTTTGGAGACAGAAAATCAGAGTCACCAAACCATTTTGTTCACTCCCTGCCAGGGGCTCACTGAGGTGATGTGTTTGATGTGGTAATCAGACTTCTCTAGCACAGTTAGGCATAAGAAGAGAAGAAAAAGCTGCAAATCAAAACCACAGCTCTCCTTTTGCCTCAGATATGCCGACACACTGAAATGGCCCTTACTGACACCTGCATTAGGAGGCCGTGTTCTCAACACTACTTGTGTTGCTGCTGCTTTTTTGGGACAAGGAAGAAGAAATTATAACTTTACCTGACTCTCTGGCCATTAAGCAGCTCCAAACATTTAAGAATAGGGCGCGCTGTCAGCAAGTTTGCTGATGACACAAAGCTGGGAGAAGTGGCTGACACCCCAGCAGGCTGTGCTGCCATTCAGCAGGACCTGGACAGGCTGGAGAGCTGGGCGGGGAGATATTTAATGAACTATAACAAGGCTAAGTGTAGAGTCTTGCATCTGGGCAAGAACAACCCCAGGTACCAGTGTAGGTTGGGGACTGACCTATTGGAGAGCAGTGTAGGAGAAAGGGACCTGGAGGTCCTGGTGGACAGCAGGATGGCCATGAGCCAGCAATGTGCTCTTGTGGCCAAGAGGGCGAACGGCATCCTGGGGTGGATCAGAAGGAGTGTAGTTAGCAGATGGAGAGAAGTTCTTCTCCCCCTCTGCTCTGCCCTAGTGAGACCACATCTAGAGTATTGTGTCCAGTTGTGGGCCCCTCAGTTCAAGAAGGACACGGAGCTGCTGGAGGGAGTCCAGTGTAGAGCAACGAGGATGATGAAGGAAGTGGAACCACCTCCTGTATGGGGAAAGGCTGAGGGAGCTGGGTCTTTCAAGCTTGGAGGAGACTGAGGGGTGACCTCATTAATATCTAGAAATACGTGAAGGGTGGGTGTCAGGAGGATGGAGCCAGGCTCTTCTCAATGTCATCTAGTGATGGAACAAGGGGCAATGGGAGTAATCCGGAACACAGAAGGTTCCATATAAATATCAGAAGGAACTTCTTCAGAGTGAGGGTGACCAAGCATTGGAACAGGCTGCCCAGGAGGGTTGTGGAGTTTCCTTCTCTGGAGACGTTTAAAACCCGCCTGGATGTGCTCCCATGTGACTTGGGCTGGGTGGTCCAGCTCTGGCAGGGGGATTGGACTCGCTGATCTTTCGAGGTCCCTTCCAATCCCTAATGTTCTGTGATTCTGTGATAATGAAACTGTTGGGGCAATGTGGCTCAGGCTGGGAATGAGTTGCAGAAGGAGCTGAGATTTGGTCACTTCATGAATTTGTTGCCTGGTGAAAAGAAGGGGGGGTTGGATCATTGACCAGTCATTGCAGAGCAGAGGAATCGCACACACAGGCTAGATACTGTTTAAAAAAACAGTATAAAAATAAACATGTTACACTGGTAGTCGGCTGTGCTGGATGGATGATGCTGCACTTCCCTGGCGAGACAGGGAAGTCTGTGCTGGTGTCCATTACTTGCATCTGTCTGTTACCTGTGCTGCCTAAGTTAAAGAAAGATTGAATTTCGGTTCTTTAATTTCTGCAGCTCACACACATCTCTAAATAAGGACCGTTAATCTCCAGTGCTGCCAAGGTTACAGCTCTGCTGTAGCAGGCAGTGGAGCTGGCACCCCACAGCCTCACTGAAGGAGAGATCCAACCCACAGCGACACAAACCAGCGCAAGGTCAAAATCATGTAGGTCTTGAACAGGAGGACATGGCAAGGGGGGCAGGTCACCCAATCCATGCAGCTGTCCCATCAGCTGAGCTTTGTGTCTTTCAGCAAGGTAAATCAGTGGACACTTGTCTGGAAAGCAAATACCCAAGAGTCTTCTCTTGCGCTCTCGTGCTCTTGCATTAACTAGCTGTGTCAGCCAATCTGACTGTCAGGTACCGGTACACGCTGGGGACTGACCTGTTGGAGAGCAGTGTGGGAGAAATGGACCTGTGTGTCCTGGTGGCCAGCAGGATGACCATGAGCCAGCAATGGGCCCTTGTGGCCAAGAAGGCCAGTGGTATACTGGGGTGGATCAGAAGGGGGTTTGTTAGTAGATCGAAAGAGTCTCTCCTCCTCCTCTACCCTGATGAGACCACATCTGGAATATTGTGTCCAGTTGTGGGCCCCTTAGTTCAGGAAGGACACAGAACTGCTTGAGAGAGTCCAGTGCAGAGCCATAAAGATGATGAAGTGAGTGGAGCATGTCCTTGAGGAGGAAAGGCTGAGGGAGCTGGGTCTCTTGAGCTTGGAGAAAAGGAGACTGAGGGGTGACCTCATTAATGTTGATAAATATGGAAAGGGTGAGTGTCAGGAGGATGGAGCCCGGCTCTGCTCAGTGGTATCTAATGATAAGACAAGGTGCAGTGGATGTGAGCTGGAACATAGAGATTCCACATAAATATGAGAAGGAACTTCTTCACAGTGAGGTTAATGGAGCACTTGAATGGGCTGTCCAGAGAACTTGTGGAGTCTCTTTCTCTGGAGACATTTTAAACCTGCCTGGACATGTTCCTGTGTGACTTGATCTAGGTGATCCTGCTGTGGTGGCGGGAATTGGATTAGATGATCTTTTGAGGTCACTTCCAATCCCTCATGTTCTGTGATTCTGTGAAAGGTCCTGTCTCAGCAGATAGAAAGGCTGTCTGGAGATCTGTCTGTCTTATCCTCTAGGCAATGACTGTTTGTGACTCCATCATCAAAGTCTTCAGGCTTCCTATCGTTCTGATTTTCTAGCAGCCTGGTACTTCTGGCTGCTTCTGACAGCGATCACCACTGGACTCCTGCTCTGCTGACCTAAATCTACAGCAAGAACTGGCCAAAGACACTGCTAATGTCCGATGCCACTATATGTAGCTGTCTCTGCTGAAGTGTGGGTGGGACTTCTTTGTGCATTAAGGGGCAGCCTGAACTACCTAGAAAAGATGAAAACACTGAGCTTCTAAGCCAACAGCAGACCCATATTTCATGCTGCTGTAGTCAAGCCCCATCTCCAGCTGCGTCTTCTTTCAGGATGAGCATGACTGAGTGTCAAAGCAAACAACCTCACTGGTTATCAAACTGCTAGGATCTATTGTCCCTTCTGCAGCAGGGAGCCCATAACCCCTGGGGTGCTTCTCCAGATCTAATAGTGAGCACAGGTGTGGGTCAGGGATACCCTTAGTTCAGCCCCTGCTGCAGAGGTGAGAGCTGTGCTGGCACAGGGGTGCCCCTGAGAACATGGGTAACAGGCAGGGGAAGAGACCTTGAGAAGGTGGTTTGGAACCTCACCACGCTGCTTCTCTTGGCTGCTGGAGCTTCTTGTCTGGACCACCAGCCCTGACTCCAGCACAGCAAGCTGTCCCAGGAGGGACTTGCCTAGACGCTTGGCTGCCAAAGCAGTTTTACCTTCTCAAGAATCTTCAGCTCACTCTTGGGAGGCTGGAAAGAAACTGTAGGACTGGGATGCCCTGAGGCAGCTCTGACCTTGGAGAGCTGCTGGGGAAGTGCAGTCAGTGCAGATCACTTCTGCCAGGTTCCTGTGGCTGCAGAACTGCTCATCTTTGCTTCCAGCTCCAGTTAAAAAGGCTGACCTTGATTACTGTGGTGCTGCATGGCTCAGCCTGTCTAACACAGGGCAGCCTTACTGCCGCCTCCTTATCCCCCAGATCAGCACTCACGCCTCAGCTATAGCTCCACCCGGACAAAATGCTCCTGTGAGCTCACTGGAGATGTGCTGCCACCAGTGGGGAATCACAGAGCATTAGGGATTGGAAGGGACCTTGAAAGATCATCTAGTCCAGTCCCCCCATCACAGCAGGATCGCCTAGACCAAGTCACATAGGAAAATACTCAGGCAGGTTTTAAACATCTCCAGAGAAGGAGACTCCACAACCCCCCTGGGCAGCCTATTCCGGTGCTCTGTCACCACACTGTGAAGAAGTTCCTTCTGATATTTATATGGAACCTCCTACAGCCCCTTGTCTTATCACCAGAAGACACTGAGGAGAGCCTGGCTTCATCCTCCTGACACTCACCCTTCACGTATTTATAGACATTAATGAGGTCACCCCTCAGTCTCCTCCAAGCTAAAGAGACCCAGCTCCCTCAGCCTCTGCTCATAAGGGAGGTGCTCCACTTCCTTCATCGTCCTCATTGCTCTGCACTGGACTCCCTCCAGCAGCTCCACATCCCTCTTGAACAGAGGGGTCCAGAACTGGACACAATACTCCAGATGTGGTCTCACTAATGCAGAGTAGAGGGGGAGGAGAACCTCTCTAGATCTGCTAACCACCCCTCTTCTGATCCACCCCAGGATGCTGTTGGCCCTCTTGGCCACAAGAGCACACTGCTGGCT
>JAOXOE010000602.1:22114-61095 GCA_028565055.1 Phoeniculus purpureus
CAGAATCACAGAATCATCATGGCTGGAAAGGACCTCCAGGGTCATCGAGTCCAACTTTTATCCTAGTATCTAACTGCTAGACCAGATCCCTAACTGCCGCATCCACTCGTTCCTTTAACACCTCCAGGGATGGTGACACCACCACCTCCCTGGGCAATCCATTCCGGTACCTAACCACCCTCTCAGTAAAGAACCTCCTTCTAGCATTCCATCTAAACCTCCCCTGACGCAACTTGAGGCCATTTCCCCTTGTCCTATCATCACTAATTTGAGAAGCTGGGCTTCTCAGGACTGCACCCTCTGCAGTACACCGTGAGGGCATGGGACTGCTTCAGGCTGTACAAGCAAACTTTTGCCTTCAGTCATCCCACTACTGTAAAGAGCCTGGTGCTTCTGAAGGCTTTTCAGTTCCACTCAACAACTCTGCCCCACTGGTCTGGCAGGTTTGAAAGGCTGCTGCCTCAATTTCCCCCACCAAGCCACCTGCACACTGTCTGCTCATCTGGATCATGCCTGTAGCCCTGTTTCATTATCTTTCATTGCCTTCATTCATTATGAAAAAGAATAAAAACCTCACTGTAATGCTCTCTTAGCCAGCAGGAGATACAATTCCTGGACAATCTAATATTTTATTAATAATGCTGACAAATCACCAGAGTATTATCCTTCATTTATGTAATGATTCAAATCCTATAAAAGCCTCCTCTGATTATGCATATGCATCCTCGTGCTGTCCAGAAAGCCACAAGCCAGCACAGGGATGAAGAGCACTATAGCTCCTCCATGCCAGGACCAAGGGGAACTGCTTTTTGGTTGATATGTCCCAAGCAATCTGAGTGACAACAGTCAGTGCCAAGCTCCCACTTCCACAATGCTGTCTGCAAAGAGTGATGGTCAATCTTGATATTCTTAGCCAGGGCTGTTCACTACCCTGCTATGCCACAGCTCCACTGGGCTTCCTAGACACCAGACTCTTACAGCCAAATGAACCAATGAAAACAGCCATAGGATGAACTCTGACTTCTGGAAGGAGAGAAGGGCAGCCACAATGCCACAGAAGATCTGGGTTTACAGAGAGAGGGAACTGACAGTGCTTCCTTGAGGGCAGAGATTCATGCAAGACCACTGAATGCTTCCACGAGTGCCACACATCCCCTGTCAAGAATTCTACTACAGAACAGAAGATCAACTGCAGTAGATGGAAGGACCATTCTGGCCAGAATTCTGCCTTGAAGCAACCTGTAGCAGATGGCTACAGAGGGCTAAAGACCAAAGCAAGCACACAGCCATGTTGTCTTCAGTATTTGTGGCTGAAATTTTGTACCAGCTGCAGTTTATATACATGTAGTAACCCTACAAGGAGCTCTCACTGGATTTGTCAGGTCTCTACTAACCACATCACACTAAATTTTAGACATTCCCAAGATTCTTTGCCTCCATCTCCTGTCCAGGATGAAGATTCATCAGTTCACTTAGCCACCTCTTGCAAAGAAGCCAGATCCTCCACTGTCATTCTTGTCAGCTGTCTCTGAGACTTTTCGGGCTCTGCTCTTACCTTTTGACCTGGTCCAGAACTTCAGGCTGCAGCAACACCAAATGTTTATACTTGATAATGCAGCCAGCCTAAAAGGAAACACCCTACCTGTTCTTCCTCTCCTGCAGGTACTTTCCAGAAGCCACTCTACTGGATAGCAGGTGGCTGGGGTAAAATGATGAGGGGGAATTACTTTTGAACACAGTCTGGAGTGAGATGCCACATGTGGTTATGCCACACATCACAGAAAGAGGGTGAAGCCACCAATTCAGTCTCAGGCTAAGTCCTGGCCCTGTACCAACCCTTAGTGCTCTCAAAGATGTGAAACTACACATGTACTTTCCTGTTTGTTCCTGCTGAAAGAGAGGGCAGGGTGACGGAATGGCTGAATAAAGAAGAAAAAGCTATTCAAAGAATTGTAAGCCAAGTTAAGGAAGGAAATATTTTCCCATGCTTAAGATGCAAAACTCATAGCTGCTGTTTGTCTTGAGGAGGGGCTTTCCAAAAGCACAGGGAACTGTCAACTCAACCATGCCTTGTAAGCAGGTGTCCCACCTGGGTGAAAGTTTGTTTCTGGTGCATTCATCAAGACACAAGAGGGTTCAAGGTATATCCAGCCTTGATCTGCAAGCAAACCAGAGGGTGCTTTGCCAGAGAGCCTTCTTTTTGGTTGTTTTTTAGGCCAAGTGCTTTCTTACTATGGTCAAAAGAAGTTTCTAGTTCTAACTCCTCATGAGCAATCAGAGAGGAGGGACAAGTGTTTGTGCAGCACATACAGCACTTTTATTCTGCACTGAGAGATGCAAAAGCAGCTGCCACATTGACTGGATGGTCAGGCAGAGTATTGCATTAAAAAGTTGCAAGAGCAACTAGAACCCAACAATACTGCTGGCTGTGCTAACTGATGTGTGGGTGTCCAAGAAAATTGCCCCTTTCTTTCAGTACAGTACCCAGTAAAGGGAACAGAAACATCACCTTTCTGTTCTTGTCCAAAGTCACACTGAAAGCCAGAGGGCCAGACAGAGTCTGGCCAGAGTGTAAAGCTCTGCTCAAGGGGCTTAAACTGCCTCAGGACAAAGCCTGGGAGTCTGAAAGGAGAGAACAGCAGGCTCCAACCCCTCAAGTCCAGATTCTCAGGTGACCTCAGCAGAGTTACACTGGACACTTGTGGGTCACTCCTGCAACTCCCAGGGCATCTGTTTACTCCCATCCTTTCTCATTGCAACCCCTGACCTGAGCAAACCAGTTCCCCTCTTAGCTGTGGATTCAGAAGACAGATTTGAGCTTTTTTTCTTGTGGCACATGAAGCATGGAAAGGGGTGAAATAGAGCTGAGAATGAGGCCCTGTTCTCCTGCTCCCTGGCACCAAGCTTGCACTGCCTGCAGCTACAAGCTGAGCTGCAGGGCACCTCATCCTGCAGGAAGAAGGGAAATAAACAGCCCATTCCCAAATGGGACATACCTTCCAGGTGGCTTCCTACCCCTGCCACCCGTGGTCAGTTCAGAGAGCTCAGGAAGGGCTTCCATCAATGGCTGCATGTCTCCCACCACAGGTGTTGCTTTACGCTTGGCTTCGGCCTTTTGCTTCTGCCTGGCTAGCTTCACACTTTCGATTTCTGAAGGAGAAACAGGACATTTCTGGAAGCGCTTGAAAGAGATAACCCTTGAGCTAAGAAATTCATAGGCTGCTTCACCGTCTACACGAACAACAGGTCAGCAGGGATTTAAACCAGGGAAAGGCTGAAATAATGCAGATGGATAGTTCCCTCCCTTGCTGTATTTGCTTACAACTACATGCATGTCTGCTGACACCTGCAATGGGAAGTTAAATCATTCATTGCTCACAGCAACAGGGAAAAATCCAAGCTGGCCTTGCATTGAATTGGAAGAGAGAAATGACAGGAAGAAACAAACTAAATACAGGCAGCTCCACATGTAGCATTAGACAGTCACAGCCCTATGTCAAGGTCTTGCTTTCATGACTCATGGTAGAGCTCAAGCAGTCAGATGCTGAATAAACTGGGCCTTTATACAAGTACCGCATCAACTGAGAGACATGGAGGCAGCTGGCTTTGCCTCAAGACCATGTTTACCAGTCTTCCTGCAGTAGCTCTGAGAAAAGCTGTGGGCACATAAGGCTCTACACATGTTATGGCAGTTTCCCTTCTCACCCATGGGAGGTGCACCAGTAAGTTTTCTGGCTGCCTCAGAGAGCCAGCAGCCCAACATATTATCCTCCAAGACAGCCCACAAAAGCCCAGTACTATTACAAGCCTCCAGCTAAGTTCCAAGATACCCCAACCTGTCCCAGAAGCCCCTTGATGATACCATCATAAATAACTGGAATTCAATGTGATTCTTTAGCTCCTTTTCCTTCTGACAGTTGATCATCAAGCCTGGAAACTTACTGCACTGCAGAGCACACAGCAGAGGCTGCAGCAGAAGGGAAGGCTTCTGATTACCGCCTTGGACAAAGAGTATGTTGCAAGGACAAGCCTCAGCACTGAGCTAGAAACTCCTGCTACCTTGCATTCAAGAAAGTCTGGGGCCAAACTCTTCTCAGTGCTGTCCAGTCACAGGATATAGGGCAATGGTTGCGAACTGGAAAACAGGAGGCTCAACCTAAATATAAGTAAATATTTTTTCTACTGTAAGGGTGACAGAGCACTGTAACAGGCTGCCTAAAGAGATTGCAGAGTCTCCTTCTCTGGATACATTAAAAACCTCTGGATGTGTTCCTGTGTGATCTAGAGGGACTGGACTAGGTGTTCTGCAGAGGTCCCTTCCAATCCCCTGCTATTCTGTGACCTTGTGGTTCAAATTCACTGGTTAGCTGCTGATTCCTTTAGTATCTTTACCTTGTTCACTCCTCAACTCAGCCAAGTCAAAGAGAGACACTTTTTCATGAACTGCAATTTTGCTGTACATGGACATTTGTGACAAATCTGGATTGTAAACGCCTTTCCTCACAGCAGCCCCTGCCAAGAACACAGCTTTCTGTTCTGCACCACTTCTTTTTTTGGTCTGGCTTTACGAAGCTGACTACTTCACTGCTTTCATAAACAGTCTGCGCTCAAGATCTTCAGACACCTGATTCTGCACAAACATCCCAGATTCTTTTCTTATGAGGTCTTGTTCGTCTGAGGAGCCATGCAATATATGTATTTTTAAATGTGCATACTTCTAATGTCTGCAGCATTACATAAGGTTTTTCCCTCCTCTAGTCTCTCCTGAGATGATTTATCGGAATGGAAGAAATCTCTGAAGTTTTGCATTTGCACTACTGGGCTGAACTTTAGTTCCCAGGGTCTTGGCATCCAGTGTCACCAAAGCAGCCCTGGGACAAGAAGAAACAACAAACTCTCGGGAAGATTTATGAAAACAGAGATATAACGATAACAACCTCAGCAGTCCAAGTTAGGTCTGCTTTTGTGGGGCAAAGACTGGAAACTGCCACAAAGAATTGGCAGCGTTATCAGCATCAGATAATAATCAGCATGTTTCAGTTGACTGCAGTTCTTTAAGGTCACAATGTTAGGATGCCAAGTTGTATTTAAAAATCACCATCTCTGGAAACACCAATTCATTTTGCTCCATCAGCTAATAATAATATAAGTTGCTTTGTGGATGTCTGTACAGGCTTTCTCCAGCTATTCAATTTTTCTCAGCAACAAGCCTCACACCTGAGACTAACACTTGCCAGCTTTTCTTACAGAAATCCTTGAGTACTTGCCCTTAGCAAAGCATTTACTAGGGAACACTGCTATTTGCCAAGAGTCCACAGTTTAGTGGGGAAGTCAAGACAGCCAGCAATTCAGGCACTCACGTGGCTGTAAAACACTTCTAATACCTACTATCTCCTAAGAAAGATAATTTGGTCAGAAGTTTTTTATCTTTGTGTTCTCCTCAAAGCAAAGCCTCCGCACTACATTTGTATTCCTTTGCCTCAGTAATTTCAGTGTCAAGAGAGGAAGGAAGAAAGAGGCCACAGCGGGACCAAAATAACACACATGATCTTGAGAAGGACTGATACTACACTGGCATATGTGCATGAGGGAAGGATTAAGAGACGGTAGGGATCCTGCTCCTGGGCTTCTTCCTTTTCCTGACCTTTTCAATGACAGCAGTGCTGTCACCTAACAGCAAGAGTATGGCCTCTGATTCTTGCAGAAGACATGCATTCCACATACCCCTTTTACTGTGGATTATGTCAAATGCTGTTAAAGACTGCCTGCACAGCACCTGGTGCCAGAAGAGGGAAAGCTCAGGTCTGCTCCAGCAATTCCCTTCTCTGTTCCCAAAACAGTATCACACAGTGAGAGACCCTTAGGAACATTAAACTTGTAGTAGGCACATAAGATGTGAGGACTAGTACATCCTTCTGTGCCTTGTGCCTGGTGGAGGCACCAAGGGTTACAGGTGTCAGAAGCACTTAGATATTGTTGGTTGGTGATAGGGATGTGGTTTACTTCACACTCACAGTGTTAACAGCTTTTTATGTGAAGAATCAGAGACACTGTCACTGTAACTGGTGAAATCACAGGTTGATGGACTTCAGCTCAGTGCTCAAGAGCAGAGACATATGGTACAGCAGAAAGCCACATCCATCAGCCCTCAACACAGTCTGTCAGCAACTGTTGGGCAGGAAGGTGTTAGGGGAAAAACCTGTCCTAAGAAGAGCTCCAGATGGCAAGAGGAATCCCTCTGCTACATCAGGTGTCTCTTACTGTACTGAGATACTCAAAGCAAAAACAGACACATCCCACAAGAAAAAGAAGCATTTCTGCCATGGGCTGGCTTTGTTTAGCTTGCGTTTCACAGCCTCAAGAAAGGCCACACTGTTTGGTAAAGGGGTTCAGTGACCTGTGGCACACGGGAAAGAGCAGTAACATAAGTAGCAGCATCCAGCGACCTTTCTCAGTCCACAGGAAGGCCCACTGCAGGTTTTCACTACAGCCTGAGATTAAATGGAGGCTGTGGGGGGCTCAGCTCTAGGCCACACAGCTTCTCAGGGTGGGAAAACTTCATCATACAGTTAGTCATATCTGTACCAGAGCTTTAAAAGATAGAGAAACATGCTAAGCCTACAGGAGCACGATGTCCTATCTAGATAAAAATTGTACGTAGTCACTTATATTACACGTGGAGGAAGATCAAAAGTAGGTTTGGGACAATGACTCAGTCTTGGTGTGAGAAACAATACGTGGGACTTTTACCCCATGTGCTGGGGAGCAGATGTGAAGGTTTCAGAAAAGCAACCTCCCCCGGCACTGCCCAACACCAACACCCACACCCCATGCACAGAGATATGCAGAAAAGCCATGCTCTATGGAGCCTGTGGTACTGCCATGCTTCCAAGGATTACTTACTCTGCAGCCATCTTTCTTTCCTCAGCTTCATTTTCTCTTTTTTGGAAAGAACGTTCTTTGCTTCTAGATCTAGAGGAAAAAAGAAACACTGAGATAGAACCTGGCTCCTGCACATGGATTCAATCCTGGACACCTCCTGAAAGCAGCAGAGTCATTCATATTTTGTTCAACCCTCGGTGCTTTGGAACTTGTTGTCAGATCAGACAGTCTGCAAGTGAGCAGACTCTAAACTGCACCTCAACTTTTGCCAAATAAACCCAGCTTGCTGTTGATTAAGAAACAAGGAACAGGCAAGTAGATCAGACTGCTAACTCCAGAGCTACCTGTTTTCTCTAGCCAGGTAGCTCTTTCTGAAAAGCTTTTTGAGAGACCCTGACGCCATATCCTGCACTTCTGCATGAACCTGGCCCAAGACCTGGCATTTATTTCTGAAGACTAGCAACAAGCGGTGGGAGAACTTACAAGTTCCAAAATTAAGAGCTAAAAGCAAGTTTTAATCTGAAAATACACAGTTGATAAAACTAGATGAAGGAAAACACAGGCTGTGGACATGCTGGAGGGAGAATGTCAACCCAACATGGCTGTTGGCATTCACCTGCCTGAGCAACAGCAATTCCTGCCTGGAAAGCACACAGCAGGCAAAAGGACTGAAAGTTATCTGAAATACTCAGACATGCAGCAGCCCTAAAGAGCAGCCAATTACTAAACACTTGTAAAGAGACCAGTACCTACTATTTATCCAATCCAGCATTTGGAAAGCAGCTGTTATCACTAATATCTAATACCAATCAAGCAAAATAACATAAGAAGTCATTTTATTGCAGATACTATGAAGTTTTATTTCATCTCCAGTATTTGAAACAAAACTGATTCTCATCAACATTTCTTCTAAGATGGGAATCCTGCTACAGGAAAAAGCTCTTCAAAGACCACTCCTCCCACCTTAGGTCATTCTTAAGCCTGAAATTGAAAAAATACCCCTTTTTCTTCCCAAAAGAAACACCAGAAAGTAATTCAATGCAATGCTAAAAACAAGTCACTAAGGACAACTTCTCTCTGAAGCTGCAAATCTTTCAGGATGATTTAAACAAAAGCAGAATCATAATCTGGTAATGTCAATGCTCTGAGATGAGAGCATGTCTGCTGGAGCCAGGGAATATAAAGCCAACAAGCACCACCATGTTTTCAGTTTCTAGAAGACAGAGAATTAAGCTGTCACTGTCTCATGCCCCAGAAAAAAATACATTACTGCTGTCAAAGCACCCTAGAAGCAAGAAATAAAATCATGCCCAGAAGCTATCACTTATTTACAGAGCTAAAGGGTATCTCCAAGGGTCTGTATGTGACTGACGCTGTTATCCATTTGCGGCCGGGATATAGGGCCAAGCGATAATATAGACAAACATCTAATCATGTTAAGGACAAATTTCCTCAATCTATTTGCTGTGGTATCAAAGCAGATGCTAAAGCAACTGTCTACATGCTCCAATGGCCAACTTCCAGCTATGCCCCCATCATTCACCCACATTTCTGTAGTTTCACAGATAAAAAGAATCACAAGATGCCAAAACAAAAATCATGCCCCAATGACCTCCAAAGGGCTGCCTGCACAAAGCTCCTCTGTCCTGCCTTTCTGCTGCCTGAGGCTGCCCAGATTTCAGCAGTAGTGGCGGGGAGATTCGTCCCCTCAGCTGAAAACGTGCTCATTACTTCATTGGGAAAACAGCGCCTGGCAGGATTTGTTAATGAAAAAAAGGAAAAAAAACCAGCCAGCTGGCCAATTCTAGTAATAACAGCAATTCAGAGGAGTTTTTTTCTTCCCCCAACGGCCACCGAGTATTTAAGGAAACACAAAAGCTGTTTTCTTGGCAGGAGCCCAGCCTTGCTGCAGGCCACCGATAGTGTCCGGCACCCAGGCCAGCAGCTGCAGATTGCCAGAGGGGTGCAGGGAGGGGAGGCTGAGCCTCCTCCACCCACTGTGAGCAGCCAGCAAAGCCGATGGGTTTCGCCCCTTTTTTCACCACCTGCTCCCGAGACAGCTCCATTTTACATATCCCAACCTGGTCCTCAAGAGGTTGGTTTGCTGCAGGAAGGCATCGAGCTGTGTTTGGCAACTTCCAGTTGCAATGCCAGTGCCAAAGCCACTGGAAACCCACTGGAGAACAGTATTTTGCTGGTTAATTAACAGCACAGAGCATCCCCAAGGTAGTGTTTTATTTTTATTTAGCTTGTGAGCACTTCTGAGATCAAAGCCAGACTGCAGCTCGAGTTTAATTATTTTTCTGTGAAATCAGAAGGGGTTCAGTGTCCTCCCCTTCAGCCCACTGCACATGTAATTTAACACTTGCCTTTGAGAGCTTGTGCAGGGAAAAAGGTAAAATTAACTTACAATAGCTGAAGGTAATTTACATACCGTAAAATTGGTAATTAGTCCTTTTAGCAACAGCGTGCTTTTTCTCCTCTCTGATCTATGCAGTACAAACCATCTCAAATACAAACACATTTAAAAAAAAAAAAAACCACAACACAATAGCTTTTTGCCCCCTACATTAAGCATTTGATACTACTCCTGGTAATTCTCAAGATCCTGCTTTCACTGCAGACAGGCAGGGATGTTTTGGGGGTTTTTTTTACAGCTTTCTTCCATTTCAAGAAGGCTGAGGATTTTTGATACTCAGATTAAAAATCAACTTTATATTTAGTAATACACCTCTATGTATTACTGGTTTTCATAAAGGACTCCTTAGACTAAATATGTCTTTGTATCCCACTTTAAAAGTCCCCGTTGCATCCTTTGTAGACATTCACAAAGAGGCTGGACTGGGTTAAAGCCATAACACCACCATAACGCCTTTTCCAGCCTCAGGATCCTACTATTTAACTTCACATCCAAAAGGGAGAAAACACATGCTTCACAGTTCCAGGAAACCACACCACTTTGAGTACTTGGCCATGAGCAGAAACACCAAATATGAGCAGAAATATTTTGTGTCCGTGCAACACCATCCAAGCGGAGGAGGGTCCTTCAGCCCTGAGCATCTGTTCCCCTCTGTGTAAAGCCCCAGTGAAGCCCCAAGTCCTCCCTTTGGTATGAGCTATTAAGAAAAAGCACATAGTATTAAGTATTATTCCGAGAGCTCCAATGATACATAACAGTAAAGCTGTTGCTGCTCAAAACACAGCATTTTGGCAAAACAGGGTACATTATAAATGGAAGTTAAATAACAACAGATGTGTTAATTTTAGCCGTGGTTGTATAACAGCAGCAAAAACGAGCATCTGCCTACAGCTGTGGGATGAGTTTGCCAGAGAAATTCAATGAGCACATCCAACAGCAGAAGACTGAGTGTGTTGGGGGTTTGGTTTTATTCTGTTGTTTCAGAAATCAGACACAATGTCACTTGAACATTGTCTCATACCTTTTTATGCTGATATGGCCTAGGAAATGGTACACCCTTCCCTCCTGGGGCAAACGTGACAGTGGTGTGACTTGACCGATGCCACTGCATGGAAGATATTAATTCAGTTCTAGGAGGAAAGCTGAGGGAGAACATATGCCAGGCAAAAGGTCAGCCAAGATGTCCTCCAGCAGAGGTGGCGTTCTGTGGTCGCCAGCCTGGTGTCTCACTGCCCACCCAAGAGCTCAGCTCCCAACCAGAGAGCATCTACGGACCCTCAGTCACTAGTGAGACCAAAGCTTGGAAATGGCAAGGAACAAACCAATGGATTGATATCCAGGCTCTTTTCCCCCTTGCTCTGAGAGGAGTCCCTGCAAACAGCTTGGTAGCCTGCACATGGTGCACAAAGACCAGAGGCAGGGGAGAGTTTGGGTTTTACCTAGCCCAAGCTCAACAGCCACTGCTGAAAGAGAATCTGAAAGTCCCTGCTGGGACAGGGCAGGTTTCACCACGAACACAGTGTTTCCCTGGTTGTTTAAACCAGAGCCTACTCCCAAGCCTGGCTTCCCACTAAGACCTGCAGGAGCAGTGTGACTCATGTCCTTACACCAAGGTCATGCATTTGTCAGGCCTGGTAAACATCCCCAGGCTCTGACCAGCTACAGTAAGGGCACAAAACCTCCCTCTGCAGAAGAGTCGAGACTCATCTCTAGTTAGCTGTGTAAGTGCACAAGTGACGTGCCATCTGAAGTGGGAACAGTTCCCCTCAGGAAGTGACCAAGAAGTCACAATCTGCACAGAGAGGCAAATCCAGACACCAAGTCTGTCCTCCAAAGCAGTATCTGAAGCGCTGTCGGCACGCTCAGCCCCTGTTTCAAGGCAAAAGTACCTCCTCTACTGCCATCTAAGGCTTTTTTCACTCTTCAGATGACCCTGGTTTTTACACCTGCTCCCTTTTGGCAGCCTTCCCCAGCACAGAGGTGGTGATTTCAGGGGTCAGTCTCCCACAGGCACACAGAGGATGCTCAAGGTGGCCCAGTGTGTGTCACTGTCCATAAAGCTACTTTTGCAGCTGCAAGTTTATTTTCATAGCCAAGGCAGAAAGAGGAAACATGTCTTGGGGAATGCAGATTTCTGAACCAAGCATGCCACAAGGATGACAAAGTGCCTTGTCTGAGCCAGGAGCTTGGCATTTCCAGTTCATGACATAGAGATCCCAGAAATCACTCAAAGCCTCCCAGTGGAGAGGCTATGGTTGCCACGAGGAGCTCATCTGATCTGCGAGGTCACAGGCTCCTCTCTGGGAAAAGTTATCTTTTGCTTCTGGAAAAAGGTCAGCGGATTTTAGGAGTTATACTCCCCATAAAAAACATACAAGGTACAAACATGCTGGGGTCAGAGGGAGAAACATCTCACCATGATTTCTGAGCCTTCTTAAGGAACAAATGTCCACAGAAGTAGCGCTGGGAGACAGCAGGACAACCATGTGGCCTCTGCTTTAATTTGCTCACAACGTTTCACTAGTTCCTTTCTTGTATTACCTCCATCCTGCCACGAACACCCTGGAGGGGGTTCAGATGAGGTCAGACTCATTACTAGTCCAGGGCACTGAAATACTTATTTTTAACATACCTTCTGCTGATTTTGGGAAGTTTCTCCCAAAAGTGTGAAAGAAACTGTGTATTTACTATTGGTATGTCCTGCTGAGTAACTGGGTAGGCAGTAAGACTGAATACGGAGAATGACACCAGGATACAAGACAGACAGCGCACTGCTATCAGACAGGCCATGCTGCTTCTCCCTTCCTGACCAGCAAAATGTTATTCACGAAGCCAGGGCACACTGGAGACAAAACAGCCATACAAGTGTTTGTTGGCACCTACAGAAGAGGAGGACCAGCAGGCAAAGGAACCAAGTACTTGACTCATCCTTCAGGAAGCCTAGCTTTAAGCAGAAGCAAGAGGATGAACGGAAATTATCTGACATCAACTCGAGCTCTTGAAACTCTGCATGCAAAAAGTACCCTTGGTAAATAGTTTTTTCTCTAAACTAATTACCCCTTCTTACATTGACAACAATTTTGCCTGGACATAGATGCTACTACACACAATACTTCTCTGCTGCTTGCACATTTGGCTATCCTTTCTCTGGGATTCTTTGATAACTGCAGTGAGCAACAGCTAAACCAACCTCTGCGCTCAGCAGACTCAGAGATATCCTCTTACTGTTCTGCCACTGAAGGAGTGAATGGGACAGCTCCTACGAGCATCTTTCTGAGATGCTTCCATGGCCAGAGAATGACACCACCTGGCACAAAGTCCAGCTGCTGAGGATGCTGTTACACGAGTGTGTCATTTGCACAGCCATGCATCCTCACCAACCTCACAGGCCTCCAGGCCTGCTGCCTGGATCCAACACAGCAAGAAAAGATGCTGGATTTTGGGGCTTTTTTTACTTATTTCCATTCATGTTTCTTCTGGGCATAGGAAAAAACCCCAGCAAAATAAACCACCTCTTAGTACACCCTGAGACTTCAAAACTCACACAAAGCAAATGCCAAAAGGCTTATCCACAGGCAGGTGGGTGCCACATGCTGTACTGGGGACGCTGCAAGATCAGGTGTGATTTATTTCAACAAATAATAATCTCAAACCCTCTTTCCTCACTACTGGTAGCAGAGAAATCCCACTAGAGGGATTTCTGAGGCTTCTGAGGGTGACTTTATGGCCCCAGACTCCTCAGAGGAGGACCAACCAGGTTTTCTTGCTTACTTTGACCATGGAAAAGAGGACAGACAACTTTGCTTTCATGGAAAAGCCTAAGAGATAAGCCTCCAAGAAGTGGAAGGTGGTGAAGCTGAAGCCAAATGCTGCTTCAAACAGCGCAGGGGAGCCTGGACCCATAGTGTCACCATACATTTCCCTCTCTCACGTAAAGGAAACAAGTCTGATCTGCTCAAGATAGTCCTGAAGAACCTCGAACAAGCTTATCTCTGACAGATCTCAGGTTAGAAAGCTGGTGAGCTTCACCACTGGCATTATCACACAAGTAAAGCTGTTTCTTCTGTAATTCATATAGAGGCAACAGTAGTGCTATGCAAAGCCCTCAAAACCTGGCTCAGAGGAGGACGGCTTCCCTGGAAGGACAGGCAACCCTCACTTCCCAAAGAAGTCTGCTTTCCCAAAGCTGCAGCACCTAGCCCCAGCAAAGTGTTGCAAATAAGCAGCAAGGTAACCACTCTTGGGAGTACAGTCACAATCCCTGCTGGGATTGCTACACTCCTGCTGGGAACAAGACCTGGTCTGACAGGATTTGCAGCGTCTCTATTTCACTGCCAATTCCTTCTCTTGTCCATAAAAGCCTAAAAAGGTGCTCTTCCTCCTCCTCCTTTCATCCTGCACTGAATTTCTGGGAAGCAGCACATAAGCTTGACATTTGTGGCACTTCCCAGTAGCATCAATCGCCCAAGTCAGCCAGGGTATAAGCTATGACTGAAAGCCACCTCATTACCATCCTCTTCCCGTCTGAGTCACAGATTCTTCTGACTTGTTTGTTTCCCAAGTTTTGAACAATTTGACATTTCTTCCAATACAACGAATACAAAAGTCTGCTCCCTTCAGCAAGAAGCACACAGTCTCAAAAGCTATGCTTAAAGCCCCAGATTAAACAGCCACATTATCTTCCAGGTTGTGTGTTGGGGGCATGCGGCCAGTAGGTCAAGGGAGGTGATCCTCCCCCTCTTTACTCTGTTTTTCTGAGACCTCACCTGGAGTACTGCACCCAGTTAGAGAACTCTTAAGAGAAGGAGGACATGGAATTGTTGGAGTATGTTCAGAGCAGTGCCACAAATACGATCAGGGGGCTGGAGATTCTCTCCTATGAGGCCAGGCTGATAGAGTTGAGGTTGTTCAGCCCGGGGAAGGCTCTGAGGAAGCTTCACTATGGCCTTTCAGTATCTGAAGGCAGTCTACAAGAAAGCTGTGGGGGACATTTTACAAGGGCTTGTAGTGATAGGATGAGGATAACAGCTTCAAACTGAAAGAGGGAATACTGAAATTAGAGATAAGGAAGTTAATCACTGTGACAGTGGTGAGACGTTGGAACAGGTTGCCCAGGGAAGCTGTGAATGTTCTTCTTCACATTACTGGACGTGTTCAAGGCCAGGCTGGATAGAGAAGATTGGATAGTGGAAGGTGTCCCTGCCCATAGCAGGGGGATTGGAACTAGATGATCTTTGACGTCCTTTCCAACCCAAGCCATCCTATGATTCTATGCCGACATTTCTTCAACATGACAAGGAGGCAAGCCACAGGAAGAAGTAGTGAAGAGCACCCTGAGCACTGAATCACACGTAGAAGAGCTATGAAAACAGTAATAGAGACTGTGTTTGCATTTATGAGCACTGACTTTTGGAAAAGCCTTACAGCGAAGGCAGACCACACACAGCTACAAGGGACTTGGAATCTCTCCATGGAGCTGGATGGGGAGTGATAACACTGTTCAAAGATGCCTGCGCAGTGAGTGAGAAAGGTCAAAACCAAACTGAGTGAGTTAGAGCCAACCACTCCCTGAATGACTTCGATGGGTCTGTGAATATTCACAGACTGAGGAGACCACAGCCTGAGTGCTGGGTCTACCGAGCTTCCCAGTACAAGAAAGATATGGGCTTACTGGTGTAAACCCAGGTAATGGCCATCAAGATGGTTAAGAGACTCGAGCATCTTTCACTTAAAGGAGAGTTTGAGAGCTGGAAAAAGTCAGTTCACAGGAAATCCTACCAATGTGCATAAATAATCTGATAAGAAGGAACATCCAAAACAAAAGCTTCAGATAGTTCTCATAGGTCACCTACTTTCAAAGGCCCTATGGAAGAGCTTTTAGGAAATGTCCCTGCCACAAAAGCAAAGGACTTGCCTGCTATGACATGGGAAAGAAAGGCAGAAGATTTTTCATCCCTACTCTGCCTGCTGCAGATTTCAAGTTGAGTGCCACCAGCAGAGCATTTGATCTTAGCACAGACCTGCTCTTGGTTCCAGCATCAACACATAAAGTTACCCTGACCACACAGGGTAGCAGGGTTTTGTTTTCTGATTTATTTTCCATAAGGCAAGAGCACTAGATGGACAAACAGCTGGATCTTCCCAGTTGCCACAACATGACATGACCCACCTTCCTGGCTGGTCAGCAGGATGTGGCAAGATTCATTCCCCTTTTGAGCCTATTCTCAGTTTACATGCAGTGAGGAAAGTGCATAGATCTCTGGTTCCTCTGTCAGAAAAGATTCCACCCTTACAAAAAAAATCTAGTATTTGAAAAGGTACCTTGGCAACAGAGTTCCTTTGAATAAGCATCTGTAAGGCAATGACTCATAGGTTTGTCTTTGCAACCTGAAAAGAAGGTACTAGGCCACACAGAAGTCTCCTGCAGGGGTATTTTTAAGGTTTGTACAAACCCATGAAGGCTACCCAAGCAGACACACTCAAGCAGATCCCAGGAAGTCCAAAGCCTGGGACAATCTGGACAGTCAGCAAGTTCCCTTCCTCAGAGAATAAAAATGCCTATTTTAAAAACAAAGATACATGTGCAAGAGCTATTTGTGTGGATACTGGGGCTTTGATAGGGAGCAATGGGAAGAACATATCCCATGTTTATCCAGATTAATGAACACATTTGTATGTTCACCACAACAGTGTTTTAACCACAGACATTTTTTTCTCAAAACATACAGTGGAAACATCTCATTTTATGCTGTATTTCCCTCTGTTCCAGAGGGATCCTGACAGGTTAGAGGAGCAAGCCCATGCAAACCTCATGAAATTCAGTTAGGCCAGGAGCAAGGTCACTCTATACTGCAACTATGCTCATTTGAGCAGCCACATAATTAACTAGTCCAGTATTTAAATCCTCAACTACCTTAAAACCTTCATAAAATAGGGTTTAGCTCATCAGACGCTGAAGTAACTAGGTAGGAGGGACACAAAGGAGAAAGCTCTGCATCTCCCACCACATATACACTGAGGTCAGGCTATGTGATATTTTTATGCTAGTTAGAGCACTGGCAAAGCCAGCAGGGACCCAATTTCAGGTTAAGCATACAGCTCATATTAAAGGCCACTTCTGACCAGAAGTTTTCCAAGACTTTTGAAGAACATAATCCAACATGAACTGGTAGCAGGACTTTACAGCAGAGAAACATTTTTCCCCGTCTGTGCCTCTCGAGCCATGTATCCACAGTGTCTCTCTGTAGGCTCTGCAGGTCTAAGGAAAGCAAAGGAGTTGGAGTAGTGGAGACCACCAAGCAGCAAAGAGAACAAGTTGCAATTATTTGCACTTTCCATGATGTGGAGACTTGGCATAGGAAGGCACCTTTCAGCAAGCAGCTGGTCCTCTCCTGAATTAGGTCAACCACTGACAGATAATCACTCTGTTTGAGTAAAGGAGATGCTGGCATTTTCCAGGAAGCCCACAGAAGTCAAGCTGTTAACTGCAAGTACTCCAGCCTGGATTCCAACAGATGAGAGGACTTAGCAGTAACCATGGAGGTTACACAGGGCTTCTCCTGAAACTTACAACCAGTAGAAAACAACAAGCGGGAACAGGCAAAAAACAACAGCACCGGCAAAACAGCAACGGCCAGACCCCCACTGGCCAAGGGACTCCCAGCCATCACAGGCAAAAATAAAAGCAAATGCAGTACATAGCTCAACACCCTTCCTCTCAACACACATGATGTAAGCTGGTAGGTAACAGACATTACTGGAATGCCACACTGTTACACATAATTAATATATTAACTAATTCAACTGCTGAGTGTACTGTGATCAATACTTAATTATACTTCCAGGCAATACAACAAGGTTAGCCAGAAATTGCATTGGGTAGGCAATGCAGATATCTAACTTCAGGGTAAAACCCAAACTATCACACCAGCAGCAAGTGCTATTTGTACAGTAGTTACAGCAGTGCGTGCAGAGCAGAGAGAAGAGGTCATATCACAAATGTCTTCACAGTGAAGAACTGAGCCATGAAGGTCAAGAGAAGAATGTCAAACCTAGCTGAAATGATAGGTTCAAATGACAGGTAAACAAAGCTCTTGTACAGAGGAAGCGGGGCAGGGAATGGGGAAGCAGGAACAGCCAGGGAAGGGTCAGAAACAAGGACATTAAGGAAGCTGGACATCTACAAGACACCATGAAGTTTACAGTACGGTTTGTCTTCCAACAAAGGCAGGGCTGCCAGGCAACTGATGCTGCAGCACCCAGCAAGCCTACCTGGGCAGACTGGGAGAAGAGATGCTTTCAAAAAGACAGGAGGACCACAACCATTCCAAGGTCTCTACATGCCAACACCCCACAAACTGTTAAAAGGGACTGCTCCCATTCATCAGCAAATAATCATCAGCACAGTGAGGACAGTTGCTTCTTCACAAGTGCTTGCATTCACATTACAAATCAGAGTAACTTTCTCTAATAGAAACAGAAAGCAAGCTAATTTAATCCTCTAGCACGGCCTCCTGCCCAGGTCTAAATCTACAAAGAAGAAAGTCCCTCGAACTGTGATTCTGTGAACCCTGCTGTGATCCTGGCAGAATACTAAGGGGTGATGTGGGGAGCAGGCAAAAGGTCCAGAAGGAACTGACCTGCTCCAGAGAATAGTGATGCAATATCGGATTGCTCATCTCTAATGGAACTAGAGGAGAAAAAAAATCAATTGCAATTGACCTCTCTGTTAATGACACAGAGATAGGGCTGTTTCCTCTGGAAATATCGACATACAGTGTGCAGCTCTATTGACACCAGCGGCATTATCAACATATGACATTTGGAAACTTGGCATGGAGACAACAGCAGGCAGACTCCAGGGGAGAGCAGCTCAGGGTACAGGCAATGGAGAGCTCAGCTTAGCCAAAAGCTTCTTGCTGCAATAGCAGTAACCTTCCACCATACTTCCCCCGCATCCTCCCAGCTGAGCTCTGGTGTGCACATCCAACAGAAACAGTCAGTCCAGAAGGGGATGACAAGAAGGCTAGAGCACCTCTCCTACAAAGACAGGCTGAGGGAATTGAAGCTGTTCAGCCTAGAGAAAAGGCGACCCTGGGGGACCTTATAGTAGCCTTCCAGTACCTGAAGGGGGCTATAGGAAAGCTGGAGAAGGGCTTTTTACAAGGGACTCTATTGATAGGACAAGGGGATGGCTTCAACCTAAAAGAGAGAAGATTTAGATTAGATCTTAGGAAGGAATTCCTCACCCTGAGGGTGGTGAAACAGTGGAACATGTTGCCCACAGAGGTTGCAGATGCTCCCTCCCTGGAAGTTTTGACGGCCAGGTGGGATGGGGCTCTGAGCAACCTGCTCTAGCAAGAGGTGTCCCTGCCCACGGACAGGGTGTTGGAACTAAATTATCTCTATCAAACACAAACTATTGTATGATACTACAAAAAAAACCCAGCTCACTTTCACCAAGTATTCTGAGGAAAGGACTGCTAGATTCGCCTCGTTTTCTTGCTGTCAAAAGGTGAGATTAACCAATTTGGCTACCTTTTCATTCTGACACCATACACCAACTGATATGTCAAGATATGCTGTGTCAGAAGACGCAGAAGACCTTGCCACAGTAAGAGGTTAAGCAGTGACAGCAGCGACCAAGCTCTGAGAAACAAAAGAAACTTGAAAAGTGTTGCTTCATGCTTCTGGCCCGAAGATATAACTTAGCATAATTTTGCAGTGGGATGCTGCAAATTAAGTACAATAGCAGGGTTCCATTAGTAGAGATTTTTTTGATCTGAAGTCTCCTTTATAGAGGCCAGACTAGAACACCCTCAATGATCTATTAAGCTCAGACCAAAAGAAAACATAACAAAGATGAGGGACTGCAATTTGGGAATGCTCCTGCCTTCTGCCTTATTTACTTCTGAGCAGGTTAGCTAAACTACCAAGGCACTAGGTAAATCTGTTCTAAGGCAGAATGGAGTCTCTGTTCTGCTCTCTGCATGCTCCCAGGAGACCAGGAGTAAAAGTCTTCTTTATAGTTTGGAAGAAAAGAATCATTGAGGCAGAGCTGGATCCTGAAATTCTGTCAATAGCAGACTTGCAGGTTTTGGCCCCACTAGATCATCAACAGCCTGAAAAAAAATCCTCCATCCTTCCCAATTTCAACATCTCCTTTAATGTTTGTAGTTATAGATTTCTCAGCTGTGTTCTGTCTCTTCCAGAGGACCTAATTAGAAGAAAAAGTCAAAAGGCAGTCACCACAGCTCCACCAAGAAATATGACATGTGGCATGAGAGAAGAAAGGCAATCAAATGTAGGAGGTCCTGGCATGACACTATGGCTTGATTTCCCAGCCAGACTTAGACACTATTGACAGGTTTGTCTCCAGAAGAACCATATTGTTAGACAGGAGGAAGTAAGGGCGGAGGAGGGGAGCTGCTGGCAGAGAATTCCTAACTGGGAAACCTGGATATAAGCTCTATATAAAGAACTTTTGAGGTGAACCTTGACCACACCTCCCACATCTGTACATCTGTCTGTTGAACAGCTGAGAAACACTGCTACAGCATCTCTTCCTTCTTCCTCACAGATTACTTTGGCAGCAGCTGAACAGTCTAGTCCCTCACAGCACAAGTGCATTGCCTCTCCTCCTATAGTCCCACAACTGTTCCATGAATGAACTCTCCCCCATAAGAGCCTCAGGAAAAAGGAGAGCAGGAAATAAAAAGCAATGATGCAAGAAGAAAAATACAACAGGTAGAGCTAACATTTGGTGAAACACTCAGGCCTGCCTCTGCTGAGTTTGACAACTCACATGTTTTATTTTACTAAACAGGAAATTCATAACTGGTTGCAGGCACATGAAAGGATACACATAAAACCATCAGCCACCCCACTGCCTAGTTTGACCCACAGCACATACTCACAAGAGGAGTACCAGCTACTGGAGATGCATGACAGAGATCTTCCTTTGGATGTGCATGTGGAAACTTTACAAGAAATAAACAGAGTGCTTCACTTTTGGAATTAACCAATGAACAGCAGAAACCAGAACAGGAATTCAAATATGGGACCAGATGTGAAGGGGGGAGGGTTCAGGCAGATGTCTGCACAACCTAAAACTCCACAGTGTGCAGATATCAAGTGTTGGAGGTATATTTAATGGATTCACCATGGGGACTGCCACTGTTGGCCAGCTTGGCAGCCTCCTACTGCTTCCAACCCTCTGAAAACTAGTCCTACACAACCCTGCCTAATACTGGAAGTCTGTGTTTAATTAAGCTAGTCAAGAGCAGGAACATGGATGTAGTCAAATTGAAGGGTGTTCCCTACCTCCAGCTTCCTGGTAAAGATTGAGTAAGAGAGTATGTAAAGGAGTATATTGAGAAGGAACTTCTTGATGGTGAGGGTGATGGAGGACTGGAACGGGCTGCCCAGGGGAGTTGTGTAGTTTCCTTCTCTGGAGACATTTAAAACTCACCTGGACACGTTCCTGTGTGACTTGATCTAGGTGATCCTGCTGTGCTGGGGGGATTGGACCGGATGATCTTTTCAGGTCCCTTCCAATCCCTAATGTTCTGTGATTCTGTTAACACACCATCACCCCAACAAACCAGCCATAGCTGGTTAACCAGACCTGAACCACTGCCAAAAATCCTGCCACATGCTGTACTGTGGAAATCTATCATCACTGCCCAAGCCTAGGAGAGCAATGTGTCAGGCTCCACAAAGGGCCAAACTGGTATGTTGACCAGACACATCCTTTGCTGCAACAAAGGAGCAGGAAGAAAGCTCACGCATCTACTAAGGAAGCCCCAGTGCCTGATCTCAGACAAGACTAAACAACGAAGAGGAAGAAAAAAGGGCTTGCCACACCTTGTTTTCTTTCAGGTAGTACATGAATATCTGGTGATGAATTGCCTTTCAATGCCACCATAATTAATCCCATCAGTTCCTGCCCTTTCCAAGCTCTTTATGCTTGTAATCTCTCTTCAAGTCTCATTGCTTCAGTAGCCAAAGGACATGTCTAGTCTTGGGCTTAGGCCTTACACTCCACATAAACCCTGTACAACCCATCTTGAAGAAAAAAACATGGAGCAGCTGTGCACCGCCCCATGCAATGGACAAATTTCTTTCTCCTCTTCTTTTTTCCTCCCTAATGACAGACCTGAATGCTGGCAGGAAGCACAAGAGAGAATGAAGTACAGACTAATGACTGAAAAACAGACTGGTAAGATTTAGCAGTTTACAGCCAGTTACAAGAATGGTACGGGCAGAAGGGAAAAAAAAAGCCCACAGCCTAACTTAAGTCCCTAAAATATTTCAATCTGTAACCCTTGATTCTTGCTACTGTGCAAGGTCAGATAGCTAGTATTTTAATTCTGGTTTTTAAATTGCATTAGAAATACAGTAACAACTTAATACTAAAATAGCCAAATGAGACTGCAACCAAGTCAGAAACAAACAAACAAAAAATCCTACCTCTTACTGCTGCAAGGATAGATGTTACTGCCATGTGCAACGCCCAGCTAGAACAGCTGCACACAGCAAAAGTCTCCAGTATCCCCCTTACACTTTTCTAAGAGGCCTGTTGCCTCTGCCCTTTTGGTTGTTTTCTCTTGCATATCTCCTCTTTTCAAGGCTCCCTTGAGATTGTCAGGCACTACTGGATGGCATTCAAATAGTTCAAGATTAGGAGCCCAAGCGTTTCAATTAGTCCCTTCCATAGTATTAGAAATCTATTTGCCCAGCAATGCAGTAGACATGATTAAAGCAACTGCACGAATCATAGGATGTATTAGGTTGGAAGTGACCTCCATAGGTCATCTAGTCCAATCCCCTCTACAATGAGCAGGGACATCTCCTACTAGAACAGATTGCTCAGAGCCCCATCAAGCCTGACTTTGAATGTCTCCATGGATCACTTGCAAGTGTAAGCCAGCCAACTACAACAGAAAGCCCAAGACATGACATCCACAAGAGATGCAGCCCAGGAGCAGCCATGACCAGCCTCCCTGGAGCCTTGCCTTTTGTTCCACCAGTGAGAAAGCCCTGATCCTGCCAACTTTCAGCAGGAGGTACACACAGAAACCTCACAGCTTAAACAGAAGGCACTTAGAGGACTTAAGCTGGAGCGTTGGTATCCATCTTTATCACCAGTAAAAGAACCATTGAGCTAACATACCAGGCCTGACCAAAGCTTCACGCAAGCCAATACCACATATCCAACATGGTCAGTGATGAACGCCCAAGCGAATTTCGTAAACCAAATTTTGATTTTGGGGGATATGTGGGTACTAGAAATTCAGAATACCTATGTGTAAGGTGTCCTACAACTGAACTGCCATTATCCTGAAGGACACTTGCTCATCCTGAACCTTGTATCTTCTAGTTTAATTGTGTTTCTTCCATTCATTTTACTGGAAGTGGCTGGGAACAAGCCTAATCTCTGTTTACCTCTGCATCAATCACATTTTACTGAACTACATCAGCCTCTCTTTTCTCAGTCATATTTTCCAAGCAAAAGAGCTCTGATCCATTTAATCCTTGCTCATATCCCATGCCTTTTGCATCAATGGCTAAAAACTGCTCTGCAGATAAGCATGAATGCGGTGAAAGGACAGCATTTGGCTGCTGACACTGTTATGAGCTCATCTATCCAAGTTAGCTAATGGCTCTTTCCTTTAAGGTGAGGCATATGTGCTTTTTCTGTGCTAAAGAAGCTCAATCAACCCTGACATCACCTTCTACAAGAAAGTTCTCAGGCAATGCATAAGCTCCAAGGGAAAGAAGCAGGAGTGGAGTTTCCAGGGAAGCTCTTTACTGCTCCAGTTGGAGTTTTCATTAAGTAATTACTCTGAATCTTACTCAGAAGCTCATTACGACCACAGCAAAATTTCAATTGGTTATTTTAACTGTAGATTAATTCTCCTTTCCTGGCAGATTTGCTCTTGGATTTTTTGACATGCTTGGTCTCAAAGTCTCCATGGTCTGGGTTCATTTCCCCACTCCCAACACTCCATGCACTGACAGGGAAATAAAAAAAGTAATCACATGTCAGAGCTTGCCCTTGATTTTTAAGTCTCTGTGGTAGATTAGTGTAGGATGCTCCTCCTCCCCGTGTTGTCCTATCTATTGCACAGCTGTCAGAGCTACTGCAGAGCAGGATACCCAAACACCTAAGAGCTGGGGAGCACCAAGACACCAGAAGACCTGGCCATACCTACTACCAAACAGTCATATATTAAATGCAACTGTATTAATTTATTCTTACCCGATAGCGTGCTTAGCCAACATAAGATAATTTTAGATTTACTCATGGTAAAGAGCTCAACGACTCAGCCTGTATAATACCAGCAGACTTTCATTATTTACATAACCTAAGAATTACTAGCTCGATCCCAGCCACATTCTGATCAGTCAGCTCCAACACCACTTGCACTATAAGTGGTTTATAAACTGCTACACACTCAGAGGACTGCAACTGTCACATAAATACAAAGCAGGACTGAGGGTCAGAATACCGATGAAAGCTTCCCAAACTGTCTGTGAGGGGCATGTACTTGACCTTCAGCTTCCACTCACGGTTCGGTTTTGCCTACACTCAGCTGGGCAACAACTGACACACAGGATCAGTGACGCATAACATTGCTGGAGCTTCATGGCCCATTATTCCTCTCTTCTTTTTCCGGACCATGTATAGCAGATTTCAAATCTGGAAAGCATTTGAAGAATGGAGCTAGAGAAATCATAGAATCATTGAATGCATTGGGCTGGAAGGGGACCTTGAAGATCATCTAGTGCAACACCTGCTGCAGTGAGAAGCAGTATCTTTTACTACAGCAGGTCACTTAAAGCCTTGTCCAGCCCTACCTTCAGTGTCTCCAGAGAAGGCACCTCTACCACCATTTTGGGTAACCTGTTCTAATCTTTCACCACCTTCATTGTAAAAACTTTCTTCCTTATATCAAGTCTAAATCTCCCCTCTTTTAGTTTAAATCATCACCTCTTTTCCTGTTGCTACAGCCTCTTCTAAAAAGTTCTTCCCCATCTTTCCTACAGGCCTCTTTAAGTACTGGAAGGCCACAGTAAGGTCTCTTTGAAACCTTCTCTTCCCCAGACTGAACAAGCCCAATGCTCTTAGCCTGCCTCATAGAAGAGGTATTTCAGCTTATAGGATGATTTTTGTGGCCTCCTCTGCAGAAGTGTAAGGCATGAAGTCTGTGCTACTGTGGACTGTGATGGGGTGGAGAAAGAACTCCATCCCAGTCTCAAGACAGAGGTGACCCGGTGTATGCATGAAGACTATATGAATCATAATGGCCCTCTGAACCTTGAAAAGGTCCAATTCCAGCATTCAAATGCGACACAGCAAACCCTTTTTTTTTGGTTTATGGTGGAATTGATTACACAGTCCAACAAATTTAACCATGAAAACACTCATTCCAGGAGCTGCCCAAGCACCCGAAGTCTCCGGCCCTCCTAACGGGTGCACAGACTGCCCCCATAAATGGAGCTAGTCCAAACACTGCTTCGCTGCCACTTCAAGCCTCTTCAGCTGCTTTTGTGATGTCTCAACTACTTTTCTGCTTCAGCAAACAATTTAGGGCTCCAAACAACCCTGAGGCACCAATACAATCACTGGCTCTGCCACCTTATGCAACACACTTAACACTCCCATAACATCATCCCCCTGAAGAGCCACACATCCTACCTCCACCCCACTGCCTGGCTTCAGGAGAGACACACTACCACCACCATGCTCATTACCTCACTCTCACTACAGACACCCTAAAGCATTTTCTGTCTCCTCCCAAAACTGGGCTGGGCCACTCTGCTGGAGACCCTGAGCCTTTCCCACAATGATTCTTAAACAAGCCAACAAACAAGACTTAAATGAGAGCAAGCCACTCTACCCCATATGCTAATTTGGTTCACTTACACAAATATAAACCCATATACCCCTTCTCATGTGGTGGTCATGCAACACTTCAGCTCCCCATGCCCAAAATACATCCACTGACATCATAAACATTCCCAACAAAAAACCCTACTAGCCTCCATCAGAGATAGATGTTCCTTGTATAGGAAGGGCCAGCAGAAAATCTTTCCATATAGCATGGAAGCTGCTGGCAGAAAGAGTATTTCTCTCTGGTGGGGAGGCTGCTGGCATGAGCACTGTGTCTGCTTATTTCCTAATATGGACCAAACTTTGGAAAGGGTTTAGATTCACGTGTCAGGTATCTGCAGACCCAGCACTGGTGTCTCACTCAGTGTAAGACCAAGCTGACAGGATATTAATTTTTACCTAATGGCAGGAGCTGCCAAGCACTGTGTGACATTTTTCTGGCTTTGTTCAGCTTTTCTTCCCTGAAGAAGACCTTTCCCATTAGCCCTGCACTCACTGAGGTACTGGAACAAAGAAGTGAAGAAATGCCAGCTTCCCAGTGGATCCCAAACCAAGAGTGCAAAGCACAATCTGGACTTCTTCAGGAGTGGGGACTGTTCCAAGCCGCTGTGCCAGGAACACCATTGGCTGCTATCATGGAGGTTGTTCCAGTTCATCAGTTTGCGAGCTTGATGTTGCCACTCTAAAAAATAACATACACAGTCAAGTACATGCTGCTGTGCTAGAGCCCCCACCTATATGAGGAACACACAGCACCTACCAGATTGTGAGGAACCTGCAGCTACCTGCCCTTTTAGGTGGCTACATGCTCCTTTGGGTAGGGGAAAGGGAGATATATAAATGTGCAAGATGTAATGTGAAAATACTCTACACATTCCAGGAAAGAACGGTGTTGCATCTTCCCTTGCCAGTGCTCACACATGGTCCACCACCCTAGGCCAGGGAGCTTTAAGAAGATAAAGATTTAGCAAAGGTTCTCAAAACCTTTGCGTGTAAAACATTGCTAAACAGGTATGCACTGGAGATGCGCAGGGGGGCATCTCTGAGGTCTCTTGCCACCTAAGCCATTCTATGAGTCTATGTTCGCTCCTCACCAGGACTTCTCTATAGCTTTTTCTGAGGACAGAAACACACTAGATGCAAATGCAAACAGCAGTGCAGCTTTCCTCTGCAAATGTTATATAATAAATAATGTATTTGAGTACTGTGATGTTGGGCTCCAAATTCCAGCCTCATTTGGCCTTTAAAAGCTCTGCCATACTTATTTATAGTATTTATATTACAAAGGATGGGGGGAGGAGCATACGATCAGCTCTCGTTTAACGATTACTTTCAGATGAAGCAAGTCTGGTTCTTGAATATTTTCTTCAAGCAGAAAAAGGTGGCAGCTACAGCTTGGTACAGAAACAAATCAATAGATTCCTAAGAACATATAATTCAAGTAAGAATTCGGCCAAAACCAAGCTAGCTGTAAAACATTCCTTTGCCTGCTTTTCCACACACTGAGCTGGCCATTTGTGGTTTAATCTTAGAAGCTCCATCATGTTTGAGCCTGCAACATTCACAAGCTTCCAAGGAGCAAGAAAACTTTTACTATAACTTTTCTGTGTTTCTTTAAGCTGGCAAACATTTTCATGAGCATCACCATTTTAAACACTTACTGCACTAGGAAAAACTGAAGGAGGAACTGGAAAATTTTGTTGTGTGTCCTGTAGAGCAGAAAAATATCATTCAAAAATACAGAACTGACCTAGAAAAAGGAAGAGTTATTCTGCTGCCCTCTAATGAGCACACATCTCACATATAGAAAAGAACACTTGCAGAAAGATACATTCTGTTCTGCCACAGGCACATCCTCTCCTGCCACAGAGCTGTCAGCAGCGCAGTCACAGCTGGAGCAAGGCAGCACCTCCTACACAGCGAAGACATGCATAAGAAACATCTAGAAGGACCCAAGACATATTATATACTTTTCTGAGCTTAGACTATATGGCTGCGTCCTGCTCTGTTCTCTTTTCTTCTCTGAATACAGTCCTAATGCTGACCTCCAGGACACAAACAGGTATATCAGCTCACCTCTGCAGCTTCCTCAAGGACCATCCTCCCTCTAAAATACGGATGTTGCATTTACCTTCTGTGCCTCTTCCTTGGGTCCATCTGAACGCTAACATTCAACCTAGCAACAAAAGTACTGTAAACTCACATCAGGAAGTCGTGATAATCTGCTTCACTGCCACACAGCAGCAAAATGTTTTTACAGATATAGAGGTACAGTAGAAACATGGAGGAATTATTTGCTCAAACATCTGTGAGACTTAACAAAGAGCAAAAGAATTCCATTCTCATAGAGGGGTCTCTATGGATCTGCTCAATGGTCAGAAGACAGTTGAAAAAAGCATAAGGAAGACAGAGGAACAGCCACAGAGCAAGACTTCTACCTGGTACTCACTAGAAGTCTCAACTTTTAGTGAGCTGCAGTAATACAGTGGGTTAACACTGGCCAGCTGCCAGACACCCACTGAGCTGCTAACTCGCAAACTCACTCTTCGCAACAGGACAGGGAGGTAAGATGGAATGTTCGTGGGCTGAGGTAAACAACAAGTTTATCACTCACCAAGTGTCATCATGGGCAAAACAGACTAGACCTGGGTAAAATTAATTTAATGTATGGCCAATTAAAATAGAAGCAGGCAGTGCTAAAAAAGGACAAACACTAAAACATCCTTTTCCCCACACCACCCTTCTCCCTAGTTTCAGCTTACTCCTTATTCCCAACTCTTCTGCCTCTTCCCCTGAGCAGTACAAGGCATGAGGTTACATGCAGTCCATCACAATTCCTGTCTGCCACTCCTTCCTCTTCACACCTATCCACCATAGTCCTGTCTACTGACAGCTCCAGTGACTGGATCCCAGAGACACCACCATCATGTATGATTAGTACGCTTAGCTGGGGCTGCAGTGGGCAGATGCACTGGAGCTGACTGGACCCAGCTGCGTCTGTAAGAGGGAAGCCTGAGCCTCCCCTCCTGCTACCAAAACCTTGGAACTTATGCCCAATACAGGTAAACAGGCCATCACCTTCTGTTTTGGACAAAGAAAAGAGATAAAGAAGTTATAATCATAGAATGGTTTAGATGAGACCTCAGAGACCATCTAGTTCCAACCCCCTGCCATGGGCAGGGACACCCCTCGCTAGACCAGGTTGCCTAGATGCCCATCCAGTCTGCCCTTGAACACTTCCAGGGAGGAGGAATCTACAATTTCCCTCAGCAACATGCTGCAGTGCTTCACTTCCCTCAGACAGAACAGTTTTCTCCTAATATCTAAGCTAAATACACCCCACATCTAATAACCCCACATAACCATTATCTACCTATTTGTATGCTATTTCCATAAATAAAACTGCTCAGGTACAGGCACTAAATCAAGACACATGCCTGTGGCTGCAGAGGACTAACACACAAGCCCAGCCCTAGGGTCACAAACGGCAAGCATGAATCAAAACATATCAGAAGGAACTTCTTCACAGTGAGGGTGACAGAGCACTGGAACAGGCTGCCCAGGGGACTTGTGGAGTCTCCTTCTCTAGAGACATTTAAAACCCCCCTGGATGTGTTCCTGTGCAACTTGGTCTAGGTGATCCTGCTGTGGCAGGGGGTTGGACTAGATGATTTTTGAGGTCCTTTCAATCCCTAATGCTCTGTGATTCTATTAAAAGCAATTGCCAAACAAAAAGATGAAAAAATACTAAACTCAGAACTGCTTTCTGTCAGCATAAATTCTATCAGCCCTTTTCTACCTCCCTGTCAACAGGTACACCAGGTTATTCCAACCCAAAACGCATTGCAAAATAACTACAGTCCTGCCCATGCTAAAGAAGCCCGTGCCTATTACATAACAGTCAGTGACCTGAATTTATAAACAATCTTTATTTTGAAAGGAAGGAGAGGCAAACACACTGAAGTAAAAACAAATTTAAAAAGCCACAGATAGGTACCACAGCAGAAGCAGATCAGCCCAAAGCACACACACATAGCCACAGCAGGTATGAACATCCACAACACCTGCAGAAGTCACAATTTTTGAAGCAGATATACAGGTTTTCTGTCTGTCCTCCACACAGAGCACACAGCGATAGTGAGTCAGGAAAAAAGTTAGTGTGCCCCATTTTCCCCACCCTATCCTGCCAGGGCCTCTCTGAAACTGTTTCACTGGGGTTGGTTAACTAATACAGCACTTTCAAGGTACCTTCCAGATAATGGTCACTCCTTGCAGGATCTGCAGGATTCATGTGCTGTTCTTAAGTTTCATAACTTATTTGCAACACTGCTAGTTCAACCTAAACCTGTACAAATTAGCATTTCAAACAACCCAGAGTGTTCCAGTACCCACTGGATTTAATCCTTGCACAGTATTGTTTCCTACATGATGTGCCCTTACCAGTTATGCCCCACATGAGCATCAGTAATGCCACAAAGCATTGAAGGGGGCAAAGAGACTTTCAGCTGGTGCATGTTTTTTTTATCAAGCATAAAGAAAACCTCCTGCCATAAAAGGGACTCTCTGAATGTCACTATGTCCCAAGCTCTCAGTACAGGAGCCAGTATTATGTATTATTTTTTAAGTGTGTCTCACAATCAATGATGGTCTGAAAGAAGAGGACTTCTTCCTGTACCTCAAAAGCATGTCAAGGCAAGTCATAAGGGGCAATCCAGGAGAACTCTCATCTCATCTACCCGTTACCAGCGTCTACCAATGTTCTAAACAGATCATCTATTAAATATTAAGCTTCCACGATGGGTATTTCAGAAATCTGTTCACAAGTCCATATAGAGGCTGGCGACACAGGAAGGGTTCTGCCTTCCAGAGCTGTCAACCTGCCCTCTCCACCAACCCTTCTTCATGCCTCTTGAGATTCAGTTTCTCAATTCACACAGTGTTAAACTACTCTTCTTATGCCCTGTGAGATATTTTCATTACCAGGACCTGTGCTGGGTGGTACCTTTGCCATCAGTGCAGATCTGTGCCTCCTTTGTCTTTTCAGCAGGTATAATTTGATAACTTCATTGGGCCATAGCTGTAGCATTAGAAGAACAAAAGTATGGATCTCAGTTAACATCCCTATTCTGTAACATTGCAGCTTCAGTAGGCTCCTAAGCAGGGTTGATCTATTTTTGTGTAAGTAAGGGTGTCCGACCATTTAAAACTGATTTAGCAGAATACCAAGCTAGATTAGTCTTCTTTTAAAGCTTTGGAAATAGTAATCACACAGAGGAAAACATGGCATGACATACATGTCATGCCATACCACACCTGACCAAGAACAGAAGCAGGAACACTGCCCTCAAAGTCATCAAGCCCTCCAGTGACTGACACAGTTGACCCAAAAGCACAAGCTTAAGCACTCAGTTTTTACAAAGACAGGAGGAAGTCTGCAATAACACAGAGCAACACCTTGGAAGCCTCCCCAGAGAAGTTCCAAACCCCTCACCACACTCAACTCTCCAGCCACCCAGCTTCAGCATCTAAAGTCTGCTCCATCGCATATGGCAAAAGCTACACAGCAGGCATCACCACAGGAACCAAGCATAGAAAGAAACTATAGGGATTTGACATATCACAAAAACTTCTAAGTCTCACTTCAGGTTCTCCCCACTACTCTTCTCCCTGGAGCAGACTGCAAACATCTTGGCAGCTCCAGGCAGTCTGGAAAACATTACTGTGTTTGTGTAGTGCTCAGTATCCATGACCACTAGCTAATTAGAGGGTTTTTTCCCTTAAAAAAAGCTATTTTTAAGAACAAGGACTTATCCACAGCTAGAGGGAGGGGAAGAAAAAAAAACTAATTACTTCCATAAATATTAACACAACTGATTGCCATGATCTGGCACAAGGCACTCACAACATGGAAACGCTTGGTCTCCAGAAGGGAAGTCAGAGCACTTGACACAGTGCAAGTTCAAGACATTCATTTAGCAATTTTAATTTAATTGCACTGACTCTAATTAAAGTGGAGTTTCACACAGCTATTCTCACAGCCAGCACTGCACTACACAGACAGCAAATTGTCACATTAATTTTAAACAGTGTGGGGGGGTTAGTTTTAAAAAAATTACTGTTATTTTCATTCAAGGCATCAATGTCTTCAGCTTTCTGTAGGACTCCCAGCCCAAATCCTCCCAGGAGCTTTCCATAGCAGGTCACTATCCTTCATTTCACATAGTACCCACAGTTCTTCACCTCTGCTGGAGAACTTCGTCAACTAGACTTCTGAACTGAAGCAGCAACCTGCTGATTTTCACTCTTTGGATCCAAGCAACAGAAGCGCTCCAAGGCAAGTAGTTAAACCAGAAGTCTTCCGCTTGAAGCATCCTGTGGACGGAGCTCATCAGAGAGGCTTCCCGTACCACAGACTGTTAACAGAGCTCCTCTCAAACACCACACAGTTTTGTAATAACCTTACAGAATAGTCATGCACCAAGACTCCCCTTACAAGGTGATCAGATGTCATTAAGGCAAGAGAAGCTCCTAGTTATGGAGTAAAAAATCCAAAAATCAATTTCAGCCAAAAGGCACGAAAGAAGGAACATCAAGTCTGTGAACCTATTATTATGCGGTATAGCGGGCTATCAAAAGTTAACAGCACTCCTTCTCCATGAGGTTCAAGTTTTCTACTCACTGCTCTGCAATAAAGGAACTGGGCAGCATTTCCTCTTTCCTTGTTAATTCTTTTATTGGATGTTGATCTGATGCACACTGGAATGTGTCATTCTTAGACTGCTGGGGCAAGAGGCAAGGGATGCTCCTCTGCCTGCTCCAAGAGCGTGAAAAATCAGACACTGATGCCATCACCACCCGCATCAGCAGCAGCAGATGAGTGGGAGAGGCTGTGAGCAAAACTTCAAGTGATAAAAGTGAGCTTAATTCAAGCTGAAATAGATGAAGGTCCTTTAATGGAGCTTGGGTGCCCTATTTTAAAGGGCTCCACCTAAACAGTGCTCATGTGCTAAGCAGAGATGTTCGAAGAGATTGAAACTGTTTCAGTGCAACAGCACAGAGGGCATCGTCAACAGGTTGCCTCTGACAACAGCTTTAAGGAGAAGCATTTCAACGCTCCCAAAAATTGCACAGACCAAAACCTGGGCAGCTCTTAACAAAGACAGATGGCATAGGAACATGTTGTCACTTTGGAGTAGTGCAGCACACACACACATATATACTGGGGATGCTGCAGCCACTCTTCACAGGCTGCTCACCATCATCCTCAGTTTGCAGAACAACCGTTCTCATCTCTTTCAATCTGAAGAGTGTTACGATGGGGTGGGAAGCAGCTTGAGAAAGGCACTAGGCACAAAATAAACACAAGATGTGCATTACAGCTGTCAGCACAAAATTAAACACTGAAGGAAAATGACAGCAGCAGAATGGTGAAGAGCAGTCAGTTTTCCACACCAGGGATACAGCAAATGACCAAACAAGCAGAAGATTTAAAAACAACCAAAGCTCTCATTAAGAAAAGGCAGCAAAGGCTTAAAACTGATGTTCAGAAAGGATGTGTTCATTAAAATGAGCAGGATTAGGGTTTTTTTTAATCCTTTCATTGCTAAATACCCCAACATACCAGAAAAGAAAAATAATAAAAAGAAAAAACCAACCCCACAAAAAAAAATAAAAATCAAGAAACCTTCAGCTCCATGAGGCCAGGCACTGCACAATACCCTGGAAGGCACTGCTAAAGGAGACTACAGGACATGCAGGAGGTGAAAGGCCCAAAATGTACATAGTGTGAACACTGCCTGCCCTGTTCTCATTGATTCACATCACCAAAACCCTTCTAAAAGGCTGTGCCGTGCTAGGATTAGACAAAGCAGGAGGGCAGGCTCACACCAAGCTCTGCAGAGTAACACAGCAAGCACCTTCCCAGCAGGAGCAACCTGCTCTTATGAGCAGCACAACTCTATGATTCGCATACAAGTGTTGAATGGAGAATCATGATCTGGGAGCAGATAGAAAAGAAAGAACCAGAAAATGTAATGGTGGATTTAGCAAACAGAAATCCACCCAGCACACAAATTATGAAACACAAAGATTTGCCTTCTATCAGAGCTCCTGATGAGTAACAGGGGACTGGCCATGGTTGCACATTTACAAACACCACGCAACAGTGGATTCACTGCAGTGGCACTGCAGGAACAACCATGCTGGAAGAGGAGTGGTCTTGCATGAATTTTGGTACATCATCCACTACAAAAAACAAAAACAACAGGAAAGCAAATCATGTCCCACAGCAGGATCTCAGTGCCAGCCAGCCACAGCTTTTCTGGTTCTGACGCTACAAAAGGAAAACAAAATTGGACAACGGGCTGCAGAGCCCAAAGAGAAGGAAGCCGGTATGTGACAGACACACCAAATCTGGACCACCAAAGCAGAAACTGAGGTGCAAACCAGAAAGGCAAGCCAGTGACTCCGCAGGGGGAGGCTTGGTAACAAAAGAACTCACAGAACATCTAAGAAAGGGGGAAAGCAAGGCTGTATGCAGTCTGCAGACTCCAGCAATTCCAAGCTGTCAGGTTCCTGATTTCATTTTGTCCTGTCTCCACATTTCCTCAAGAGGCAAAGGGACTTCTCCATCAGATGCTCAGTAATTTTACTCCTCTCTGTGACAATGACAGAGACCCCCGCACTGCAAATCAGCCCTGATCAAAGGATGAAAGGTCTTCAAAGTACAAAGTGTAAATTACAGACACTTGAGCAGCACACCCGAAACGTCGCAATGACTTCGCATCACATTGCATGGAACCAGGCTTCAGCAACAGCAAAGCCCAGCACAACTTTTGCTCAGGCTTATGTCCTCTGTGTCTCCCACCTTGGTACAGGACCATAGCCTCACAGAGTGGTTTGGGTTGGAAGAGACCTTCAGAGATCATCTAGTCCAACCTCCTACACGAGACCAGGTTGCTCAAGGCCCTGTTCAACCTGACTGTGAACACTTTCAGTGACGGGCATCCACAGATTTTCTGGGCAACCTCTCCCATAACATGTCCTTATGTACAATCTAACCTACCCTGGACCATATGGTCTCTCTAAGGAGCCTTAACTGGTCTAGGACCAGTGACAGAAAATTATTTTAATCCAGATTTATTTCAGATTTTCCTGGCTCACCAGCAGCACAGGAGGACATGTTTGCAGGAAAAGCTATTCTTGCCACAACCTCAGAAATCAAGCTGAGGTTTTGCAAGCAATTCTGAAGTGGCAGCACTTGTTGGCATTGCACTTTTGCTTTCTCAACTACATATCTTGTCACAGTTCTCTTCTGGAGAAGCTGAAAACAAAGCAGGAAGCTGTTAGTCCAGTTGTTTATATCATTCCACAAGCGGTTCATCATCCACTCCAAAAAAATAGTCATTCCCAGGGAACTGATCTGCCAGAGCCACACTTGAAGAGGCCCTTACCTCAAGGAGCAAACACTGAGGAAGGAAAGCTAAAGGGGAAAGAAAAAAAAAGTAAAGCAGCACCCCATCCCCACACAACAGGCCATTATTTCTGACTTGGAAACATTTCATTCCCACGCTACAGAGGCTCACTCAGATGAGATTTATTCACTCACATGCGTAACAGAGGTCCTTGCATGGATTAGATTATAGCAAAGCATTTGATTTACATTACATCAATGGCTTAAATAAACTTGATAGGAAGCAATTGCTCAGCAAGCAGGACTTAACTCCAGTGTTCACAATGATGTTGCTGCTGGCTTTTGTTACCTACCAGCATGTGGAAATGGTCTGGAATCTGCTATTAAGATGAGTTAAAGACAAGAAGCAGAGCAGGAAAAAGTAGAAGCAGGTCTGCGCAGTATGACATGGTTCAGAGCTCCATATACTAAAATACTTTCCATCTTAGACCACTGGCTTTCCACCATCACACATGCCAGACTCACCTAAAACAATTTCCATTTTGGTAACAGTTTTTGTTACAGATCTTTCCTTCTCACACCGCAAGAAATCCTTGTGCCAGAACAGCCTAAACTGGTACCTGGCATAATCACAAGCAGCACACTCAGTCTGCCTTGTGTCTAAGGGAAGTAATGAGAACACTACTATCAGAGTAATGGATGCTTCAACAGGGCACCCCAACTCCATCAGATGCACCAGAAATCCTCAGAACAGAGTCATCGAGTGGCAAGAACCAGCACTACCAGTTAATTGATATACTGACAGTTAGAATTGTGTGAAGGGATGTGCTGTGAAACACTGTTTTGCTTTACCAGGGAAAGGGGAATGTGAATGTGCTTTGAGGCTGGCTGAGAAGAATGTGGGGCTTAGTAAAACAGAAGTGTCTGGTTGCCAGCCTTGAAGTACAGATAAAGAGGAGAGAAGAAAACAACTAATCTTCAAACAGCAGAGCTAAGTGGATAACAAGATGTTCGAGGTTATTTTCCCAGGCTTGGGTCTGTAACAGCTTGGCACTCTTGCCAAGGGGGAAAGTTACAGTGAAAAAGGTCTTCAGTGTCAATCAAGAGACCACGCCTGAGACCCCCCAAGACCAACAGCGCACATGCAAACAGGATGATAACGATTAATTGTTATATCCCCTCCTGTTTATGCGTATGTATGACAAGATTGTATATAACCTGATGAGTGCCGCTTTCTGGCACGCGCACGCTTAAGTGCGTCCGCCAGCAATAATAAATTATCTCCCAAAAAACTCTAAACAGAGTTCTTGGGTCTTTCCTTGCATCATAATCCTGCCAAAATGGGTCATGTTTCCATCTCCCGTCAGCCCCAGCACACACACAGAGCCATTCACACTAACCAAAAGAATAACACTGCTACAGGTGCTGAACATTCTAACAGGCCTCTCCCCACTCGCTCAGAATAACCACAGCCAAAAGAGCAGCAAAAACTGGTCAGTTAATAAATTGAAGAAAACAAACAGGAAAAGAAGGTCTCCTCTCCTGTTGGTGGCTACAGGCAATAGCCCCCAAGCCCCAGCATGATGGTGGCTCTTTTTTTCCAGAGAACTGCATCCCTCTGGTGCCAGCACATCAAAGTAGGTCTTCCAGACAAACCTTTCATCACATGGGAGTTATCATAATCTAATGTTCTTCAGTTAGCCCCTAGCACACCACACAGCCCCTGAGCTATGGTCCAGACCCTCCTTTTGCCCTAGACGTCCCATACTGTCATGCTAGCAGCCCTGTGACCCTTCCCTACACATCCTGGTGGCCTGAACCACTGCACAGCCTCCTAGCTGTCTCTCTCCACTGAACACTGGGACTTCCACCAATGGGTGGGGGAAGCCAATCTCCAGTCCAGTTACAACACTACAAGCCATTTCCAGGCCACTTCTCCGATCTACGACTCAGAAAGAGCAGAACTTCTGTGCTCCACCTGCACATTCCAAACCAGACAAATCCTTGCACTACAAAAAGCCTGACAGTTCCTGCACTCAGTCCACGCAGCCTCTTTCTGTATCCACCTCAAACTGGCCCATGAGAAACACAGACTTCATGGAGCAACAGCAGCGCCAGTGCCTGGTCCCCGAACACTATTTATCCAAGTTTTTGGGTGATCTGGACGTCCCTTTAAACAGAGAATCTGGGGGAATTTAAGAGGGAAGCCAGTAGGAGTTGGAATCTCTCGCAGGAAAAGCCGGAAAGCAACGCAGTGGGGTTCAAACCGCAGGATCTTTAAAGGCGGCAAGACTGGAAGTCACATTCAGACTGCACAGAGCAGTGGCAGCGCTAGCCTTCTCTAACCGCCAGGTTAAAAAAACAAAAACACACAAACACCCCCCCCACAAAACCCAAAAAAAAAACCATGGTGTCAACATGGTAGCAGACAAAGACCAGGCTATGGTCACCACTGCACATGGATGTGGGAACCCAAACACAGGTCCCCCAGCAAGAAGAGTCTGTGCAGATGACAGGCTCCCAGGAATGTAACACTCTTACTTTCTCCTGGCTGTGTATGGTGGGAGTTGATTATCTGCTTAACCAAGCGGCGCAGCTGCAAGACAAGGTTGAAAAGCTACAAGTGGAAGTACAAAGGCTCAGGAGCATTAGAGAGGCTGAAATAGAGGTAGACTGGGAGAGCCAGGCTCTGTAGTCTGGACAATGGCCAAATTCTCAGATGGAAGACAGAAGCCCAAGTAGAAGGGGTGAATGGAGCCAAGTGCAGGGCTGTGGCAGAAGGCAAGCACCACCCTTGCCTGCCTCATCTCCCCAGTTGCGACTGACAAATAGATATGAGCCCCTACTGGAAGACAGCCAGTCTAATAAGGATATAGAGGACAGGCAACCCATACTGGAAGTCCTAGCACAGTCGCATAAATCAGGGAGGTCTTCCAGTAATATGACAACCTCCTCCATAAAGAAGAGGAGAAGGGTCCTAGTTATTGGAGACTTGCTCCTCAAGGGAACTGAGGACCCAATATGCAGAGTTGACCCTCATCATATGGAAGTCTGTGGTTCACCTGGAGCCCAAATCAGGGATATCACCAGGATGCTCCCTAACCTGGTGAGATCAGCTGACTATTACCCACTGCTGATCTTCCAGACAGGTGGGGAGTAAGTTGTATTACATAGCCTGAGGGGAATGAAGAAAGACTACAAGGCCTTGGGACTTTTGGTAAAACAGTTTGGGGCACAAACTGTATTCTCTTCATTACTTCCATTTTGGGGTGAGGACACTGGCAGGAATAGAAGGATTCAGTCCTTTGATGCCTGGCTACAAGACTGCTGCTACAGGTAGGGCTGTAGGTTCTTTGATAATGGCTGGTTTTATAAGACACCAGACCTGACAGTTACACATGGCAGAGGTTTATCTCAGAAGGGAAAAAGGGTTCTGGGGCAGGAATTGGCAGAGCTCATTCAGAGGGCTTTAAACTAGATTTAAAGTGGGGTGGGATAGTTGATAGGTGCACACCAGTTGGACAGAGCTCTGGTCTTAATGAAAACCAGGCAGCCTCACACTGCCGTAGGGTGAAATCAGAGTGCTCAGCTCACTCCCTGAAACGCCTGTACACCAGTGCTCCCAGCATGGGGAACAAGCAGGAGGACGTAGAAATCTGTGTTCACTCAGGTGATTACGATCTGGTTGCAGTTACAGAGACATGGTGGGACAGCTCGCATGACTGCAATGTGCTCATGGACGGCTGTGTCCTTTTCAGGAGGGCCAAGTCAGCAAGGCAGGGTGGTTGAGTTGCTCTTTACATGAGAGAGCAACTGGAATGTATTGAGTTCTGTCCAGGGGCAGATAAAGAAACAGTTGAGAGTTGTGGGTACAGATTAAGGGGCAGGCTGGCATGGGTGACACTGTTGTGTGGGTGTCTATTAAAGGCCACCAGATCAGGATGAGGAAGCTGATGAGGTATTCTACAGGCAGCAGACAGCAGCCTCACAGCTACAGGCCCTGGTTCTCATGGGGTATTTTAACTACTCTGATACTTGCTGGAAGACCTACTCAGCCAGCCAACCAGGAGGTTCCTCCAGTGCATTCGTGACAACTTCCTGATGCAAATGGTGGAGAAGCCAACTAGGAGAGGAGCGCTGCTGGATCTTGTACTCACCAATAAGGAGGATCTGGTTGAAGCAGTGAAGGTTGAGGGCAGCCTCAGTTGCAGTGACCATGAGATGGTGGAGTTCAGGGTCTCACGTAGCAGGAACGGAATACCTAGCAGAATCATAACCCTGGACTTCTGGAGGGCCAACTTTGGCCTTTTCAAGCAATTGCTAGGGGAAACCACATGGGACAGGGTACTGGCAGGTAAAGGGGCCCAAGA